>JAAIXJ010000371.1:0-36757 GCA_013403705.1 Heliconius hermathena | reverse complement strand
CGCTCTGGTGTCGAGGTTAAGCGCGGCGTTGAGTTCTGCCACTCAACACGCAATGCCTCCAGAATTCGGCAGAAAGTGGGGAACGGAGTGTCTTAACACTAGGTTCCCTCTGCCTACCCTGCTGTGTGCGGGATACAGCGTGAAGCTGATTTAATTTTTTTTTTTCATTCCTTCGCTCTGCCGCCGGTAAAGGGCGGCGTTGAGCTCCACCAATTAACACCCAATGCCTCCAAAATTCTTAATGGCAACTTATTTGTAATGTAAAAGGAGAGGCCTGTCGTGGTACAGGGGCACAAAGTGTGACTGTAAACGCGACTAGTTGTGGGTTCGATCCCCACTCGAGGAAATGAAATATTTATTTAAATATTAATTTTCATGGCGTTGAGTTCCGCCACTCAGCACAGAATTCCTCTAGAATTCGGCGGAAAGTGGGGCAAGGAGTGTCTTAACTCTAGACTCCCTCTGCCTACCCTGCGGTGTGCGGGATATAGCGTGAAGCTAAAATGTTATAAGAAACCAATTTTTAACTGAAAAATTAAGTTGAAACTATTAAAGAAAACTCATGCGGGTGAACCACAGTACACATAACACAAGCAACACATAATTATATATATTTCCAGTCTATATTATGTAAAATTTTTCCGCCTCCAAACGTGAATTCTACTTTTATACATTTTTAGTTTCTGTATAAAATATGCACTTGCACTTTACAACTAATATTATTTTAACGTACTTTCTTTCATAAAATGTTGTTCAAAATAAATATTTTTTTTTAATAGCAAAGTAATAAAATTAATCCAATTTCAAAAAAACACAAAAAAATAATTTAAGAAAGACATTTTTATTTTCTATAATTCATCAATTTTATACCTTCTATAATGTTATATTTATTTATATATAATAACATAATACAGATTCTTTAAGGTATTATAATATACAATTACGTATTTCATATAGTCACTTACTATAAACTCCAACTTAATTATAACTTAAAAGTAATTCTAACATAGGATTCGACGCAGTCGAGAGTATTTAGAGTACGCTTCAAGTAAAATGTAAGGTACAAAGCGGTACCTGAGGGCAACAACAATATTCTATTAAACGCATCAAGCAAATATAAGTTAGAGGGAAATATTGAGCAACACTGCATACCCCATTTGTTGCGTACACCCGCAAAGATGAGCATTTGAAGCACCCCTTTTGTTTGTCTGAGATTGGTATCATCATATAAAGGTTTAATTGATATAATAATTGAGAAGAGAGGCCAGTCATGGTGCAAGGGCACAAGCGTATAACAGTTTGAGACAGGTTGTGGGTTCGATTCCCACTCGAGGAAATAAAATGTTTAATCTTTTTTATTTTTTACTTTGGTGTCGAGGCAAAGCGCAACGTTGAGTGCAGCCACTCAACACGCAATGTCTCGAAAAATTCAGCAGAAAGTGAGAAATCGGGTGTCTTAACACTAGGTTTTCCCTGCCTACCCTAATACAGGTAATAAAAAAATATTAAAAACAATGTTTTCAAAACTTTTATCTAAGGCAAAATTACTTTTAAAGTGTCCTCATTATTTAATAATATACCTCGTACCTTTAAAGTGTCTTCAAAATTTAATAATGGATAAAGGGATGTGCATTGTACCTTCGGACTTGTTTAATTAAAATAGTTTAATAAGAAGGTGCTTGAGTAGGTAGAGTTCTAAAGTTTTATTAATATTACTTAAATCTATATGAAATCTTTACGAGGTCAGCCGTGGCGCAGGGGTACAAAGTGTGACTGTAAATATGACAGTTTGTGGGTTCGATTCTCCCTCGATGTAATGAAATATTTAATATTTTCGTATATTCGCTCTGGTGTCAATGCAAAGTGCGGCGTTGAGTTCTACCAATCATCACGCAATACCTAGAATTCGGTGGAAAATGGGGAACGGAGTGTCTTAACACTAGGTTCCTTTTGCCTACCCTGCTGTGTGCGGGATACGGTACAGCGTGACGCTATATAAAAACATTTTAGCTTTATGAAAAGTTTATAGTTAATAATATTTATATAATAACATATTTCATTCTTTCTCAACTCAACACGCAATGCCTCCAGAATTCGGCAGAAAGTGGGGAACGGAGTGTCTTAACACTAGGTTCCCTCTGCCTACCCTGCTGTGTGCGGGATACAGCGTGAAGCTAATTTAATTTTTTTTTTTATTTCATTCTTTATTTGTAGTATAGACTAATATTATAAAACTGAAGTGTGTTTGTTTGCACGCGTTAATCTCAGGAATATTTATACGAAGTACGAATTAAAAAAGTATTATATTTCAGTGTCGTGTATTTAGTTGATTTATCGACGAAGAATTCTAATTTGCCTTAGTGAGCCTTGTGAGCTTGGTGGCCAGAGTGAAATAATTAACATATTATTAAATAATAAATTCATTTCCCCAAGTGGGGATCGAACGCACGACCATCGCGTTACAGTAACACCATTGTACCCTTGTGTCACGGTCACGTTACGGCTTCTCCGGTATTGAGTGTCGAATGGAGTATCTTAACACTAGGTTTCCTCTGTCTACCCTGCTATATGCGGGATACACCGTGAAACTGAAAAAAAAAACATGTCATCCAAATTAAAATCACAAATTAACTTCCAGCCGCATTACATCAATAAAGTCAGAAAATTAGAAGAGGTCATCACATTTAAATTGGATTTATTACTAAGGTGACATCTCAATATGAATGGAAAACCAATTTCAAAAAGCAATATTTACTCATATTTGAATCTCTATAAAATAAAAATTTGGGAAATAAACTTTGATGTTAACTTTTTTAATGAAACGTCGACAGCGTGAGCACAATTGTTCGGGATAAATCATTAAAATAAAATTATGTTATATGCCGTGGTACAGGGGCATAAGGTGTGCCTGGATAAGCTACTGGTTGTGGGTTCGATCCACACTCGAGAAAATGAAATATTCATTTAAATTTCTATTTTCATTTCTTCGTTCTGGTGGTTTGTATTTATTTATGTTATGTGTCGTGATCTATAACAAATTATCTTTCACTTAATAAAATATTGCAGTTTTTTTAGCTTTACGCTGTACTCTATATGTATCAGGATAGGCAGAGGGAGCATTTTTCACTTGTCATAAAATTATTGCAGTTTAAAATTTTATAAAAATAATACAGATCTGGTGCTGTTGACACTTTAAAAAATTTTATAAGTAGTTTCAAGTGTCGTAGCTTTAAGCTTTATTACTATTAAAAGACGTTTCAGTATAATTATTTAATATATTTACATTAATAATTATCCTAAATACCTAACAGAATGCTGATTGGTATTAGCTGTATCAGATAATATTTTAGCATTCAGCTATAAGCATTCTGTTTGCGTAGCGTGTTCCCGTTCTCTCTGACTACCCCGCTAGGGATACAGCGTGAAGCTAGATTAGATTAGAAGTACAAGATTATTCTCGAAAAACGACAACTTAATGCTGAAACTTTAAGACATCCGGATTAATCAAATAGAGCTTAAAAACAATTTTATTTATTTAATGGTAAATAAATATTATTAACCACCCACCCAGTGCCGTTTGATCGAGACTTTGCGTGTTAAGTTGCAGAACTCAACACCACGGTTCGTTTTGTTATTACGGGGAGGGAATAGAAATAATTCATTCTCCCGAGTGGAAATCCAACTTACAAACGTCTTGTAAATTCTTTCATTATTCATTCGTTCGGCGTGGCCCAACCAGCTGAGCACGATCTTTTTCATTCTCACCGTGACATCCTCACTAGTACCTGTCATTCTGTGTATCTCTTCATTGCGGATTCGATCAGCTAAGCTAACTCCACATCTCTTACTAAGAGATCGCATCTCGACAGCATTATTCTTTCTTTTATTCTTCTTCTATCTCCCGTATATATCGCTGTCGTATAACAGCGTCGGTACCAACACTGCATTCTACGGCCAAATGTGCAGTTATGCTGACGTTTTACCGTCTCAACAATGCAGCTAAGGCACCGTTAACCCTGTTACAGGCAGCAATACGCCTTATCGCATCCACCTCATTTATTCCATCTCTACTGAACACACTTCCCAAATATACCACTGATGCAATGAGCATTACATCACCTGCTTACAGCATCCAATTTACACTTAAGTCACCTACTTTCACTCCTACTACTTAGAGACAGCTATTCAAATTGAACAACCAAGCTGGCATGGCTTATTCTTATTTAGCATTCGATTTAATGTCAAACCAGGGTGACATGCCGGCTCCTACTCACACGCAGGCTGATCTCTATAAAGAGATTACACAACCTGCAGCAAGGGTCTCATTGCACCGGGGTAGTATCTCCCATAATTTTGTTCTCACAATTTTGTCAAACGCCTTTTTCAAGTCCACAAAAGCACAAAAAACTTTTTTGGTTAATGACCAAGAATTTTTCCGTGATTATGCGGAGGAAAAAGATCTGATTCATACACTATCTTCCAAGTCTAAAGGCTTCCGTGGGGCGCCCACAAAAGCCTTCATACATCTCCTTTCATCAAAATTTCGCCCATCGCGACAAAGCGTGTGGTTGTTCTGTCAAAATCTTCTCTTTCTTTTACCGTACGTCTTTCAAGGCACCCCTTTCATTCTACAGGTTAGCGAGCAACCTCGAGAAACAATAACTGCTCGCCAGAAAAGCTTCATGTAATCTCTGAAGTTATTCGTTAACCTTTCATTTCTTTCATTCCCTGAATTTTCACGCTTCATCTTTATCAGTCCTATTGTTTGGTGGTTTTGGAGCTTATACTCTTTCTTTTCTATCTCTTTCATACTTTTATCATTACCTGAGGATTTATCATCCTGCTATGTTGTCGTCTTTCTTTCTACAGGATCGCCCAACGCCGCACTCGTCTCCACTTGAAACACCGGCAGGGACGCACCGGTGCGCTTCGCCTTGGGGGACGTCCTCAGTGAGCTCTCGAGAGTTGCAAATGGCGGATGGGACGTTGCAGCCCTCGTTGACCCCCACAATTGAGAGATTAAACTTATCTGTTATATATTGCTTCCATTTCGTCTCCAATAATCTAAGTAAATTAAATTATACGGTCGTCAACTTTTACTACAACAACTAAAGCCTTCTTAAGAAGACGGTTTATGAGAGAACTGAGATTTATATACGTATATATATATTATATTTTTAAGTGTATATATATATATATTTTTAAGACATAGTGTAAACTATATATTTTCTAGATTGTTATTCTGCACTAAGGAAAGAAAAATATTTTTTTACAAAACGTATAAAAATTTGAACATAGCGGGATTTGAACCCGCGCCATCGCGCGCGATCATAAAAATTGAAGATATGGAATATTTGGCGAAATAGTATAACTAGCTAAAGTTAAAGAAATAAGGAAAACTCACATTAGCAAATGTTGGTTATTACGATAGGCAGTTTTCGTTGACGAGTAAAAAATAATGAAAATTGAGACTGTCGTGGCGCAGTGGGTTAGCGTCTGGCCCTAATCAGGAAAGTATTAAGTTCATTTTCCACTCCGGCTTATGTCGCTATAATTATATATATGTCGTTATAATCGTTATAATTATATTTTATTTTTCTTCGTCATTTTTTCCTGGATAAATAAAAACTTCGTTCTAAATTAATTGGATACAGTATAAAGATCTAGATAGACTTCATTCACTATTGTTAATTTGATTAAATCGTTCATTTTAATTATGAAATGAAGAGTATTGTTGTGAAAATTGGAATGTCTACGAAGATTTTAAAGTCCTTTGTAAAGCTAATTGGAATAATTACTTACTACACTTTCGCGTCAAATTTACAGCTATTACCAATATAGTTAAAAGAGGACATTACGTTAGTATATGACCATTAGTATTCTTGAAGTAGTGACTTTAATAATAAATTTTGACCCCCACTCCCCCTCTTTTTAGGCTATAAGTAATATATAATTAAGGATTGAACCACAAAGTGATCTTATAAGGCTTTCTTTTTTCCTTAAAAGGAACGGAACCCTAATAATGGTATTAAACATATTTATTGATATCAAGGCCAGTCGTGGCGCTGCGGCAGAACCGTGTGACTATATACGCGGTAGGGTGTGGGTTCGATTTCTTCTCGAAGAAAATATTTTACATTGTCTTCACTCTAGTCCAGAATTCAGCGGAAAGTGAGGAAAGAAGTTTCTTAATACAACTCCTTACTAGTGTGAGGAAATGACAATATTCAATATTTGTATTACTCGAGTGGGCGTCGAATCTACAACCTGTCACGTTTACAGTCACACGCTTGCGCCACTGCCCCCCTAAATAATAGAAAAAAATTGTACTACGATTTAAAGCTGGCAACTTTATGAAAATAACATCAATACTACTAGTACTTATGATAAAAATAATGGGGATGCCTCAAATAGAATATCTAAGATACACTTTTCCAGCAACAAAATAAATTCGAGTCTTTTGTTATAAAAGAAAAATAGTCTTTTGTAGTATGCACGTTTAAAGTATAATATTTATAGTCAAATTTTTATGGGTTAAGAAACTTGATTTATACTTACTTGTATTAATACTGTAATAGAATTTTAAAATTATATTAAATGACAATAAGATATTTGAGGCCGTCGTGACGCAGGGGCACAAGGGCGTATGAAGAGTTTGTTTGGTTTAACGCGCTAATCTCAGGAAGTACTGGTGGGAAGTACGAATCGTAAGATTACTTTTGTCTTGCATAGTCCGTTTATCGTTGAAGGCTATATTCCATCATGTTCATCTCGATGTAACCCACCGTACCAACAGTTAGAGTTACCTAGGGGACGTACAATATATAATTTGAAACACAAAACTACATATATATTATTTTCATTAGAACAGGCGTGTGGAGCCGTTGATAAAACTTGATTTTCTAATATAGAAAAAAGCTTATCTATTTTTTTTAAGTGCTAATTTCGCCGTAAGCAAACTGTATTTCATTTAGAAACGTAATCACTTATAAAATTAGTTTTCTCGCTGTTGCCTTCTCAATTAATTTTAATTACTTTGAGAATTAAATTACACGTACTATGATGGATTTTGTTGTATGTAAATAATATGCAAATATATTTTTTATAAAAAAGAATTGTCGATCTTAAATCGATTTCCTTCATGAAGAAAAAAAGATTTAATTTTGACTGTTACAATGTATACAATTAATTTACATAAAAATCAAAGCCTGTTAAGACTTTATTTAACTGAAAAAAAAAATTTTTCAGTTAAATAAAGTCTTTCATATTAAGTAAGTATTTCATATTAAGTAATTTCATATAAGGCCGTCGTCGTCGTCGCAGAGGCACAAGCGAGCACTTCCCAAGGCGATGGTTCTGAGTTCGATTCCCTCTTGGGAGAATGAAATATTAATATTTTCCTCGCTCTAGTAACGAGGCAAGGCAACGTTGAGTTCCGTCACAATACGCAAAGCCAAAGGAATTCGGTGGAAAGTGGGAAACGGAAGTGTTTTAATTAGGTACAAAATGTTTTAAGGTTTATGTTTACTAGGTTCCCAGATTCTGCCTACTCTACTTTTTGCAGTGTAAAGTATTGGAAAATAGCGAAAAAAAGATTGCCGTCTTATAAAGATATTTTTTTTCAATATTTTATTATTTTACTACATATTCATTATTATGGAAATGTTTATTTTTCCGAACATCCAAAAAGTATAATATCTATCATTGCTCTGTTTGTCGTTATATGCCCAAGTAGGTTTTCTAATCAAACCGAACAATATCATTATATAGAATACGATTTCAAAAACTGACTTTATGTCCTTCTCTGTATTTCTATTTTTCGTTTGATAATAATAGGCTATTCGACGGAGCGGTGGAGAGGAAATTGTCCGACGACGGTGACTACTAACGGTTACTACGTTAATATACTATTATATGTCTTAAGAGATGTAATGCGGCTGCAGGTTAGTTTATTATTTTTAAATAAAATTGGATGTTATTATATATTTTTTATGTAAAATATAAAAAGTGATTAAAAAAATGCATATTTTCCTGTTTCTACAAATTATTTCTCATAAGGCAGGCAAAACTCTATATCAATGCACTCCGCTTTTTACTTTCCACTCGAGTTTGAAACATTGTTTGTTAAATGGCGGAGCTCAACGCCGCGCATGATATTATTACAAAACTCAACTTGACACTTAATTAACAACTTTTAATGTAGCAGAAATGGCGCGGGTTCGAATATCGCTACGTCCAAATTTTCTTACGTTTCTAAAAAGAAAGTACTTTTCTTCCCTAAGTGTACATATGATCTTATAACAAAATAAAATTATTAAAGATTCTAAATTTAGTAGTAAATTTACATTAAGTAAATAAATTATTCACATCACAATGTGAATAGAAAGTCAATTTCAAAAGAAAATATAATCATGTTTCAATCTCTACAAACGAAATACCGGAAATAAATTCTGATGTAGCATTTATTAATGAAACGTCAAGCTCAAGCTGTTTGACCAAAAATGGTTCGGGATAATTAATTAAAATAAAATTTTATTATATACGTGTCGTGTGTTTCTCACCTACTTAAATATTGCAGCTTTTTTTACCTTCACGCTATATTCCGCATTTGTTCTCTATTTTCCGCAAAATTATTGCAGTTAAAAATTTATAAAATTAAGACTAATCTGGTGGTGTCGACACTACAAACTTCTTATAGGCGGTTTTAAGTGTTGTAGCTTTAAGCTTTTATTTGTCATTTTATGATTTTTCAGTGTAATTAAATATAAATATTATATAATATATACTTACTTGAGGCCGTCGTGGCGCAGGGGTACAAGAGTGTGACTGTAATATGTCTGTCTATAATCATTTACATAATATTATAGGAAAGTTACACTCGTAACTTTTCCTTATATTTTACGGTAAAATTTGTTGAGCAATTTTCGTTTAAGGTTTTTTCATAAGTCAATATGTCGTTCGATAGTGCGCATCTGCTGTACAATTTACAGCTTCCTAGAGGATATGGAGTATTCGAATTTATTTGTATTTTTTACCTCAGTCAAGGAAAAATTTGAAATGCTTGTAAGCATTTTAAATTTTCACTTAAAAGAACTAAAGGAGAAAACAAGAATTAAAAGAACTAAATCAAATTGTAAAATTGAATAGCGTCTTCAAAACACATAAAGTGTAGAAGCTTGAATTATTGATTTTTTTCCAAATTTCTCTAAAAACAGTTCTTCTAGCATTTATGTTTTTTCATATAGATCTATCTATATAAAATTTACATATTAAAGAAAGATTTTGGTGTATTCATTTATGTTTTGTTTAAATTAATTTCAAAGAAAATAGTTAGCTTCACGCTGTATCCCGCACACAGCAGGGTAGGCAGAGGGAAGTTAGTGTTAAGGCACTCCGTTTCCCACTTTCTCCGAATTCTGGAGGCATTGCGTATTGAGTGGCAGAACTCAACGCACTATGGATAATGGTAGAACAACGGCAGATCAAAATTCATTTTTACTAAAGTCGTCCCTGACGCACTTTCTATTTTTTTTAAATAGTATAATAGTGGACCTTTAATGTAATGAATTATTTTTTCGTGAATTACATTTGGAATATATTTTTTTTATTGTGAGAAATTGTAATACGTAAGAATGTCTATTTCAGATTGTTCGCATCGATATTTTAAACTTAATTTCCTTAAGTTCGCATCGATATTTTAAACTTAATTTCCTTAAGTTTTTGAAAGAGATGAAGAAAGGACGGAATGTAAGATCAGTGTAAATAGTAAGATATTAGAACAAGTGAATGAAGTGGTATACTTAGGAAGTATGTTCAGTAGAGATGGAAGATACGAGATGGATGTGGAAAGGCGTATTGCTGCCGGTAACAAGGTTAACGGAGCCTTAGCTGCATTGATGAGACGGCGAAACGTCAGCACAGCTGCGCGTTTGNTATAAATCTACGTAAGGCGAAGGTTAAGGGAGGACTTATTATGTATATATATATATATATATATATATATATATATACACTCCAATAAAAGTATAATATCTGAACTTTACCTAAAGCGCTATTTTATACTTTATGCTTGTGCAAAAATTCAATTGTTTATCTTAAAAAATAAAAAAGTTATCGATTTTTGATCTGATACAGGCCTCGATTGCCCATAGTGCAACGCCGCGCTTAACCTCGACACCAGAGCGAAGAAATGGAAATACAAATTTAAGTAAATATTTCAACTCCTCGAGTGGGGATCGAACCCACAACCAGTCGGTTTTACAGTCACACTTCGTGCCGCTGCACCACGACTGGCCATAGGAAATAGTCAACGCATACATTTGTCCTAGTTGCAATTTTATTATGTAATAGATAGATTAAGCTTATCTTACTTATTTAGAAAAATATTTATTTAGAAAACGTATAAAAATTTTAACGCAGCGGGACTCGAACCCGCGCCTCCTGGAAGCCGACCAGGTAAGTTCTTTCCTAAGTGTGGAATAACACTTTAAAAATGTTAAAAAAATAAGCTTATCTTTTCGTGTTTTTGTCATCACCACTTTAAATGAAAGCATAGTTTTAAGTACTTTATAAAATAAAATACAATTAAAACAAAAGAGATTTTGCCAAAAACGATTTTTTTATACAAAATAAATAATAAAATTATCGTTGTAAAATAAAACGCCATTTGAAGAGAAGACGCCATTTTCTTAAATGGCGTCTTAATGACGCACACAGACACAAACCTGTCAAAGCGACAACATCGCACACGCCTCATTTCTGTATGCTGCTCACGTAAAAAAAGCGCAGACGATTCCACTCTGTATATTACTTCCGTTTCGTCTCTAATAATCTAAGTAAATTAAATTATACGGTCGTCTGCTTTTATTACGACAACTAAAGCCTGCTTAAGAAGATGGTTTATGAGAGAACTTAGATTTATATACGTTAGATTTATATAATTTAATCAATGTTTTTTAGACGCTCTATAAATTATATATCATTATAATAGAGGCCAGGCATGGCGCAGGGGCACAAAGTGTTACTGTAAAACCGACTAGTTGTGGGTTCGATCCCCACTCGAGGAGATGAAATATTTATTTAAATTTATATTTCCATTTCTTCACTCCGGTGTCGAGGCAAAGCGCGGCGTTGAGTTCTGCCACTCAACACGCAATGCCTTCAGAATTCGGATTTCAGAACACTTTCTGCCACTGGGAATGGAGTGTTATGAGCGGGATACAACGTGAAGCTGATTTATGTAAATTATGTAATTTCTAGATTATATTGAATTGTAATTGATTGTAGATAGGAATAACATTTACAGACAAATTGGACAAATTATTTTTTTATGTATTTAAAGTGTTATTCCACACTAAAGAAGGAAAAAGTTTTTTTTATGAACATAAAATTTTTAACATAGATTTAATATTTAGACATTAGATTTTAAACCCGCGCCCTTTGTAAACTAATCCAATTGGGTAAATGAATTTGTGTTTAATAAACATTTAATTTATACAGAGACATCAACGCAAAATGACACATATATGTAAGGCTTTCAATATGATAGAGTTTGGTTAGAGCGAATATTCAATATAGGTACCGTTGGAAAATAAATAAATAAAATATTAAATTAATGAAAACTTGTTATGAAAACAATAGAATTATGAGCAGGTACATATTTGCAGTGAAAAACTACACACCAATACAAAGCCTTTGAAAATTTGGTTTGAATATTCATATCAGGTATACGTCGTTATAGGATTTTCAAGAGGTTCATTTACGTCCAATATTAATAATCTATCTCCTACGTCAATCTTCGATTGTTCCATATATCAATCCAATCTAGAGATTGGATAGATATATGGACCAATCTAAGATTGACGTAGGAGATAGATTATTAATATTGGGCGTTAGAGAAATAGGCTTTTTTTTTTACAGTTTAGATATTTAATACTGATATTTGAGATTCGAGAGAGAAAACAATCAGCGTGACATATAATATAACCTTTCTTGAAGACTATCCTAAAAAATATTTTAGATATAAAATAACTACATAAAATGGATCTGCTTTGCTTTGGACTCTGCTTTGGATCTCCAAACAAAAATTATAATAGTAATAGAATTGACTGTTTTAAGTGGCTTAAAAAAGGCATCCGAAACAGTCACTCATCTATTTTTTCTGAATATTTTTTTATCAGCTTCACGCTGTATTTTTACTTGAAAAATATATAAGAAATAAATATGAACCCAGTCGTAGCCCAGCGGCACGAGGTGTGACTGCAAAACCGACTGGTTATTGGTTCGATCCCCGCTCGAGGAGATGAAATATTTACTTAAATTTATATTTCCATTTCTTCGCTCTGGTGTCGAGGCTAAGCGCGGCGTTGAGTTCTGCCACTCAACACGTAATGCCTCCAGAATTCGGCAGAAAGTGGGGAACGGAGTGTCTTAGCACCAGGTTCCCTCTGCCTACCCTGCTGTGTGCGGGATACAGCGTGAAGCTGATTATTATTAAAAAATATATAATTGGCAAATATTTCTTAATAATTATTTTATTTGAAATTCTGTCTATTAATTTTTATGAGCTTGTATTCATTGAATAAAATGTTATTATATCACTTGACCTCTTTATACAAGGTCAATCTTTCGATAAAATATTATTTGAAACTCTTTCTAAATAAGTTAAGAGTTATACTTATTTAGAAAACGTATAGAAATTTGAACGTAGCGGGGTTCGAGTCCTGCTACGTTAATATTTTTATACGTTTTCTAAATAAGTATTTTTCTTTCCTAAATGTGGAATAACACTTTAAAAATGTTTAAAACAGTTAACTGGTTTTCACCAATAACGAACATCTTACTTAGTCATAAACATCCCCAATACATTATTGCATTATGTTGTTGGACTTAGTATATTAAATTGATTATTCTGTACTACAGTTTTTAAACTAGGTGCATATTTTTATAAAGTAAAAAAACATAATAATAAAACATGTTTTTTAGGTAACTGTAAATTGTACCATAGCACAGATGGACGTGATATTTATTGATTATTTAGTTATCAAAGTCCGGTCACTAGTCCTCAGTCCAGAAAAAAAATATCTGTTTATTCACACACATCTTTTCAAATTAATTAATGGATAGGAACCATAATAGTTTAGCTGAACTATAAGAAATAATTAAATATTGCCTTAACAAATTTGTAGTGTTATGAGCAGTTTCTACTAACATATAAAAATTGGAACATCCTATGACGAACCCTACTAGTTAGTAGGCGTGATAGGCATTTCTTATTCATACATAAAAATTGAAGATTTGGACTATTTGACGAAATAGTATAACCAGCTAAAATTAAAGAAATAATTAAAACTTACATTAACAAATATTGGTTATGACGAAAGGCAGTGTTCGTTGACAAATAAAAATATTGAAAATTGAGTAACAGTAAAGTTCAATTTTCACTCCAGTTAATGAATTATTTTAATATTATTTATATATAATATAATAAATATATTAAACTTTTTTTTCTTAACTTTTCCTGTTTAACAATACTTAGTATTGTTGAACTGTTGCTTAGAAAATTAAAGTAACTATCTGTAGATTTTTTTATATCAAATGTTAATGAATGAGGCTAGTCGTGGCGCAGGGGTATTAGTATGCGGCTTTGAACGTGACGGGTTGTGGGTTCGACTCGAGGAAATGAAATTTACTAAACGTTTCGGATAATCGATCTAAAGCTAAAAAAAAATAAACTTTACATTTTTAAAACGATTGAGAAAGTAAAAAGGTAAAATCAATACCTACTTATTTAGAAAACGTATAAAAATTTGAACGTATTCGAACCCACGCCTCCTGGAAATCGACCAGATCGGTAGCGGGTGCGAATCCCGCTACATTGAATTTTTTATACGTTTTCTAAATAAGTATTCTTCTTTCCTAAGTGTGGAATAACACTTTCAAAAATGTTTAAAAAAGGTAAAATCAAGTTCACATTTCAGATAAGAAGCCACATTAATTCCTAAATTAAATATTTTTATAGCTTGCCCTCTTATGATGATCTATTTTCGAAATATGCAAATTCGAGAGAGGATTCGCAAGGGTAAATTGGGGTTTCTTTTATTGCTTGAGTAGGTACTGTGGTAATAAAATCACCAAGGAAATATGGACATTAATTTTCTGAAAATATGTTTTAGTAGAAATTAATATGTTTTACCTTGTATATTCAATAACTATATGTAATTTAACCAGGTCTAAGAATACTATAAGCCTTTTTAAAACCATTGGTTGAGGATTTCATTTTTTTTGTTTTTGTGACAGATGTGTCACTTAAGCATCTAATATAAGATTGAATAATTTTTAATAAATAATTGAAACATCATATTAGTTCATAATATGAAACAAGTCATAAAATGATAAGTCACTTCGTCCTACCACATATGTAGAGATCAGTATATTATTTCTTAAAAATACATATATTTTTGATTTCAAATAATACTTAGATTATTTAGTTACATTTATATATCATCTGTATATTATGAAATATGAGAAATATAGTGGTACAAATAATACAGACAGGCAAGCAGCTTTACAGTTATACTAAACTTATATTAAAATAACAGAAAATTTGACTAACATAGTAATAGTAAGTAGTAACACGTAGCTTAAAAATCGTTATTAATACATTGTTTATATAAAAATATCTTTTCCTATTGACAACTATTGTCTTTGTTGTTGTAGTTTCTTATTTTATGGTTTTTAGGTGTGTAGTATTCTTTATTTTAAATATTTGTTGTTGTCTTGATTTTAAATCAGCAGTTCACAGCCACAAAATCAAGGCGTTGCCAACGCAATTGACGTGTAGTATTAAGCAGTTAGTGACTACTGAACTATGAAACGAAATACTGTTCATACATGTATTGTATGTACACTGCGGTAATGGTTCCTGGTAAATGTGTTTAGGGATAAATTATATACAGTTTAAGGTACATTTTCAACAACGATCTGAACATTATAATATAGTTATGTTTACATTATTTACTTAGTATGTAATAGAAGTTGTAAGATAATATTATAATATATTTAATATTAATTAAAAAAGTTATCCTTTAGCGAAATACACAGTAAAGTAATAAGCTTATATCTTATCTTTCAATAATCAGCTTCACGCTGTATCCCGCAGAAGGGTAGGCAGAGGGAACCTAGTGTTAAGACACTCCGTTCCCCACTTTCTGCCGAATTCTGTAGGCATTACGTGTTGAGTGGCAGAACTCAACGCCGCGCTTAACCTGGACATCAGAGCGGAGAAAAGGAAATATAAATTTAAGTAAATATTTCATCTCCTCGAGTGGGGATCGAACCCACAACTAGTCGGTTTTACAGTCACACCTCGTGCCGCTGCGCCACGACTGGCCTCAATCTTTCATTAATTTTCGAAAAGTTTATAATCGTGACGTAATTAGATTATTATCGATTATTCTGTAACGCTGTATTCTGCTCAGAGGATTTACTGCTGGAGGCATTGCGTGTTGAGTTGCGTAACTCAACGCCGCTGTTTGCCTCGACATAATCGTTACACACGATTACACGTCTTGGTAGAATGTGAAATATTATTTTTACGTGATTCTTTTGCAATAACTTAACCCCCGAGGAAAATATGCCTTTGATGTGAACGTATTTATTACATACTTTTGTAAGCAGATATTCGCTCAGAATCTTAAGCGTGTCGGACGTATTATAGATTTGGTTAAACAAATTGTGTCTCTATAAGGGTAACAGGTAACAGAAATAACAGTTATAGTGGGAAATAAAATGTGTAAAATTAAAGAGAGAATAAGTCCAGTCCATAATGAGGCCAGTCGTGGCGCAGGGGCACAAGGGCGTGGACGGGCCTCGGCTTTGACATACGAAAAAAAAATTACATGCATTGAGAATACATAGTATATTCAGGTCCACACAAATCTATATAATTTAGAAGGCATAAAATTAGAAAGGACTGAAATCTCGTTTTAATAAATAAGTTAAGTAAAAGGTATTATGTCAAGGTCAAAGTTTTGTGTTAACTTCGTTCATACATTAACATAGTTTATTTTTAATTTAAAGATCAACAAATGTACAAATGTCGACTCGTTGGCAAAATCTTATAAATTCGTGTCTGTCTGTCCGTATATCAAAGCAAGGGCAAAGCAAGCATAGCTTAAATGATTTTTACTTCAAAATTTAGAACGGAATCAAAACTTAAACTGTGAATAAACATTAAATTTGCGTATTAGTGCTTAGTAAGGGCTAATGTAATTTTCTGCTATCTTGGTCCCCCGAACCAGAATATCACGTTTACGATATTCGTAATTGAATTTGATCACTCGTGCAAATTTTCAAGCAAAATTGGTCGACAAGAAGAAGTACAAAATAGCGTGTGAAATTATCGATTGATTGATTGAAGGACTTGTCGGCATAGTGGTTGGCAAACTAACTTACGGATTGATTCCAGGATTGACGGACACGGAAACGGATCGGCGGATGGGCGAATTAACGAATGACCTCATAGACTGATGGACAAAATAACGAATCGATATATGGATAGTCAGATGGATATGGTGTCAAAAATTTACTATAACTGTAAATGGGTACTCGATTATTAATAATTAGTGATGCGCCGAATAGTGGTTACGCCGAATAATCGAATACCGAATACTATTCGGTTTAAACTTTACCGAACCGGATATTCGGCCGAATTATTCGGTTTACCATTTTTTCGTTATTTTGCCGNTTTTCTTTAATTTTTTCCCTTAAATTACGCCAAATTGAAATATTCGAAAATACTCAAAGCATTTTCACCACAGAGCTCCATACCTCCCTACATCACTCGACTCGCACTTGTTTCTGTGGCGCTGTGAGCAATCCTCCGGGACCCTTCTCCTTCATTTGGGCATCTTTAAGTAACTTTTACAACATTTTCATCCGTAGAGGCAGTAGCTGGGTCGGACGGACGAGGGTCGTCTTCAATAGTCTCTCTGCCCCTTTTAAATTCACTTGACTACATTTCAACAGTAGATAATGTCGATGCAGATTCTTGATAACCATCCATCATCTCTTCAGAAATGGTTTTTTGATTTTTTCCTTGTTTAATAAGGAATTTAATCACAGCGTGGTGCTCAATTTTCTTCAACATTGTCTTAGTAAATCATTCTTAACTTATAGTTAATACAATTAAATCTTAAATCAGTAGTTATTTTTATAATTCAAAATAATATTTGTAAAACATAAATCAACATTTTAAATTTATAATGAATACTAGCGGACCCGGACCCGGCTTCCCCGCTTGAACTATACGAATGCTCATTAAGTATATTTATGAAATTGTTTTCAGTTTTTAATAGGATTGGTAAGAAAATATAAGCCTAAATGATCATAATAATCTGAAAAAGAATTATAAGAAGAGAAAATTCTTATTATTAGAAAAAAATATCTAATTAATTTAAATGAACAAAAATAATAAGTAAACGTAACCGAAGTAAAATATTGATAAAAAAAACTAAACAAAACCAGCTACATTATCAATATTATCAAAGTAAATAAATATATAAAGTATTAAAATTATGTGTTGTGCTATGATTTGCAAGTGTATGTGGTAATTTACATAATACTCAAAGACAATAAAAAAAATATATTTTTTGTCTCTGAACTGATTTTTATTGGACTTTCAGTGATTGATTTTACTGATTTACCCGGGAAAAATCTTTTTACACGTTTTCCTTGCGCGCGTACATAGATACTATATGAAATAACTAAATTCCTTTCTACATTAAATTCGATAATTTTTGCGAGCAATATTAAATAAAATCCCAAAAAACTAAAGCTATAATTTATTAAATGTACAACGGAATAGATAACCTAACTGAAATAACCGATCATTCTTTCCTTAATACTTAAATAATATTATGCCGATGCCGCGCTGGGACGAAACTTATACCACACCAAGAAATTTATAAAAATCTAACTAATCTACTACTCGAATAAGCAAAGAACCAAAGAAAAATATAAATTAATAATAAACAGAAAATAATCACATAAAAATTAAGAGTAGATGGAAAATGTCTAAAAATTTACAAAATCGTCAACGTCGTCTGCCCTTTCGGGTCGGTTATACCGCGCGGTTCGTAGGCTAACTCATTTTGATTCAGTGATATCTCCTTCAGTATTTATTAGAATGATGTACAGTAAAATATAATTTTAATCTAGGTGAAATGCTAAAGGTGACTATTATATTTATTTTGATAAGATTGAATATGAAATTATAGAAAATACATTAACAATAATCCAACAAAAGTAATTAAATATATTAAAATGGTTACTGTGGCTCAATTTTCAGAGATTAACATACATCATTGTGTACTTTTTAATAGATTTTTTAAAAGACAATATTTTTGTAAAATATAGCTTTTATATGTCTCATAAACTTGAGTCAGCGCACGCCATGTAAGCGTTCAGGAAGCTCATTTTGGGGGACCTTGTCTTAAAACGACATAATTCCTTGTTGCCTAGCAACAGTTGCTTAGCGACGGTTGTTATTAATATGGCAGAATAAATAACATGTCAAATTGAAACGTATTTTACTATCTTAGTTTATATCGAGAATATTACAAATATGAGAAAAAAAGTAACCTATGTTCATCCGAAGACCATATAGAGATACTTGAGATCTCTATATGAGTATTTCATCACAATTGAATAAGCGGTTTGGCCCTGATTGCATAAAAGACAGACAGACAGACAGAGTTACTTTCGAATTTATAATATAGGTATGGATAGTTAAGTCGCAGATTGACAATAATAGACACTACATACATATGAAGAGATAGAGGTACACTGCAGAAATTTATACGAGGAGCATTCAATGTTTTTCAGATTCAATGTTTTTCAGAGTGTTGAATTGAGGTTTCAAAGTAAATATTTAAATGAAGTTAATTGCTATATTGTATTAACTTTACTCATTTAACTTATAATAATAATTTAAATCTTACATAAGACGTGTTATTTTTCATTTCTACTGAGTCGTGCAGCCAATTAACTAAAAATACTCGAACCGAATGTATTCGGCACTATAACCGAATAATTCGGCCGAATACGAATAGTGAAAAAGATGCCGAATACACCGAATACCGAATACCAAACGAATATTCGGCGCATCTCTATTAATAATAATCAAGCAATGTCAGATAATTAAATTTTTATAGAAGTTGCTAGGTGGTGCTTTCACCGCTTTCTAGTCTGTTTATTGTTTATTTTTTGTTAAAAAATCCTATAAAAGAGGGAATATTTATAAAGTCTATTTTGTAATTTATAAAGATAAATATTATGATATACATTTTAGGATTTTTCTAACTTTTGAATATTTTCTGCCTGAGTGAACAACGCGCCTAAGTTCATAAAACCTAATTTCAGCAACAAAATTATATAAATCCACGATAACATAAACATTTAAAAATGATATTAATTTTTATTTTATTTTATAGACCTCGAAGAATTAAAAAATCACGGGCGAAGCTTATCAATTTTTTTTATATTATAATTATTTTTATGATTTTTCAATTTCATTTAATGAATATTTAAGTGTTAGTTTGGTGTATTAGTGAAAAATGAAGATGTAGTACTTTAACGACTTATGTAGCGTGACTAATAATGTAAATGTTAAATATTTATAACCGTATATCAGTGATTGCCTTACCTGTTTCTATTAATATTATGTTTGTTAAGACGAAAAAGTTTACTACTTTTTAACACAAAAAAATAATAAATATTCCGAAGAGAACCACTCAATTAATAACAGTGTGAGAGTGAGCTACTTTCATTGTTTTAGCGAAAACGTTTGTTATGTATGTACATGTCAAAAGCATTTAAATTATCAAATGCGATGAACACTTTACACGTAAACCGACAAATAATAAAATGCCAACTGATATTTGTTCACAGAAAAAAATATTTTTATTATATGAATATAGGTGTAATTAAAGCTGTGTTAAAAGTGTTATGTAATGTTATAGGGTCAAATAAATTTAGTATGTGTTCACGCATGATTTAGATACTGTGTGTTTTAGCTTAACGCTGTGTCCTGCAAACGGCACCTAATGTTAAAATATTCTGTTTTTCCTCTTTTGTCCCATTATTTTTATTAGATACCAGAGAGAAATATTTAAAAAAAACCATCCTCCGAGTTAAAATCGAACCCACAACCGTTGCGTTTACGGTCAATCACTGTGCGTGCTATTTGTTTTCAGTCGAGTTACGACTTTTTACAAACAAGAAAATGTACTTTATATGTCCAGAAAATATATTGTTTAACTAATTTCATATAAAAAAGGTAGTTTACCGAAAGGGAGATTAAATGATACAAAATAATAAATATATACATAAGTATATTATGAAGTGTAACATTCTGTGGTATATATAATATTTTATTTATAATATATTAGGGCAGGCAGAGAGAGCCTAGTGTTAAGACACTTCGCTGCGCACTTTTCGTTGAATTTTGGAGGATTGCTTGTTGAGTGGCGGAACTCAACGCCGCGCTGTATTATATCGACAGAACATATTTGTAAAAAAAATCAGCTGTAATAAGTAATTAAATAAAGATTAGATAGAAAAGAACACAATATTTATTATTTTTTGAAAATATAAATCATTTTCTATACATTTAGCAAACAACTTTAATAATTGAAAAAACAATAAAATTATTAGACAGTAGAGGACCTCAGCAGCCGGTCCTATACTACAATGTCAAATCCCGATTACATTGTATATTTGAAAACTAACTAGGCATTGTTTCTATAATAGGGAGACAAAAACTTTTGCACAAACTTTAAATTGACAATTAAGGCTAAGTAAAATAAAATTTTATTTTACTCGCTTGTAAATAAAATAATATTGTCCACGAATATTCATTAGTATATTTTACTTTACTAAGGCCAGTCGTGGCGCAGCAGGACAAAATGTGGCTGTAAAACCGACCGATTGTGGGTTCGATACCCACTCGAGGAGATGAAATATCGATCGAGGCGTTGAGTTCTGCACTTAACACGCAATGCCTCCAGAATTCGGCAGAAAGTGGGAAACGGAGTATCTTACACTAGGTTCCCTTTGCCTACCCTGCTGTGTGCGGGATACAGCGTGGAGCTAATTTATTTAATTTATATTTTACTTTAAAATGTTAATAACAATTGATTATGTAGGGTTATTAATTTTTTTTCAGATTCATGCTTTTTCCCGCATAGAAAAACAGGCAATAAGTAGTTGAACGGAGTGCCGTTTGTACAATTTTGGAATTATTGCGTGTTGAGTATCTTCTTAGCAGAGGCCAAAAAAAAATATATTATTAATTCCCCTGAATGGGTATCGAACCCACAATCGTCACATTTATAATCGTTCGGTTTTGCTTCTGCCTCATGAGGGCCTCAAAACGATGCTTGTATCTTTTGATTTATTTGACATGGAAGTGTATTTTTTTCTGTGCTCTAATCACCTGGAGTTGTGATATTTTAGCTAAGCACCTTCACATGATTAAGTACTTATTATAAATAGTTTAAATTAAAATTAAATCTGCTTCACGCTGTATCCCGCATACAGCAGGGTAGGCAGAGGGAACCTAGCGTTAAGACGAGTTAAACTAGTTTATATTAACGGAATATTTCATTGCGTTGATGAAATCTCTGAATATTTTATGAGTAAATCAAATTTAACGAAAGCTTCGCGTACAAATCAGCTTAACGTAGTATTTATTGTTAAGACGGAAATTGTGGTTTCCGTACATTTCCTAACAAACGGTGACATATCCTAATATCTCTTAACTACTATATATTTATAATTATTTAGTTTTATTTATTCTTTCTTCTAATAGATACTCTATTAACAGGATAATAATCGTGAAATAAATATATTTAAAGCAAGTAGTCATAAACTATACGCAACTTGTTGTGGATTCGATCCCTACTCGAGGATATGAAATAATTATTTCAATTTATACATTCGTTTCGTCGCCTTGTTGTCGGGGCAAAACGCGGCGTTGAGTTCCACCATCAAACTCGCAATGCCTTCATAATTCGTTGGAAGCGGGGAACGGATTGTCTTAACACTACCTTCCCACTGCCTACCCTGCTGTGTGCGAGATACAGCGTAAAGCTGATTTAATTTTTTTTTAATATACAATATAAAACAATTTTCATTAGGAATTAGGAAGATTTAAGTTATCGGTGTTTAAAAGATTGATAATAATACTGTTTACGGATTTTGAGGACATATTTATTATTAAAATATGATAAAAATATTTCTGGTAGAGCAAAATGGTGCAAAAAATTTATATATATTAAACTTGAATATTTACAGTATAAGTATATTCCAAAAGCAATAAATTTCTCGTCTATTTCTTGGAAAGGAATTTAAATCTCCTGTCTTGATAAATTTATGGTGGCCATTGATTACGTCAGGTATTGCGATAAGATTTGTTGGGATTACAGTTACTTTAGCTTTAATATATCATTGACGAATTTTCAGCTTCACGTTATATCCCGCATATAGCGTGAAGCTGAAAATTAGCAGGGAAGGCAGAGGGAACCTGGGAACCGGATGTTGAGACACTCCGTTCTTATTAAAACACCGGAACGGAAAGGGAACGGGTCCCTAAACTCAACGCTGCGCTTTGCCTCGTTACCAGAGCGAAATTAATAAGTAAGTTACTAGAGTAACATAAAGAACTTAAGTCTTGTAATTTGACTTTTTTAATATTTGTAAATTAACAACTGCAGACAATAATTTAGTTAAACGCTAATTACCGTTTCTGAGTAGCTGCTGTTACTTAGAACGTTCATTAAGTAGAATGATTAGTAGACAGCTTAGTTAAAGCTTTAGTAAAAAATATTTTTTTTAACGTCAAGAAGGGGAAGGGAAGTTCTAAAAAAAAACGTTATAACGACATTCTCGAGCGTGGCTATTTTTTTATTTTGAAAGGAATGATTCAAGGATTACGAAGAATATATAATCTGACGATGTAATAAAAATTAGTCGATAAAGTTTAATGCTGCTACGGGTTGCCTTTTTTCCTCTCTCTATGTTCCTATACTTCAAATATTTTTTTTTATTTACATGCTATTTCTTGAGCTTTTCACTTGATTATCATCAATAATTAAAAAAAAATAAAAAAAAAACTCATATGTAACTTCATTTATATTATGAAGACATAAAGATGAACAATATACATATAATATATATATTAATCTGACGCGCTTGAGTATTTCAAAATGACGAAATTGTTTTTGCACATTCTAACAATGACTGCGACTTTGTCTGTATGTAAGAGGTGTATATAAGAGGTGTTTTTCAAGTTCACTTAACATCCTCTTAGAAAATCTGAAGCTCCCGATCAATTTTATTTTTCAAATTTTAACCCTTGCGTACGACCAACGCTATCATAGAAACAATCAGAGTAACATACTTACATTTTTAAGAATACGTAGGACATGGTTGATATCTGATGATGTCCATGCAACAGTTTTTTACATTTTTGAAAATCTATAGCCGCTCACCCCACCGATCAAAAGATGTATATTTGATATGACATTTTTTTCTTGTTATCATCTAAGCGTCGTAGCCCAATAGGTCTCTATAACACTTGAGTAAATCCCGACTTAGCATCGTGGGTCCCCTACTATAGGTTGAAATTTTAAGTTCTGTATTAATAGCTTTCGGAAACGTCTTTTGAGAGCAAATGATTTTGCAAATGTCCCGTTACGAAATTTAATACAATTTTTAAGCTTCACGATGTATCTCCTATATTGCGGAAAAGGAAGAGGGAATCCGAGTACAGAATATTAACACTCCGTTCCTATTAAAATTTCAGCTCCACCCTTTTCACCGAATTCTAGAGGTGGCGGAAAGTCGGATGCTGTTGAGTGGCGGAACTCAACGCCGCGCTTTACCTCGTTACCAGAGCGAAGGAATTAAGTTATTAAATATTTCTAGTCTTCGAGAGGGAATTGAACCCACAACCAGTTACGCACTTATACCCCTGCGTCACAACAGATCTCAATAGAAATACAATAATAGAACAAAATTGTACTATAATTGACACTAAAACTGTCAACTTTATAAACGGGAACAATAACGTACTAAGATATTACACATATGATATAAATGATGGCAATATCCCAAATAGAATATCTTTCGTAATAAAAGAAAAAATAGTCTATTGTAGTATTCAGATTTAAAGGATTTATAAGTCCAAGTTTTATGTATTAAGATAATCGATATATTCGAATTAAAAATAATATATTTATATAATATATTATATAACAAATACAAGCAGAATTAACCACTAAATATTGAATTAATTACGTCTCTACGAATAGTACACAAAATCAATTTCGATAGACAGCATATTACATTAGTCTCGCAATCGATCGAATGGGTTAATACTATTTGCCCTTACCTACTATTACCGTTTCAACTTATGCTGTGTAAAATAATTGAATTGAAATATATATAGAGATACAGTGTATATTATTACTGTATATAAAAAAAATGTTCCAGCTTTATAAAAAGTGCTGTGATAACGGAAGAGTTTGTTTGTTTGCTTAAACGCTAACATCTCTAGAACTCCATGCCGGATTTACTTTTTTTTGTTTTGTTTGAAACTTACATTCCTCAGAAATGCCATATGCTATATAACATTACGGTTTAATTATTAGTTAGCCTTAATTAACGAAATAACAATGATTTGGAACGCCATCGCATTGCTTCAACTGCGTGCGCTGCAGAAATAGCTCTACATTGTACCTACTATGCATTATACTCTACATTGTACCTAAATATTCAGTTTTTTTACTTTTAAAATAAATTCTGTGATATCGTATACCGGTTTTGTACAAATAAGTCAAGTACAATAAGGCATTTTGTGACTAAAAATAATAAAGAAAAAATGCAAAGAATAAGGTATATTTCACCGTTTTTTATTTGGCAAAGATATTGAAACGTACGAGCGAAAGTTACTGTATCATCAAGGAAATGTAATGAAGAAATTGAATGATGTGCTTTGGCTTTTATAGCATGCAATTTGGACCTTTCGAGAAAAAAATATAAAATTAAAATAATTGTGGACTTGTG
Source organism: Heliconius hermathena (assembly GCA_013403705.1). Taxonomy (NCBI): domain Eukaryota; kingdom Metazoa; phylum Arthropoda; class Insecta; order Lepidoptera; family Nymphalidae; genus Heliconius; species Heliconius hermathena. Next base: position 11,629 of record JAAIXJ010000371.1, on the reverse strand, counting down.
GCCGTAAACAGTGCGTTGACGCTCTGTTTACGGCCACAAGTCTGGGCTCGACTCATCCTCTCAAGCCACACAGTGCTTGCACTTTCTCAGAATTATGAAAAAATAATTGAATGTATAAATTATATTCACTTCGCCCGCATACCACTTATAATAAGTAAATTATAAGTGGTATGCGGGTGAAGCGAAGCTAAGGTGGGCCGCTAGTTTTGTTATATCGCAAATAATAAGGTATCGTATTTGTTTTTACACAAACATATTGTATGAATGACGTATTCGATTTTAATATTGTGTTTGCGTTATCATATTTATCAGTGTTGGTTTACCGAAGAATTCAAAAATAGTTTTTGTGGTCACTGTGGTAAATAAACATGTGGTAATAAATTTTTAAATGTTGTATTTTATTTAGATAAAATACCCTGGATATTTGATCCAAATTATCAGACTTGTACGTATTAAAATAATAAATTTATTGACAATTTGCGTACTTAGTTTGAATCCGTGATCTTTAACTCTCTTCTCAGTTATAACAATATAATTCCCATAACTCCCCTAACATCTTATTCGCCAGAGTTACTGTTCTGTGTGTTTTAATTTAACTGAGTTACTGTTCCTGTTGTTAATCCCCCTGATACTAACGTTATTGCCAAACGTCTTAGAACACAAAATCATGTTCAGAATTATATCAATATCAATATTATATTTTATAGAAATTTCCAAACTACGAGATATACTTTTATATCTTTAAATATTTGTGTATAGATTCTCAGGTAATCCATTTTATTGAATGTTTGCATTTTATAAATTTATAAAGTTATGTGATCTAAATGTGTGTATTTAAAAAAAAGGTAAAAAGCAATTGTGATTGTGTTTTGATTGTTTTTTGTTATTTAACTGAAGAAACTATTAATAAAGACGCTTAGATACCATCATAAGCAATAAAACTAATTTAAATAGGTTTAATCTTGAACCTGTAACTATAAAAGGGGCAAATTTTCAGATTAGTATTTCCATGCCACCGGCATGGTTGGAGGCGGAAATAAGAGTAAAAAACTAAGCTAGCGCAGCCCATGGCTATAAAATGTTACGATAATAGCATTCATTGTAATTAACTCTAAGGATTTACATCGTTTCCTCTTAAAAAATAAGATAAATATAAATTAAGCTACTATTGATATACAACGTTGTTAATTTTCAAAATCCTGATTGCGCAACACAAATTTTATTATGTGTTGTATTATTCATACAATATCACGAGGCTGTAAGGTAAATGATAAATGATACAATTAACTTGCTATCTACTAAATAATAAATCTACTAAAAGTAATGAGGCCGGTCGAGGCACATGGGCACAAAGTGTGACAGTAAATATGACTTGCAGTGGGTTCAATTCCGCTTGAGGAAATTAAATATTTAATATTTCCATTTCTGCGCTCGGGTGTCGAGGCAACGCGCGGCATTGAGTTCCGCTACTTACCACAACATGCCTACAGAATTCGGCAGAAAATTCGGCGGAAGGGAGTGTCTCTAACACTAAGTTCCCTCTACCTATCCTCCTGTGTTCGGGATACAGCGTGAAGATGGAAAAATAATAACTCCATTATAAAAATAATAAAGCAGATATTTCACAGTCTCTGATTATACCGAGTGGTGATTGAAATATAAAATATTATTGTTTGTATTATCGATTTCTGAACGAATATAGATAATACTAATCCATTGTGATATATTATCGAACGCTTATTATTAGGGATTTTGTTGTTATACCCTCGTATCCGCATGGTGGAGATAAAACCAAACAAACAAAAACTCTCAGTTAATACCTTAATCGTCCTTATATGCAGAACATTAAACAAGAATCACAGGGAATGAAAGTTTTTAAAAGATTAAAGCTGAGAATTAGGAAGATGTCATCTATACTTATAATAATAAAATCGTAACCGTCTCAAATCAGAAATGGCTTATCCGATTTAATTGCAATTTTCTTTTTTGTATTTTGACAACTTTTCCTTGATATTTAGTGTGTGTTTTATTTCAATCTGTTTATAAATAGAACAAGATATTATATAATATTTATATTATGGTCATTTTCTTTTCCTTTTACGTTTAAGCATAGTTATTTCTTTTTTATAGGTTCACGTTGTACATATATATAGTACTAGCGGACACGGACGCGGCTTCGTCCGCTTAAACTATACGAATGCTTATTAGATATATTTATGAAAAGGTTTTTGAAAATATGTAACAAATTTAGATGAAAAAAATTATAAGTAAACGTAACCAATAAAATATTAATAAAAAGAAACTAAACAAAACCAGCTACATTATTAATATTATCAAAGTACCTAAAATAAATATTTAAAAGAATTAAAATTAAATGTGTTGTGCTATGTTTTTGAAAGTGCATGTGGTTAATTACATAATACTCAAATACAATAAAAATATATATTTTTTTGTCTCTGTCTGTCTTTCTATTTCCCCGAGTTACTGTCCAGAATAACTGAATTGATTTTTATTGGACTTTCGGTGATCGATTTTACTGATTTACCCGGGAATAATCTTTTTCCACATTTTCCTTGCGCGCGTACATAGACACTATAAGAAATAACTAAAGTCCTTTCTACATTAAATATTATAAGTTTTGCGAGCAATATCATATAAATGCTAAAAGTGACTATTATATTCATTTTCATAAGGATCAATATCAAATTATAGAAAATACACACAACCAACCCGATAAATATAAAGTAAATCAATTAAAATGGTTACTTTTGCTCAACTTTCAGAGATAAACATGGTATTATGTATCGCGGACTTGTTTAAACATTTTTTAAAGGACAATATTCTTATAAAACATTGTTTTTATGTATCTCATAAGGTGGAGTCGGCGCACGCCATGAATGCGTTAAGCAAGCTCAGTTTGGGTGACGTTTTCTTATAACAACAAATAAACTTTGCAAACCGTTGCTTAGCAACGGTCGGTTGTTATTGACATGGCAGAATAAATTGCCTGTCAAATTAAAAAATATTTTAATATATTAGTATATCTCGAAAATATTACAAATATGAGAAAAAAAAGTAACCTATGTTCATCCGAAGCCCCTCAAGTATCTCTATATGAGTATTTTATCGCAATTGAATTAGTGGTTTAGCCCTGATTGCGTAAAAGACAGACAGACAGACAGAGTTACTTTCGAATTTATAATATAGGTGTGGAGGTATAGATGAGAAAAGCAGAAGAAACCTAGGGATCGCCACTCCGTTCTCCACTTTCCGCCCAATTTTCGAGTAATTGCGTGTTGAGGGGTGGAGCTTAACACCGCGCTTTGTTTTGTTAACAAAGCCAAGTAAATAAAAATATTAAATATTCCTTTCCTCCGAGTGGGAATCGAACACACAACCATCGTATTTACAGTCACACGCTAGTGCCACTGCATCACGACGGCTTTAATTACTTAGCTATTTCTTATAGTTTTGAATTTAAAGCAACATTATTAAAACTTCTTTTCCGATTAAATACTTCAACTATAATTATGTTAATATCTTTTGTCTTTAAATATAAACTTAATGAGGTATTGCAGTGAAAATCTTATATTTTCAAAGAAATTTCTTATGATTTGAATCTTTTTTAAAAATGATATTAATTTTTATAAGTTTTATTCGACAAGACGAGAATGATAAATATAATGCACATGTACGTATGCACAATATTCTCAAAAATGCAAAACGAGTGGCTACTAACTAATATAAATGTTGTATATCATCTTTAAAATGGCATCCCTTAATTCATCAGCAATATTAAAAATATTTTTAATGCGGCCCAACCGGCTCTTCCAGATCACAGCAATTTGGTAAAATGGGATGAAGTAGGAAGTAGAAACAGCTAAACATTTGTTGGTGGGCTGTGATAGAAAGCTTGTCAAAAAATCTACACAGTTTTAAACTCAGCTCTTGATTGGGCCCATATGATGGACAGGTATAAGAAGCAGTACAGAAGACAATGTTGGAAAGTAGTTCATCATCCAGACTGGATATTTTAAGCGTCTAAAGTATGTAATACTGGCTGATTGCGTATATACATTTAAAGGCCCATACTTTGTTTGCAAGTCCCAAGTACTGCTCTAAGCTCTTCATCTTTCAACGCGAGATTCCCGGCACTCGGACGGTGTATCTATGCTATAATATTATATTTTTTTTCTCTTTTCACACTTAAATAGTTATTCAATAAAAAATATAACATTTGATCATTTCTAAGGATCTTATTTCTAGACTTTGAATTGACTCATCGATAAAGATCAAGTAATAATTTAAGGCAAAGTCAAGTGTTGAAACTTTTGAGCTTTTCGCATTATTAAAGAAGTTTTATTATAAATTCAAAAAAATATTAAATATTACATACTGTATGACCTCATTTTAGATTTGTTATACTCGTATAAAAGAAAGTCGTGTTAGTTACACTATTTATAACTGAAGAACGGCTGACCAATTTGGCTGAAAATTTATGGAGAGGTAGCCTGAAACCAGGTGACGGGCATAAGATATGTTTTATCCCGTTCGACGGCAAAGCTCCCGTCAAGTCCAAAATTTTTTTACACACGAATGATATGAAGCAGTGAATTTTGAAGGATCTTATGAACTGATAGAGATATGGTAGCAGATGAACTGGTTCAAACTCTAAAACAAATAAACAAACACTGTATTAGTAATATACACATCAAAATAAATAATAGAAAAAACACATCAAGAACAAGTATGCAATGATATCTTAACAACTATAGCTTAATGTCATTACCTACAATAACCTTTACCAACATTGTAATAAGAGGACTAAAAACGAGGAATAAAAAGACTAAAAGAATTATCTTTAACCCTTAATATAACCAGATGTAGAGGCGTCTACGCGTGGCCTAGGCGAAGTCTACATAGTAGATGTTACAGTTGTACTGACGCGCTTATAGCGAGAGAACCACGAAAAGGTTTTAACATTCAGTTGGATAGAAGAGTAATATTTACCTTTTATTAATACTGATTTAGTCCAAAAAAAAATCTAATCCATAAAGATTTTAAATAAAATTTTGACAAGGACTATTGTCCTGACTATGGTCTTGGGGATAAAAAAAAATATAAGTTACATTAGGAGGACACTGCAAATTTGGCATAGGGATCAACTATGTCATTATATGTACTACTAGATTGGTTCGGGATCAATACCAACGATAAGAGCACGCCTTGTACGTGTTAGCGATACAAAGCTTTCCTTAATTTAAAGACAAGGTAAAAAATAGAATTGCTACGGAATGGATTTTACAATTTAAAGCACATGTGCAATTTGTAGATTTTTTTTAAATTGTGCCATTCTGCGAACAAGAAGAAAAGCTATAAATTCATCAGAAAAAATAGAAGTTTCAGGGAGGCATTTAAAAATTAAAATAATTTTGTATTTAGAAATCCAACAAGTGGCTCCAAAAATGGAATTATGCGGGGACTTAGATGCATCTGTAAATATGGCAATATACTCTACCAATTGTTAGGGAAATGAATTTAATATTTAATATTAGCGCCTGAATCGTTTTTGACAATACCCAAGCTCGTTAGCACAGAAGGATTACATGTAAGCGCACTATACGAAATATAATATAAAGAGCGAATAGGAGAAGTAAAAATATAAGTTGAAAGGGATGAAAATTTACGAAAATTTAATGGCACGTGACAGACGATGAAGACAATTAATCAAAGGGTGAGAAGAAGACTGGAGCATTTTAGGCATAAAGCGATCGGAATGGTATTGGCGTCGAAGGTGGTGCCGAGGATCAGCCTATTTCACTTGCATGGCGTTTGTTGGGGATGACATCATAGCACCTAAAATGATTCTTAGAGCCTTATAATGAATTTTATCTAATTTGGTTACAGCTGACCTGTAGCATGGATCCAATAAGAATATAGTATAATCAAAATGGCTACGAATAATGGCGTTGTATAACAATTTTAACGTAAATTGATTAGAACCACACCAAACTCCTGATATTGCTCGTAAAATTTTATTACATATGCCATATGATATATTGGATAGGTACATAACCAAACAGTTTAGTATCTAAAAGCACATTTAGGAACCGAAATATTTTGATTGTTATAAACATTATTTAGTGAAAGTAACCATTTTTAGGCATCGACACTATTTTTAGGCATCGACAATCCGTGCATCGATACTCATTCGCCTGCCATTAATAATATAAGTCAGAGTTGAGTCTGATTACGATTTCGACAATGTTTTTAGAACTCAAAAATATCATCTGCGTATTGTATTATAAAATATTGCAAAATATTCAGATGAATGAGGAGATACATAATTAAGCTTTACTCTTGATCGAAGACATCTGTTACCTCATGTGCGGTAGCTTATTAGTCTGGTTAGGCATGCCAACGCCAAATTGTGAAATAAATGACGCATTTAATCAAGAATTATATATATATATTTTTTTATTCTAATGCTAATAAAAAAATTACTTTATAAAATCCAAAATCGGCTTATTTATTGTCTCTAAGGCCAACAAAGTTCGCCGGGTCAGCTAGTTTATGATATTTTTCAAGCAAATAAATGTGTATTGTCAAACAAGGGTCGTTTGTTTTGAGGCATAAGATTCTAGCATTATTTCGAGGTCACAATCTTCTGAGACTTAAACGAAATATAAGACTACTTATATAAAACATATGTCAACTTTCAGCTACATTATGTACATCTGAAATGAACAATGCACAAAGTCGAAACTTGATATTTTCTTTTTCAAAAACATTAAGAAAATAAATGGGAAAATAACTTATGTAAACCAGTTGGAAATTTAAGCAGTGACTTTTGAAAAGCAATACAATTTTGTTTATACACGATAAAGAAAGTGTAAGTAAGTAGGTATTTTATAAGTAGTTAAGATTCTGACTTTGTATTATGTTATAGGTAGGTAGTAGGTGTTCAGTTCCGTAAATTTCTTCTTTCCAAAATTTTCTTTAAATTTCTCCGGTTATAAAAATATAAAATGTGTTCAATATAGCCATTTATTTTAAGACACTTTTGCATCACTTTTGATGCAACAGTAAGCACCGAAAAATTTGTACCTGAAATAAAACTATTTATTGGGTTTTTATTTTAATTTAAGATAAATTTTAACCATAATTTAAGATTTTAGTATAAAATCAGACAAAGTAAAAAAAAAAGCAAATTATAAGGAAGTCAAGAAAACAGTAGGTATTAAAACGTATAAGTTGTATTTTTCGACATTATACAATTGTACTTTATAATATTAGGTATATTAATTTGCGGTCTGACTGTATACGTAACACATTCATTCGAGGTAGTCTTGGAGTCCGTGAGGTAGCGGAAAAGCTCCAAGAGCGTCGCCTGAGTTGGTTTGGCCACGTTACACGCCGCCATAAGAACTATTTGGGATTAAAGTGCTTTACTATATCAGTCCCTGGAGGTAGACCTCTCGGATGCCTAAGGAAGCGCTGGTTCGATGCCGTGATGCAGGACTACGCTAAATACCGGGCAAAGCAGAGTAGGTTGAGTAGGAAAGCAGATCCTGTAAAAAGCCGGGGTTAATGTCAGGAAGAAGAAGAATATTAGGTATATTCATTTGATTTGACGTTGTCGTGGCGCAGGGCACAGGGGTGTGACTGTAACGCGACGGTTGTGGGTTCGATCCCCACTCGATGGAATGAATTATCATTTCTTCGCTTCGGCAAAAGTGTGGCGTTGAGTTGCGCCACTCACTCAATGCTTTGAAAAATTCGGCGAAAAGTGGAGAACGGAGTGTCTTAACACTAGGTTCCCTCTACCTACCCTGCTGTAGGCGGGATAAAGCGTGAAGCTGATTTTATTTTATTTATTAATTTGCTCGATTCAAATTAAGTGATCATTTTCAAGATTTTTAAACAAATTAAATTAAATACATCGACTGTTTAGTACATTGACTGCAGCCTTATAAATTATTTTATCCTGTCTTTCTTATATTGTACTCATTTTAATTAAGTAGAAGTAAATTATAATAGTAAATTAATTTTTGGAATTTCAAAGATAAAGACAGGATCTTTGCGACAGCTTTATTTATAACTAGCAGTGCCCGCGATTTCGTTCGCGCATCTATCTATTTATCTATATTATAATAAAAGTAGTAAAAAAGTGTCTGTCCGTTTGTATTTGGCTATAATCGATTTCGACTTACACATCTGATGTAGAAACGTAGTAGGCCAGCAAAACTATTAGAAAAGTGAAAGTGGGGCCCTTTCAGAGATACATATACATAAATAAGTTGTAACTAGCGTATAAAATTTCGACGTAGCTTGATAAGAACGTATGGCTTTGCGGTCAGAGGGCATGGTCGGTTTCCAGGAAGCGCAGGTTCGAGTCCCGCTACGTTAAAATTTTTATACGTTTTCTAAATAAGTATTTTTCTTTCCTAAGTGTGGAATAACACTTTAAAAATGTTAAAAATATTTAATAAATAGCATTCTAAATTGCCTGCTTACGGAAATTTGTAAATATCTCCCTACAGAGATGCTAAAAACATAAATAAGTTGTAACAAGCGTACAAAAATTTCGATGTAGCTTGATGAGAACGTATGGCTTAGTGGTCAGAGCGCCTGGTCGGTTTCTAGGAGGCGCGGGTTCGAGTCCAGCTACGTTCAAATTTTTATACGTTTGCTAAATAAAACTATTTTTCTTTCCTAAGTGTGGAATAACACTTTAAAAATGTTAAAAATACTTACAGACTATTTCAAGACCCCCTATAAGCACTCAGACCAATACAATGTCTTAATCATCCTCCCGGACAGAGATATACCTTTATTTGGAGCTACCTCTGAAAGGGCCCCACTTTCAAGGTAGTGAGTACGAATACTGTTTTAACTACTTATTAGACTAATAGTCCTCAAAATTCAGCTTTGCTAAGATGACGTAGGTTTGGCGACCCTGACGACATCTTGGAAGAAATAGTGAAATGACACTTTAGTGAAAGATTTTCAACATGATAGGCATTTTATATAGGTTTATAAAAATAAAGATCTGTAATATCTGATGAAAAATTATAATGGCACAGCTAAATTATTTATACATATAAAAGTGTATGTATGTGAGTTCAAAATAACCGTATTTTTAAGAGTAAATAGTTATTAACACGATACCAAAACACAAACAAACAATATAAAAATTTACATCTGTTTATCTGTTCTGTTTATCTGTTTGGTCGTGCTAATATTCGGAACAGCTGAACCGATTCTTATGGAACTTTCACTAAAAGATAACAAGATAGATATGAAAAAACTAAACATTTTTTATTAAATAAGACAGAAAAAATCCCAAAAGATATAAATTACGATTTATTAAATATAGACCAGCATACCGCCTAAGTTGTTAGGCGAACTCAAACTTTTTGGACATCCACAAGTCGAGCGGGCCAGATGGTATCTCTCCTTTAGTGCTAGGTCCATGTGCTCCTGAGTTGACACCGATGCTAACGTGTTTGTTTCGGCACTCTTACTCAGTCAGCGTAATCTCAGACTTGTGGAATAGCGTTCTTATCCACCCGATCCCAAAAAAGGTGATGGTTCTGATCAATCTAACTACAGACCTATTGCTATCACTTCCCTGATTTCAAAAAGACGGACGAAGAACATTACAAATAGCCAGGTTTGTCTGGAGGATCTTCAATTGATTAATGACTATCAATATGGCTTCCGCCATGGTCACTTTACCAGTTTCTTCGGTTTTACCTTACACACCACTGGGCTGCGGCTACCGGAAGCAAGGAAGGGGGCCTGGAAGCTAGTTTGAAAATGGAAGACCTTTGATCGAGTGTGGTGCTACGTTGAGTGCTCTTTGCAAAATTTCCATCCTACGGAGTTCTCGAGAGTTTATGCAAGTGGATCGCCAGTTTTCTCACTGAGCGCAGCATCACTGTCGCTGTCAAAGATTTTTGCTCAGAATTCATGTCCGTGAGCGCTGGTATACCACAAGGCTACGTGCTGTCCCTCAAGCTGTTTCTTCTGCATATTTATGACATGTTAGAGGATTCGAGAAGACATCGCTATGCATATAAAAGCACAGTTTTAGCTGTTTACTCTGGCCGCGTAAACCTTTCTCAGGAAGACGTCGACCAGTGCCGAAATAAACTTGTTTCTTTTTTTTTATTTAAGTAGACTATTACAGAGTATTAATAATTATAAATTCAAGATGCAATCATAAACTCATTCGAGTTTTACCGTGCACCAGCGTCATCAAACATTTTTATGAGTAGAAACGTATTACAATAAATATGTATNTTAGGGTTAAAATTTTTGAAATTCCCTTCTTAGTGGATGTCCAGAATATGAAAATAAACATCTGCCCAAGTTTCACGTTTCTACCATCACGGCTTACGTGCGTCTTACCTCAGTCAGTCAGCACAAGTCCTTTTATATATATAGATTTATTTATTGATTTATTGTTATTTTTTTTTATATTTTATTTATTTAATTAATTTTCACACCATGCAAGTATTTTATGACTGCACAATTTAGTTTTTTTTTAAGAATATATGCTTATCATTTTACTTTCATATTTAGTACTTCTTGGTAATGACGTTTTAATATGTTTTATATTTTTGTGTGTTATATTGTTTCTTACTGACAGTGGAAGTTGATTAATAAGTTTTGGTATGATATATTGTAATGATCTTTTGCCATACATATTACAATAGTTAGGTAATATAAGTTTTAGATTCACCATATTTCGCGTTGTTATTTTTGTTGAATTCATATCTTTATAGTGTTTAAAGTTTTCATTAAAAAAATGTTCTGATAAAAATGTTAACTCAGTTTTTTCGTGTATTGGTAAAATTTTACAAAATTCAAAAAAAAATTCGTTGTTGCTATTGAAAGATTTTTTTTATGTTATAAGGGATAACTTCTTTCAAAATGCGTAACTATAAATAGTAAATTTGATCCAAATGCGTTTTATACGTTCTTCCGTAGCTGGACAGTCCGTACGATATTATTGACTCAGCCAAAGCCATGTACAATAACAGGAGCGTTTTATATGGCACTTTATGTTTCACTAAATGAAATTTAGCAAGTATCCCTCTTAGTTTGTCACATACGTGATTTATGTGCATTTTCCAGTTTAGATTGCTATGGATGACCATTCCTAGATAAGTATGATTGCTTACTAATTCTATTTCGGTACAGTCACAAGTTACAGCTTTAGTACTCCGGTGTAAACATTTGTGGTTGTGTAAGATAAGCACTGGTTTAAAGAGACTTCTATTTTGGCTACTGCAAATATACATCAACTTGGTTTTATCAGCGTTGAGTAACAATCCGGCATCGTGTGACCATTTGGCAAGTATGTCAAAGTCCTCTTGTAGTTGTATAAGAGCATCAGTGATATTGCGTCCAGCAGCTATGAGACAAGAGTCATCTGCGAACTGATACATCTCGCTTCTTTCAATTGGTGGAAACTATGGTTTCATTTAAAGTGGTGCTGACACTTCCTGTACGTTGTTCCAAAATCCCCTCTATATTTCAGAGTTAGTCCCACAACAATAGGTTCAACTGGTCCGGTGATTAGCCCGTGCAAACGGAAAGACAGAACCAAAACCGAAAC
>JAAIXJ010000266.1:0-291676 GCA_013403705.1 Heliconius hermathena | reverse complement strand
CTAAGCCGCACCAGGCAACAAATACCCTAGCTACGCCACTGGCGGAGTGTCTTAACACTAACTCCCTCTGCCTACTCTGCTAGATGCGTGATACAGCGGGAAGCTAAAAAAAATAATAGTAGGGGAGACTGGGCTTTCGTAAACATTTTTTATGAATATTCCAATATTTTCAATATTCTAGTTATTTTTTGTGTAAATGTTTATGGTATAAGTATTTGAGTGTTTAATCCAAGTATCAATTTAATCAAAATCATATAAAATAAAAAATAAAGTTAATTAGAAAGGTATATTTTATAAATTATACATCATTTATTTTTTATATGTTCTACAATCAATATTTGACATTTAGGAAAATATTGTTTATATAATCACAAATTGTATCGTAATTATAATAATCAAAAATGAGAATGTTTATTATGAATGTTGAAAACTTCAAGTTGACTACAAAGTATTCACAACTTAACTCATCAACATGACAGTATGTAGTTAAAAGTATAATTTTAGCTATAGATAACACGTAATTTTAATCAGTGTTCATTAAAGTTATACTAAACTTGTAATTACCAACAATAATATTTCTGTTCATGCCGTCCTTAACAAAAATAAACGTAAATAAACTAGGTTGCTCTTTTATCAAACTTACTAAGCTAATTGTCATTTACTATAATGAATGGGTAAGCATCTAATTTAATATTGTAAAATAGTCTTCACAATTTAACTAATCAACATGACACTTTTTATGTAATTACATAAAACAAACTTTAAATGTAAAATAAGAACGTATTAATGACTCTACGTCCCAGTTGCAATTCAGACAAACAAGTGAGATTTTATCTCCTGTAGCACAACTAGCATGAGTCCATAATTTGAAAACTAAGCTCCTCTTTAGATTTACTTAAAGGCACTACATGCAAGACAATACCAATCTTTCAAATCATTCCAAATTCAAATTCTATATATTCTATAATAAAAAAAATATTTGTTATTTTTCGTCTTATGACATTGATTTTTGATGTAATATTTTCTTTTACTTTTGTGTCCGTCTTGCTTTTCGCTTTTTCTTTCATACCGTATTGTTGTTATTTGTTTTCCTGTCTTTTTCTGGCGTGTCTGTCAATACGGTACATTTTCATTTACGCCGACCCTGATAGGTAAGTTTACGAATAGGAGCCTTCAGGAAAGGGCAAATTTTTATATGTTACAACGTGCCCCATGGGCTCTTTTTATAAACATGTTATAAGCATTATACAGCAAATAAAAACATATTTTTATGGCCAAATAAATACTTAATGTAAGACAATTAACAATATATTATGTAACATTAGTTTAATTAAGTTTCAAAAATCAAAATTTACATAAGTATTTTTTCTATGTTACCCAGCTTAATCGCAACACGAGGTCACGAGGTCACGAGGCACGTCTATCTTTTACCCCCGTTACAAAAGCCCCAGTTTCCCCTAGTCTATTCATTTTTAGAGGTCTCAGGATTTTTCGTAACGATCAAGGATACGGCCAGATTGAATTGTATGGGTTGTAGAGTAGTCCTTCCGTGTGAATGGTCTCGGTCTGCCTGCTCTCAGTGGTTGCAACTCTGAGTTATAGAGCTTAGAAAAGGCATCATTGTTGCGAAAAAGTAACAATCAGGGAAATGGTCAGTTTTGGTGCATTTTCAAAGTATGGCGTCTCCTCATATAAAATAAGTTGGTCTGCCGGCTCTCAGTGCTTGCATTTCCGAGACAAGATGCTTGCAAAGAACCGTATTGTTGCGTAAAAATAACGATCAGGGAAATAAACAAAGCCTAGTTCACTATATTAGCAACATGCACATTTAATTTTAACCAGTGATCTCGTTCTAGAGTAATAACCAGATCGAGAACTGTGGCTTCTAAAAGATGCATTTTAGAATTATCTCATTTAGAGAATAGTAAGAGGAAGATAGCACTTTTTTTGCTACATCGTGTCAGTTAGCACTTCTCAACGTTCGAACTAAGCTTATTTTCAGAACACTAATTCGGCAAACGATCAAAATCTTCATTGATAAGTAAATAAATTTTATTTTTTTATTTAAGCCTCTGCATACTTTTTCGTATTGTAGACTGTCATCAACCTCTTTATACATGCCTAGGGGAAACTTCCTTCAGTATCATCGATATGGTGTTTTTGAGGGTCAACCGAGGTCAACCTACTTCTGCATCTCTTATCACTTACTCTTATTTCACAAACTTTTTTTGACATTCAGTCTTCATTCACTCTCTTTTCATGCCCAAACCACGTGAGCACCTTCTTCATTCTTATTATAATTGCCTCGCTAGTACCTGCCATTGTGAGTATGTTTTCATTGCAGATTTGGTCACATAACCTGACCAATATATCTATATTGAGGTGGCGTCCTCTATTCTATTTTCTCTCTGTCCTATTTTCAGGATGATTTTGTATTTCAATAGTCTAACAGATCATCTATATCTGATCTTCTTAGCGAGGATATCAAGTGCATGCCTATTCTTGACATCGGAGATTTGTCCAAATTTATTAACCAAATTGAATTGGAGATTTGTCTAAGTTAACCTATGTATTGTATTGTGCTACAGAAGAAGTATGATGATGTGAGAATGAGAAAAAACGTGGTTTGGGTACGAAAAGAGATTTAATGAAGACAGAATGGAAAAAAAAGATTTATGAAGCAAGAATAAGTGATAAGAGAAGCAGAGGCAGACCACGGTTGACCTTAAAAAATACCATATCGATGACACTGGAGGGGTAAAGCGTGAAGCTATATTAAATAAAAAAAATGGTTTACAATGGTTTATATAGCAATAAAAATACTCAACACTGCTAAGGCAACACAGCTCAGGCACCATAACATATTTTTATTTTGTTTTGGTGATCTTTTAGAGTTTCATGTTCCTGATTCTCAAACTTAATAGAACAATCAATAATACTTATTAGACTGAGGTTTTTTTAATAAGGACCGTACTTTTAATTTCCAAAGGTAGCTAACCTTCTATATAGGTCTATAAGAATTCCACATTAGATGTCCCTGACCCCTCGACAGAACTATTTTTGTTAAGGCACCCTATTTTTAATTCTTAAACTTTACCTGGTCTATTAGAGCTACATATTAGATGTTACTGACCTTCGTTTTTCATATATACTAATACAATATATATACTAACTAACTCATATGTACAAAAAATAAACAGAAACAATATACAGCGACTCGCATCCACTTGAAAAACTTGCGCATTATGCAAATTTTTGATGTTTTTAGACTTTCTTTACAAAATATATACAGGTATAAAAGTATCAGCGCTCTTTTTACGTGAACAGCACATAGAGTGAAATATTTTAAAAAAAATTATCACCCCTAAAAAAAATTATTAAGATACCTCAACAGTTTCGACGTAGGATTTTTTTTTCATTTCACGATGTTTATCCATACCTGTATTTCGTATGACGCAGTTACGAATAGATACCAACAACACAACTTTGAACTTTGCCGCCAATATCTACGACTCGATTTCGGAATAAGGCGTATGCGGCGGTTTCCCTTTGATTGATTTATGTGTGCGTGCGTCGTTCTTGACAAATGGCGTTTTATATTATAATACAACAATAACTTTTTTATTATTAATTTTGTTTGAAAAAATCACTTTTTCATTTTTGGGAAAAAAAACTAATTGAATTAGGCTTTCATAGAGTAGTTAAAACTGTGGTTTCATTTAAAGTGGTGCTGACACTTCCCCCCTGTATAGTATTTAAACTATGATAGCTCTGAAATACCACTCAGAGTTGGCAGACCAACTTATTTCATATGAGGCGATGCCATATTAAATATGCACCAAAACTGACTATTTCCCTGATCATTATTTTTTCGCAATAATACTGTTCTTTGCAAGCATCTTGTCTCGGAAATGCAACCACTGAGAGCAGGCAGACCGAGACCATTCACACGAAGGGACTGCTCTACAACCCATATAATTCTTCACAATCTGGCCGTATCCCTGATCACTACGAAAAATCCCGCGACCTCTTAGAATGAAAATGTAAAAATCCTAGCTGCACGCATTTGAATTTAATAAGTTTAAATAAGATTACTGTACTGATGTAGCTAACTTATTTTTAAGAAATAGGTAAGTATTTAATATTAAACTGTCTATTTTAACTAAGATATCTATTTTTAGCTAAGCTAAGATGTCTTTTTTTTTCTTTATAGTAATATGTAAAAAAAGATTATTGGCAACATTAATAATGTTAATTAATCTCATTATATTAAGATTCTTTTATTATCTACAGGGTTACAGATTAGATTTTATTACATATAACGAAATGTGGAAAGGTGCCGCAGCAACGATAGTAGAAGATCCTGAATCCGAAGTGTGGGGTGCTCTATGGGTACTTGATATGAAAGATATGGATCATTTAGACAAGTAAGTATACAATATTTATTTTTCGGTAATTAATAAATATTCGATTGCTCTTAAGAATTTCTGAATAATTTATATATGATTTGATTTTAGACAAGAAGGTGTAGGTGATGGTATGTACTACGCAAAAAACGTGACTGTATTTACGGCCGATGGTGTTTCTTTAGTAGCCAGGACATATCAGGAAACTATAGATCCTCCCAAAGTTCCGAGCTACAGAGTCCCAGCTGATCGGCAACCTTCTGAAACTTATATGGAGGTATTTTTTCATTTGGTTTGGTAATTACATTTTAGTAGATAGGATTCATGGGTTCAGAACCGCTTCTCGGTGATCGCATGGTATGTTCTGCCTAAAAATATAATAAATAGGTATTTTAACTGTAAAACCAATTCCTTTACTAACCTACTTCGCGAATTTATAATTTAACTTTAAGCTAACTTTTTAATTTCTATATGTATTTTATAAAATAGTATCCATGTGGGTACTATTTAAAAACATAAGGAAAAAAATATTGGAAAGATGATGGAACTGTTATTATAAGAAACCAGGTAATACTAAAACTAATATTACAAAATATTAGTTTTGGTAATATTTTGTTTTGGTATTACCAAAACTAATGTTATAAATTTGGTTAACCTGAGACCATTAAAATTGACGTAAAATCAAGTGGATGGGAAAAATTTATCGAAAGTTTGAAAAAAAAATTCCCATAATTTGTGTTGGTAATCTTGATATGAGTAAATATATAAATTGACTATACAGAGTGGAAGTGTCAGCGCTCCTTTTACGGGAACATCATATAATATAACAAAATATTTTAAACCCATACCAAAGAAATTAATCAAGATACCTCAACAGTTTAGACGTAGGATTTTTTTTTCATTTCACGATGTTTATCCATACCTGTATTTCATGTGACGCAGTTACGCATAAGATACCAATAACGTAAACACATACTACTACAAAAATACTACTAAAGGTTAAACAACTTTGCCGCCAATACCTACGACTCGATTTCGGAATGAGGCGTATGCGGCTTAGGTTTATGTGTGCGTGCGTCGTTCTTGACAAATGGTTTTTTATATTACAACAATAATTTTATAATTTATTTTGTTTAAAAAATATCGTTTTTGAGGTTTTTATAGGAAGGTTTTTATTGAGGTTTTTATAGGAAGGTTTTTATTGAGGTTTTTATAGGAAGCTTTTATAGAGAAGTTAAACTGTGGTTTCATTTAAAGTGGTGCTGACACTTCCACCTGTATATTTATTTTTATACCTAAAAAATCTCCGCATTCTTGATTTTAAAGTTCTTTGACATCTTTCAACTACGCTTGTTTTAATATCGGGGTCGTTTGTCATGTAATAATTTATAATCTTCTTCTTGAAGCACTCCCTCTCTCTCTCTCCCTCCCTCCCTCTACCAAACTATCAAACTAATATCGAAAGTGGACAATGAGTAGTATATCATCGAATTTCATCATTAACTGATCATCATCAGTCGCATTGAGTTTTTAATACCACGCACTGGTGATATGACTCGTATAGCCAAAACTAATTCAACTGCAATAGCAGCAGCTGTTAATGTTGCTCCAGTAAATAACTGGCCACACTCCCTTTTTAGTGAGCTGCATCTTTATTTAAATCAAAAACTTGTATCATCGCCAAATAACACATATCCGTACCGAACATATATAGAAACGTTATTGAATCATGGTTCAACAGCAAAGACTTCGCACCTTACATGTGGTGGAGACACCCCAGGAAAAATTAATACATGTGATGCGACTAACAAATGTTTTGTCAGCAGACAAGAGCTATCAAAGAAAAGTACTATTGTTGAAATGATAGGCCACTTGTATGGTGACATATACAATCAAGGAAAGTTTCTAATGAATGGTGTTGAGATGAGATTAAAATTAGATCGCTCTAAAGTTTTATTTAATCTTATATCATCTTCTGCAGATACTAAAAAGTACTGGAGAAAGAAAAACACATTCGATTTCAAATATTTTATTAAAAGCGATCGCGAATAATGATGATATCACTAAGGTAAAAAAATGGACGACTTTTCTTTGAAAAAGCTCTATGCTTAGCTGGGTAGCTGGAGAGAATCGGGTGTTAATTCTGTGTCAACAATGCTGTAACTCGTAATCTATTTTTGTAAAGAGGATTATATCATCTACGTACAACATGCTATTTACCTTCAGGTCGTCTTTTGGAGATGACATTTATAGTTTTATCACCCAACTATATCTCAAACCAAGGGTAAGGGACACACGAGCTGAGTGTTCTCTATAAAGACTTTGCAGCCTGCATCAGTTGTCCGTTCACATTGTGCCTTGGTATCTCCAATATTTTCTTTCTTACAACTATGTCAAACGCCTTTTCCAAGTGCACAATAGCGTAGGAAACTTTTTGATATGCATTCATTCATTCATGTCATTTCCAGCTCCATCCACCCTCTAATTTTTATTTGTAGCACTGTTTTCAACGTACTGCCATTCCGAACACGGCATATTAGGTGGCGGTCCCTAACGCCCACACATTATCTTGCCAGCAGCGTGCATCCCTGCTGTTGCGCTGCAAAGCGCTGTTGCTGTTAAAATAACTAACCTTACGATGTGCGATCTTAATGTGGTGCTCGTGGTGGATCGAATGTGACAGGGGCATAGGGCATAGGGGGACATAGGGCTGGCATAAATCGCTACGAGCAAATCAAAATAATCGACCCCCATTCATTAATTTAATCTTTAATAAATTGTATTTAACTTTAAAATAGTTTAATTTCTATATATTTTATGTATAAAATATTTTATAAATATTTTAAATTTAAAATAATCCTATAATAAAAAATAATGGCACCTCCATTCTCTAGTTGCCTCGGTGCCCTCACAATACACATATCTAGATCGGCTATGCTTAAAATATACTTATTATATTTCCCCAGTTACCCTATAAGGGTGATAGTCGAAGAAAAGATTGCCTTAACACTACGTTCTCTGTGTTAGCCAAGAAATACCTACACCTTATTTACGAAATTCAATAAACTTTTTTTACTTTCAGGTAATACTTTATGGAGCCTTTGAATGTTTTTTACCAATGCGTTACATAAGGTTTTTATTTACTTTCCCTACGAACAATAAAGTAGCGGAGTGGTCTATAAGATACACACTTGGTCATCCGTTTAATAGAACAAACATAGATTAAATTGCGTTTGATTTATTGTAAATTTACCTTACTGTTTGTTTACTTTAATGTTTAATAAAATTACTATTATTTTGATTACAAAATTCATTTACTCCTCGTACAAAATTAAGAATCGTTGAAAAACAAACAACATTACATGCAAATAGTATTAATACATTGTGGCTTATAAGAGAAGTTTTAGTAAGAAATTTGAAACAATAGACAATAATAATCAAAACAAACCAACAAACAATAATATATACTTGTAATTTATAATAATTAGTAATTATTTATTAGCAGTGGTGAGTATATATTTTTTATCGAATGTACCTATCAATTAATAATATTTTTTAATTTGAAATATATTTTACATGTTTTATTCAATAAGGCCAGTCGTGGCGCAGCGGCACGAGGTATGACTGTAAAACCGACTGGTTGTGGGTTCGATCCCCACTCGAGGAGATGAAATATTTACTTAAATTTATATTTCCATTTCTTTGCTCTGGTGTCGAGGATAAGCGCGGCGTTGAGTTCTGCCACTCATCACGCAATGCCTCCAGAATTCGGCAGAAAGTGGGGAACGGAGTGTCTTAACACTAGGTTCCCTCTGCCTACCCTGCTGTGTGCGGGATACAGCGTGAAGCTGATTTGATTTTATTCAATAAGGCAGGATTACAAGCTTGTTAAATGATTAGAACGTTGATAAGCTGCAGTTTAATTATAATTAATAAAAAGTCATATATTTGTTTAATATGATACCAGTAATAAACTCAGGGAAATAGCATATTCTCATTATAAATATAAAAAGATATAAAATTTAAAACAACAAATACGAGCAACAATTATTGAGGCCAGTCGTTGCGCAGAGGCACAAGCGTGCACCTGTAAACGTGACTGGATGTAGGTTCAATATCCACTCAAGTAAATGATGAGGAATATTTAATATTTTCATTTCCTCGTTCTGTTAATGAGGGAAAGTGCGGCGTTTATTTCCGCCAATCAACACGCAATGCCTCCAGAATTCGACGGAAAGTGGGAAAGTTTAGAATCTTGATGGGAACGGAGTGTTCTAACACTAGGTTCCCAGTTTCCGTCTGCCTACTCTGTCATGTGCGGGGTACAACTAAAGATAAAAAAATGTTAAGTTCTTATACAATATACAGGATGTAACGCCGTCGACGGATCAACAGTTGTCCTTGGGTAGAGAACCCCAGTAAATGGATACGCCATTTCACCTTGTATTTAGCCGATTTTCAGTGGTTCAGTAGATATTTGAGAATTCGTGATTTTTTGGAAAAAAACGATTTCTTTAAGAAAGTTGTTTTCCCAATATAGCGCCCATCGTTACTTGTGATTGATCTATATAATTTAAGTAACAAATATTTAAATTAATAAGTGCAAATAAGTGGTTTGGTTTGGTTCTTTAATTATGGCGTTCTGAGCGTGCCTGTAAGCAAATAAGTATACAATTACGGAAAAAATGTGATTTTCAATTAAATCCTTTGTATTATAGTCGTAATTCCATGACACTAACTCGATTCAATTTATACGAATATGCAATTTTGAATCAATGTTTTCTTATGACTTTACTGGCAACCGGTCTTTTTTTGGAACAAGGAATAAAGAGCTAAAATTAAATTAGCTTCACGCTGTATCCCGCACACAGCAGGGTAGGCAGAGGGAACCTAGTGTTAAGACACTCCGTTCCCCACTTTCTGCCGAATTCTGGAGGCATTGCGTGTTGAGTGGCAGAACTCAACGCCGCGCTTAACCTCGACACCAGAGCGAAGAAATGGAAATATAAATTTAAGTAAATATTTCATCTCCTCGAGTGGGAATCGAACCCACAACCGGTCGGTTTTGCAGTCACACCTCGTGCCGCTGCGCCACGGCCGGCCTCTAGATGATGATGATGATGATGAATAAAGAGTTAGTAACATAATATAGATTTAAATAATAATATTATATAAATATGTAATTAGAAAAACTTACAATTTAGTCTATGCCTAAGTGCTTATGATACCCTTAACGTCTCTGTAGTCTGGGAGCATAAACAAATAAAAATAATCTGTAGAAAATTTAAAAAAGATATATTGTAAAAGTCAATAATCAAAATCACAAAATCAAAATAACCCGATTTTGGGGTCTGAGGTCTCGACAGAGATCTTACTGCATTTAAATAAAATGTAGACTTTTAAGTAATTTTTTGGTAAACTTATATTGTACAATGTAATTAAGAATACTCATTTATTAACAAACTTTATTAATCAGATGTATATGTGATGTACAACTTTTACAATAATAATTCATTGTTTTTAATAGAATATTAAAACTATCCGTTTCTCCAATCAATTCGAAATATATAACTAATTATGACTTAAATGATTTATAAAGACGTGATCGCTTACACATATTATGAGCAAATAATGTCGATGAACTATGCTTTTGGATTTTCACTTTTCTTGCTTGTGCTAGTTGGTCTAAATATTTTCTTTTTCTATACCCTAAATACTCCTGGAAGAAAATCTCCTAAATTTAATGTTCCAAATATTAAGTTAGATTTAACTTCGAGTGTGTTCAAGGAGATCTATGATTATCTCAACTATTTACCTAGTCAGTATAAAAATAAGAATCCTAAGTTTGGATTGACCCAGAAACGAATATTGAATTCATTTAACATAAGTAAAAATGAGAATCCTCAAGGAATATGGGATCAAACAGAAAAGGTTAGTGAATAGCATACACTGTTAAACAATTTACTCTACATTTAATCATTAATTAACAAATGATTTCAGTGGAATAGTGAAAATTCATTATTTCCTCATGAAAATGGAACTGCTGGTAAACTCTTACATGCCATACAAACCTCTTCAATAGTGTTAGTCAACAATGCTCCTAAAGGAACTCAGTTGAAACTTTTATTTCTGCTTGAGGTAATTATTATCAAACTATAATTAATTCATTTTATTTAAACTCTCTCACACAAAGAGCTAAAATAAGTAGGAAACTATATATTATATTATAAAATAGTTTTGTAAAAAAACATACTTTTAGGGGAAGCAAAAACTTTATTTTAAGCCTAAGCGCTATAATTTGGATCACATTATAAATGGTAATATATATTCAGGATATGATCGCCATAACTCTGAAGTCTTTGCATATTATTTAGCAATGGTGCTGAACTTTCGATGGATTGCCCCCTCAGTAATAAGACATGTACATTTACACAAAGATATAGTACCTGTTGCGACTGTGGGATTGAAAAGTACTATGATTAAAAATGGTATGTAATAATTTTTTATTCACTGTATTTAATTCTTTATTACTGTATTTTTGTGCTTCATGCTATAACACATTTATAGCTGATGGCCTCAAGCCATTATGGCTCACTGGAACTTGTTATGTGTTCAACCTACACTTTGGGGAGTTAATTAATTTCAATCTTGTGAAATGAAGGACCCCATTGAGTATTGCCACTTAACACATTTTTTTTTCAGCTTCACGCTGTATAATGCACACAGAAGAGTAGGTAAAGGGAACCTAGTGTTAAGACACTCCGTACCCCAATTTGGAGACATTGCGTGTTGAGTGGTAGAACTCAACACCGCACTTTGCCTTGACACTAGAGTGAAAAAATGAAAATATATTTTAAGTATATATTTCATCTCTTCATGTGGGGATCGAACTCACAACTAGTTGGTTTTACAGTCACACTTTGTACCCCCATGCCACGACTGGCCTAAACTTAACACATAATTGCTATAATTCATGCTTAAAGTGAAGAATTAACTTAACAAACTTAACAATAGCTACTCTCTACCTGCCCTGCTATTACTGTATACATTTTTTTTATTTAGAAAGCCCAGTGTTCTGTTCCATCATTGACATGCAATACCTCATAATTTAGTAGAAAGTAGGGAATGGAAGTGTCTTAATAGGGACAAAGTGTCTTAACACTAAGTTCTCTCTGCCTACCCTGCTATGCGTAGGATGCAGTGTAAAGCTTAAAAACATTTTATATGACAATTGACTTAAATAATCTCTGTGAACCTCCTACAAACTGTGTGTTTAAGACTTACTGTAAGTTACCACTAGGTATAGAAATATTTCCTGGTAATTCTGACTTCATTTCAAATTAATTTTATAAATATAAATACAGCATGCTGTTAAATGTCTTACTAACTAACTGCTGTAAATATCTTGTTAACAATATTGCATTTTAATAACTGGTATTTTACACATGTTTCAGAAAGTGGAACTATATGTATTTATGGTAAATGTTTTTACTGTAGAACAAATGAGACTGTTTGTCCAGATAATAATGGTGTTATTGAGGGGGCGGCTATTTTATATCTAGATAGACAATTTAAAGTTCAAAAATCCCCATGGAGAAGGTCTTATACTCCTAAAAAAATGGAATGGGAGATAGACAACGAATTTTGTAAGTGAGTATGAATATGTCAAAATAATATATATAATTAGTAAGAGTTGAGTATGCCACAGGACACATTTGACATGACTGAGATGAGCCTAATTGCAGGTACATTGGGTTATATTGAAACAGTAAATACAAGCCTATAAGCCTATTTAAAACTAATGCTCTTCCTGTCACAAAAATATTTTTTCAATGTGAACCAGTTCCTGAGAATAGCACATTCACCAAACAAACTATTGACCTTTATTATATTAACGTGTATAAATACTGGTGATGACTTGTTATTAGCTTCTCGTTTTATATTACAAAATAAGTAGATATTTGTCTACATGTATTTTACAAAGCCTTTGTGGTGCAAGAGGACATCGTCTGACTGTATGCATGTGGTTGTTAGTCCCACTAAGGAGAATTAACCATTTTCAGTTTCCCGTTCTAATAGGATATAGCACGGTGTTGAGTTGCGCTACTCAACAAGTAAGTTTTAATTTGGATGGAAAGTGAAAAAGGACACACACTATGTTATTTCATCTCCTACCCTGCTTTATTTCACAAATAAACCATGAAACTAAAAAGCTTATATTATTTAATTTATTAATAAATATTTTTTTAAGAAAAAAATATTTAGTCAAAATCGAAGGTTTCTTTCTTATTGCAACATTCTTTTTATAAAAGTAGTGTGTCCTTAGAATTCTTAACATTGATTTATAATGGCATTGAGTTTCATAGTTTCCTTTCGATCGGCGGTAAGTGGAGAACAGAAGTATATTATTGGGAATAGAGTGTCTTAACACTAGTTTCCCAGCTTCTCTTTCCTTATCCTGATACGTGCAGTATACAGCGTGGAGCTAATAATAATAATAATGGTATTAAAAATTTCAGAAAGGCAAAAGGAATAATTAGTACAAAAAGATTGTTAAATTTAATAGACGTTGCTATATTCGACTTTTTGATACAAAATGGGGACAGGCATCGATTCGAAGTCTACAAAGATCAAATTCTGCTATTAGACAATGGAAAAGGCTTGGGAAATCCGATGGTAGATGAACTAGATATATTAGCACCTCTCTACCAATGTTGCATGTAAGAGAAGAAATTCTGTTTGTTTTTAATATTAAATAAGCAATTAACCATTTTAGTTTCTATTAACTTTTAATTTTGACGTGATAACGTCATATAAATCGATGATTATATGCTGCACGTACAAATTTTAATACTTATTGTCACGTTCCGCCTACTCTGAGCGTGTAAGCGAAAGAGTAATACAACCGATAGAGAGAACCGATTTAATGACACATTGTTACTTGTAATTAATCTGCATAATTTAAGTAAAATAATATTTGAATTAACGAGTGCCAATAAATGTTAATTTATCCTAAAAAAAAAACTGTTGACAAAATTTAAAATAATGAGCAAATCTTTTTTTTTAATTTTAGTTTTTTATGCTCTTTGATTTTTTTTAATTTACTTTTTTTTGTTTCATTTTTAGGTTAACTCCATCAACATGGCAAAATTTAGAAATCATTTCTGGTGGCAGTCTAACTGACACTATAAAACTTCTAGCAGAAATTCAGGGCCAAAATTTGGCAACAGAAGAACACTTCAAAGCAGTTGAACGCAGATTACTGAAAGTATATGCCACAGTACAATATTGTATTGGCAAACATGGCAGAGCAAAAGTTTTAAAAAATTGGGATATTTGAATTTTCTGTTTATTATACTCATTGCACTTTCTACACTTTTGTTGTAAATAAAATGAAAAACTATATTATCTGTTTATATTTATCACTAAAATGACCTGTTAGCTGCTCTAGGCTTTTGTTAACGAAAACAAAAATCGCACTGTAGAAATTTTATCTGTCTTATCTCTTTGTGCGTCAATTACGCAAAACACAGGATTTGATGTTAACAAACCTCATCCCTAGGGGAAGCCCTTACCATACTTACTCTTCCTCATCCCTCGTCCTCTTATTCATCTAATCCTTTGTTTTATAAGGCTCTAGTACACCATCCTTTTTTCATTACTAATCTTGGTCTAACTAAGGGAGTTGCTGATACCAACATAAAATTTCAATCCATAGTAAATGAAAATTTTTCAAACCACATCCTCATCTTTACAGATGCATCAAAGCTTTCAAAGGAAAGCTGTGCTGGTGTAACCTGGATTGCAAAATTAAAAATTATATTACAATTTAAATGTCCTCCTGAATCCTCTTTGTGACTGGAGAGGCTGTTGCTTTGTTAAAAGCAATCCGATTTACAGACTACCATGACTTTAGACCAACAATTTATTCATTGTCTTTATGAAATAAGTATGCCAGTACACGTAAGAAAATTATGACGTCGTAACGGATGTTTTATTTACAAAAAAGACAAAGCAAACGAGTATACGGGTCACCTGATGGCAAAGTCATGGCCAGCTCCTGGTTTATCTGGAGGATCACCGATTGATTAATGACCGTCAATATGGCTTCCACCATAGTCGCTCAACCGGTGATTTTCTGGTTTACCTAACCTGCCGCTGGACTGCGGCTGCGGCAGATAGTTTGGATATGCCGAATGCCTTTGATCGAGTATGGCCTGGGGCACTTTTTGCCAAACTTTCATCCAATGGGCTTCCCGAGAATTTATGCAAGTAAATAGCCAGCTTTCTCACTGCGCGCAGCATCAAAGTTGACAGTTTTTGATCAGGACAATTGAGGCATCCCTCAGGGCTGTTTCCAAATGGGGTAAAAGAAACCTAGTTCAATTCAGCCCTAAGAAGACACAAGTTTGCGCGTTAACCACTAAAGAAATCCCATTTGTCGTGTCGCCGCGCCCAGTATCAGCACATTGGGTCTTAGCGTTTCGAGCGACCGCCAGTATCGCGATCATCTGGAAAGCAAAGCCAAGTTGGCCTCAAAGAAACTGGGAGCATGGCCCCTCGCAGTAGCTCCTCTAGGGTAGAAGGAGTTGAAGATGCGCATACTGCCTTCTTCTACCCTCATGCCTATTTCGGTGGAGTTGGCATTCGTGCTGGACTCACGCACCCACTCTGCGGTTTCCTTCGTTGCAATAACTGATTCGCAGATGGAGACCATAGCAGACCAGCTCCTCCCACTGTTCAGCATAGCCCTTACCATACTGGATAGTGAGAGGTCCCTACTCACTACAACCATCGAGGGGTGGCTTTGTGGGAACCAAGCGTGGAATTTGGCGGAAGCATGAAGCATGAAAGTTAAGCCCCCAAATCCCTTTTAACTCAGTGCTCAAGGTGAAGGCGGATAGCCTCTAAGATCGCAAGGCCTGCCATCGGGGATCCCAGTTGCTCTTTCCATCGTTGGATCAGGGCTTCATCCACTGTCCTCCTAATCCGCGCTATATCCTCTCACGATGGTTGCGCGCCTCGCGACCGTTCGCTTGAGCGGAATGAATGTACTCTAGCAAGCACTTTCTACCTGTAGCTCCTAAGGCGGATCGCTTGCCAAGAGAGATGCCGCCGTCCAGGATACTGTAAGGTACCCCTGATAGTGTAAGGTACCCCTGATTCCTACGACCCGATGCGCCCTTCGTAATTGGGTAATTTTGCGAGCAATATGAGAATCAGCCCACACAGGAGCACCGTACAGGGCCATGGATCCAGCCCTTCCACATTCGGCAGTAGCCTGCCAAGCGGCGGCGTATCTTCGGCAAGCAAATCCGATATTCCACAGTAACGGGTCCAACACCGACCCCTATGGAACCCCGCAACCTACGTTTCGTCGACAGATCCCACAAGCCGCCGTCGTCTAATAGTCGTCTAATAGCCGCCAGATATAGAGAGGCACTCTGTAATACCGGAGTGCTTCTCTTAATGTTTCAAGCGGCAAGATGTTAAAAGCGTTAACCACATCTAAAGAAATGGCAAAAAGTACATCTCTCTCTGCCATTGTGGCCAGCGACCGAGTTTTCAGGGCGTTCAGGGTGTCTATAGTTGACCGACCGACCCTAAACCCGAACTGAGCCTCTGAAAGCCCCGAACCTACCTTCTCTAGGTTCTGAATAAGACGGGAGGCAATATTCTTCTCCAAGGGCTTGCCCGTCTCATTCGGCAGCACAATGGGCCTATATGCGGAAAGAATGTCCAGAGGTCGACTATCCTTCCGCAGCAGGCATTAGAGAATTTAATATCAAAACACTCTGTTCTCTTATTTTCCTCCGAATTTTCGAGGCATTGTTGAGTACAGAATTCAACGCCGCGTTTTGCCTTGTTACCAAAGCGAAATGAAAATATTAATAAATAATAATTCATTTAACCGAGTGGGAATCGAACCCACAACCGTCGCGTTTACAGTCACACGCTTATGCCTGCATCACGACGGCCTCGTGGAAAAAATAAAAAATATTTAAAAATATTTAATTATTACAGTTTGTTTTTATAATACCTAATACCAAATACGTGAGACCAAATACATAGTGGTCCCTGGTAGCAAGAATGATATAAAAGTGGTCCTTGAGTACAAAATGGTTGGGAAACTCTGCTTTAGACAGACCGTCATTTGTACCGATTCATTAAGCTGCATATTGGCTACAAAAGGAAATCCATTTCATAGTAAATTAAGGTCTCCAATTATTTTAAGGATTCGTGAAGAACTGTATTCATGTCATCTAAAGGATTTGGATGTTACTTTGGCATGGATTCCAGGTCATTCTGGAATAAATGGGAATGAATCTGCAGACTCTTGCGAAAAACCATCTAGTGTGGTAATTTAGATTACTTTTCTATTTCGACACAGGATCTGTTGTCTCTTGCATCAACTCACTTGGATGTGTCATGGTCTGAATTCTGGGAATTATCAAAATCTGAAAAAGGTAATAATGATTGCTGCTATTCAACCTAATATCCCGAAGCGGCCTTGGTATTTTTCTCAAAAATTTACTGAACGGAGGATTATATGAACTACTCGTCGTTTGTGTCTTGGACATGCATATACACCTGTACACCTAGCTAAGATTATGGTCAGGGACCACTCACTATGTGAATGTGGCCTAGGCGACGGTTCCCCTCCTTACATCTTTTTCATTTGCCCTTTTTTTTAACATGCATTCACCTACTATGCAATATTATTTCTTTTTTACCATACAACTTCCTTCGTGTCTTTTCCATACAACGTGATATTGGCAAAGAGATATGTGCCCAACTGGCACGCTCAAAATGCCATAATCAAAGAACCATATCAGACCAAATTAACAAAGTATGGCATAAATACACATCAATAGAAAATCAAGAGGCAAAAGTTATATATGGAAGCTAAATCCACCTGGCCTAAATTGATCAATTTTTTTATTTATTTTGTTTTGTTATTAAGTAAAGTAGCCGTTAATATCTATTGATGAAATTAACTTATTACTTATATATTATAGTTTTGTTTAACCATAAGTAGCTATAAAATTCAAATTTAATCTACCATCAAGATTATTAAAATGTCACTGTCATTATTTCTGCAAATTTTTTATCTACAATTTAGACAATAGATATGTCATTGTCAAATAATCATAATTATATTTGTAGCATTTTTATATTAGATTAGATAAAAAAATATACTAAAATAATTATTTCTCACTGTATTCTTTTTAAAATGGCCGTGCCTGTTGAGGAGACATTTTTATACTTCGCCTATGGCAGTAATTTACTCAAGAAAAGAATTCGTATAAACAACCCTAGTGCTGAATTTATCGGTACTGGAAAGCTTGATGTAAGTTAGTAATACTTAAATAATTTATTTGTCAAAATTTTAATAATAATACTTTAACTATATTCACGTTATTTCATATTATACGTTACGTTATTTTTCTATATTTACGTTTCAGGGCTATCGACTAGATTTCACGAAGTACTCAGACCATTGGAGAGGAACCTCCGCGACTATTGTACCATGTGAAAAAACACACATATGGGGCGCTGTTTGGAGATTGAATATTAAGGATATGCCCGCTTTAGATTGGTACCTTATTTAAATAGTTTATCTGTCACCAAGTATATATTTAAAATTAGGACAAGAGTACGATTTCCGGGGCTCCGCGATTTGAAACTACTTTTAGGTTCTACACGTCAAAATAAAGTGAAAATGAAGAATAAAAAAAATCGATATCTCGTTTCGTTTGCGAGATATCGATTATCGAAAAACTAAAAAATATTTATTTCTTGCAAATATCTTAGAATATATTTGTTTTTTTGCAAAAATAAAAAAAACCTAACCCCCCCGGTCATAAAAAAACCTAGTTTTTAATAGGATAAAAATACCTAAGGATAAATATCGTTATTTTTTATATTTTGTATGTTTTATATTATATGAAAAAATGAAAAAAAATTAACTGTTCCTTTTTAAAAAAAATTGCGTGCAGTTTGTAACAAAGCAAGATATCAATTTTTCTACTTCTCATTTTCACTTTATTTTGACATATATACCCTACAAAAATTGTCAAATTGAAATATTTGCAAAAAACGAAATAAAAAAAATCGATAGTCGATATCTAGCAAACGAAGCGAGATATAGATTTTTTTTATTCTTCATTTTCACTTTATTTTGACCTAAGAACCTAAAAGTAGTTTCAAATCGCAGCACCCCGGAAATCATACTCTTGCCAAAATTAGTGTAATGCTATTTAATTACATTTATATTTTTTGCCAGTCGTTGCGCAGGGGCACAAAGTGTGACTGTAAAACCGACTGGTTGTGGGTTCGATCCCCACTGGTGGAGATGAAACATTTACTTAAATGTATATTTCCATTTCTTCGCTCTGGTGTCGATGCAAAAGCGTGGGGTTGAGTTCTCCCACTCAACACGCAATGTCTCTAGAATTCGGCAGAAAGTGGGGAACGGAGTGTCTTAACACTAGGCCTTTGCCTACCCTGCTGTGTGCAGGATACAGTGTGAAGCTAATTTATTTGATTTATGATTTTTTTTTAGGCAAGAAGGCGTTGGCTCAAATTGGTATTTTCCGAAAAGTGTTGACATATCAACTCCTGAGGGTTCAACAGTACAATGTCGAACATATGAGCAGACAATTCCCCCTCCTCCAAGAAAGTCATTAGAGGATTTGCCGTCAGAAGATCGACCTTCCACTACCTATTTGGATTGTATTTTAAATGGTGCTGTTGAGTGTAAATTGCCTGAAGAATACATTAAAGAATTAAGAAAAATTCCACATAATGGACAAAAAGCATCTCCAAAGATGATTGAAAAATTAAATATGTAAAATAATTTTTTGCATTTAGAAGAGGTAATATATTAAAATATATTATGTATTGATAACTGTTACATTTTATTTGTAACTGGCTATATACTCTGTGATATTCTTTATTTAATCCCTTGTCAATTTAAAAAACAGAAATTTTAAAATTAAACATGTTTCTCTATTTTTCTTATGGAAGTAACATGTTCTCTTATAGATTGCATATGAATAATCCAAGTGCAAAATTTGTATCTATTGGAAGATTGGATGTAAGTGTTTTTACAAAATATATTGTTATACATAAATAACCCGTGTGAAATTATTTTGTTATGGTTTTATTCTTTTTAATTCCATTTTATGTTGAAATCTTAAATTGTAGTGTAGGTAGGTAACAAATATAAAAGAAAGATCTTAGACTTTCCTATTCTCGTTATTTTATACAGACAGCTTGTTACAGAATAATAGACTAGATTTTATAAAGTATTCAAAATTTTGGGGAGGACCAACTGCTACTTTAGTACCTACAGCCAATGCTCACGTTTGGGGTGTCATATGGCGTCTGGATATTGCAGATATAACTTCTCTTGATGAGTAAGCTTTATCTTCACAGTATGTTTAAATTTATATAACTAATTATATTGTTTGACGCAGCTTAATATAATGCAAATTTTATTCTTTCAATTTTTGTTAATATTGTTAAAGGACTTAACAATAAAATTATTGCATATTGTTGATTTTATTGTATGAGTAAGTCCTTAGTTAGATGTTTTGGACTGAATGAAACTAATTGGCTTTAATGTTTTGATGACCTTTAAATCAATTAGTGACAAAATTATTTTGCTTAAATTAATATTTCAATGGTAAAATATTTTCTTATAACACTGCTAATCAATAGCCATGTATTTCAAAATAATCTAATCATTTCAAACAACAGATTTTGTAGACTTTGATTATACGTAAATATATTATGCGGCATTATTTTATTTTCAAATCAACACTTTTACTTTTAGTATGCACTTTTACTTTTTTTTGTAGGCAAGAAGGAGTGGACAGAAAAATTTACTATCCAACACATGTTTCAGTAATGACATCTTACAAGGGAATGTTCACGTGTAGAACATACGTTCATAAAGTGAACCCCTTGCCTATTGGAGACAACGATACCATACCTGTGGAGCGCTGGCCATCTTGGACTTACAAAGAAATTATAATACTCGGTGCACTAGAACATGATTTACCTGAATATTATATTCAACAATTAGAGACAATAAAAGATAACGGCGAAAAGGGATGTTTAAAAATGGCCAGTTTCTTGTTGTTATATGCCAAAGAAAAACCATGTCCTTGTCCTTTGCCACGTAGAAAAGTTAAACCACCCAGTCTAGATTTGCGTAAACTTCGTGAAAGAAAAAAAATGATCGTAGAAACTATTACAAAAAAAAGTGTAGA
Source organism: Heliconius hermathena (assembly GCA_013403705.1). Taxonomy (NCBI): domain Eukaryota; kingdom Metazoa; phylum Arthropoda; class Insecta; order Lepidoptera; family Nymphalidae; genus Heliconius; species Heliconius hermathena. The sequence goes on along the minus strand of JAAIXJ010000266.1, from coordinate 270,990 downwards.
GAATAAAAATGAACAGGAATGAAAGTGGTAAATTATAAACAGTTTTTCAATTAAAAAATCAATTTTATTTTACGAACGTTATAGACCTTGTTTTTATTAACTTGGTATAAAATATATTTAAACAAGGGTTTATTCAAACTATTATTCGCTATTCTTGTAACTTTTATTAATATTAAAATTATTATTAATAGGTACTCGGTTTTTATTAAATTAAATATAAAAATTATACACTATCTCAATCGTTTGGTGAAATTGTATCTAAATTGAGCATATAGCACAACGCTACCCCGATACTATAATACATAAACACGCACACAAATCACACGAGGAACACATCGATTGGAAATTATTTTATCAGTCAACAATTTACGAGTAACATAAACACTAAAATGAGGTAAGTGCCATAGTAGGTGGAAATCACAATAAAACAAATACTGATGAGAAACGGAACCGCGCAAAAATAACGTCGAACACAAAGAGCCCGCAGGGAACGTTGTGCGAGTCCCGCCGTCCTCCGACACCGAGCACGACAGCACGGCAGCGGCCTGGTCGCAGGTCGTTTGGTGAAACAATATCCCAAAAATATATTATTGTTGCGCCAAATGAGCTACATATGAAAAAATATTAAATATGATAGCCATTATATAATAGTAACAAATTCAACAACGGGTGGCAACAGCAGTACCACATATGTAATCAAATGTTATCATAATAAATATTAAAAAGCAGGAGGGCGGTGTCGGAGGATGGGCGCTCTCGTGAAAGTTATTTGGCGTCAGTGAGCACTGCCGAACATACAAATGACTGCAATTTACATTTCTGTATCCGCTAACATCGCTTCAACCAAGCAAGCTTTCCTCCATTAAAACTTCTCGACATTTTTGCGTCCAGTGTAGTCAATGCTAGCAAAAGGCACTATGCATTTCTTTAAAAGCTTTGGACATATATAAGTCGATTCAAACACTGGTACGAAGTAGACTAACGCAACGTGCCTTCAGCTCTAGAGTAAGTAACAATAACAAAAACATTTACTTGCATAACATCTATCTAATTTAATTACCCAGTACTATACAACATTAGTAGGTAATTTGTTTTATAAAACGGCTCAATTCAATATATCAGACGCGACAATATATGTATGTATATCCGTTGCCTAATATAAAAATCCTTAAAGCCGCTCGCACCGAGTTCTTTGTCATCTGTCATTTCAAACTGTCAATGTCTAAACTAATTCAGCAGTCCCAAATTAAAGTAAGGTGATAGGAATAATAAAATCCCAACAAAACAAAACGTACAATCATGTATTTGTGCCATGTTCCTCATTCAATCAACAATCCCGCATTCCTTTGAAGGCTGGATTTCTGAAGGCACTCGTTTATACCCTTAAACCACATTATCGTAAAAAAAATATGGGACATCGGATTACGTGCGTAGAATGTTTGTATCGCATCGATACCTGTTCTGTGTATAGTCAAACTATATTTATTATCTAAAGTCATACAATAAAGTCTGTTCTGTTATATTAAAATAATTCAAGTGTCAAATGGTATTATATATAATTATGAATGATATATAAGTAAGGCAGTATAAGTAGCTTGCGCGTAACCCGACGTCCGGGCTGTCGTATATTGTAATTGGAGTCTACAGAACTTTGGTTGGATATACAATTATTATGTAGTAGTTATAATTTTACACTGTAACAAATAACGCGTCTAGCGTATATTATATATAAGATCGCTAATAACATATTTTAACTATGTATTTTAAAATTTTGCATACAATTCCTTGTATCTAGATAGACCTTATTATATAAGTGTTCGCGCACGTTAATTTATAATTAACGGTCTTCTGGTGCTTCTCTTTGTACGCCGTTATATTGGGAAGTAATTTAATATTTAATAACTAATGTTCGTCCGTGGCTCTACCGATGAACGCGAGTCTTCCGGTCGGCTACCTGTATAAGGTCCTGCATTAGCTAGACTTTGGCTACATTGTATAGAATATAGGTAATTCACACTAGGCGAACAATACAAAATTATCGTATATATACATATAATATAATATAAGAATACGTAACAAACAACGACGGCAAAATATCTATTGCATTGTAATTGATATGGAACACATCGATTTCAGTTTCGTCACACGCGCGTGCACGAGGATCACCTCCGGCGCGCAGACACAAAAACAATACAACGTATCTACATACAATATATAATATTAAAACCCTAATTTAGCGTTTTGATTCGTTTTAAGTCTTTGGTGGCTAAATCCGATTCATGAAATTACATCCTCATCACGACACGGGCCGATATCGATACGCCGATCTCACAATGAGTATTATCAACGGACGCGCCCGCGCACTACGCGCTCACGTTACTTAACTAATAATAGGCTGCGACACGGACTCGCCGGCGGCGCGGGAAATAAATTAACGACGCAATTCACTAGCTACGCTTACAACTAGGATTCGAAGAGCCCGGGGGCCTGAGGTAGATGGGCGGCGGCGCGGGGCGCGGGCTAGCGCGCGGCGGGGTCGGGCGGCGGCGGCGGGCGCGGCTTGAGCGCGAGCGCGCGCGGCTCGGCGGGCTGCAGCGGCTCGGCGGCCGCGTCGTCGGAGGCGCGCGAGCGCAGCGACGACAGCTCGCGCACCCACGACGCCAGGCGCCCCGACACACCGAACAGGTTGGAGCCCGAGCCCGTCACCACCGCGCCCACGTCCACTTCCGCCATGTCCGTCTCCTCCTCTGTCGACATATAAAACACCGTATACATCAAATTACTTTTTAATATTAGTTACATTTATCGTCAAGTATGTGAAGTGGCGTCGGTTCAGTGTAACTAACATAAAAAAATTATGAATCTGACTGATATATTAATTCACCAGTATTAAAAAAGAGGTATCCTTTTTAAGTGGTTAATGAAAATAAACCAACGTCTGAAGTTGTTTAGTAAGTTCCTATACATACATGTGTATTATATGTATTGTTTTTAACATTCGCTTTAATACTACTGACGGCAGAGATCAATGATTTTTTAAGGCAATGTAAATCTTTAAGCACTACTATGTAAAATTTAACTAATAACTGAATTACTAAGTAATTATATTAATTCTACTAATATTTAATTGCAATATTTCTACTAATCATTAATACAAATCAATAAGAAAAAATACTAAAATTACCGAACATCAATTATCTTCTACGTAATATAAAACAAATTAGAACTACATTATATACTAAAAGGAATAGTCTAATAATAAAAAGACAAAAAAATAAACAAATCTACCCACCCTACTAAAGGTATGGGAAAAAGCGTTAAAGCTGTTTCTTAAACATGATTCTTCTATAAAATGTAAAATATTGATATTACATAATAAAAATATTTAAGGCCAGTCGACATTTTGCGTGTTACTTACAGTTAGCACGCAGCCGTCTCGNTAATCTGTACCGATTTTTATAAAATTTGAAATTCAGAGTCTTAAAAATATTTCATTAAACACGTGTTTCATGGTTTTAAAGAATTCACCCCCTAAGGGTTCAAATAAGGGGTTGAAAGTTAATATGGAAAAATCTTTAAATTGCCACCGATTTATATAAAAATTTAAATTCAGACTGTTAAAAATATTTTATTGAACACGTGTTTCGTGGTTTTTTTTTAGAATTCACTCCTAATAAGCGGGCGAAGCCGCGCGCGCCCTCTAGTAAATAATAAAAAGTTACTGTGTTCAGGTATGATAAAGAACAGCACGATTTTGCCAATTAAAAGATACGAAAAGTTTTACCAATAGTTTTTCTCTTACTGTAGTCGTCGAATAACAATAACAAATTTATAATTATTATCCTATTCATTATTTTCAATGCTCGAGTAAAACAAAAATTGAATTTAGCCACTCAACACGCAGTGTCTCGTATTGAAGCGAAGACTGGTGACCGAAGTGTCCTGACACTGGACGTTCTACGTACTTTCTGAATGCGAGATGAAACATGAAACTTGGTCACGGCAGAATACTGATTACAGAGGAACATACTGGTAGCCTTCGTGAACGCAAGCTATATATATGTAAATCAGTCAGTCAGTTTACTGAGACTTTATACAAACTAATAACTTAACCAACGTAAAACAATTTACAAGTAAAGAAGAGCATGACACTGACAGTCATATGAACAACTCACCCCGTCCTTCAAACTTTCAGGGCTCATCCATCTAACGGGCAACAGGCCCTTGGTGCCCTTCCTATAGTAATCAGTCTCATAAATGTCTCTGGTCATGCCGAAGTCGCCCACCTTGACGGTGAGGTCTCCCGCGACCATGCAGTTGCGCGCCGCCAGGTCGCGGTGCACGAACTTCTTGGCGGACAAGTATGCCATACCGTCCGCTATCTCTATTGCCATCTGGAAGTTATTACAAATGTTAGCTAGCATACATTTTCGAATGTCATTTAAATTAGTAATCAATTCTACATTACTAATTAATATCTGCAATTATTTAAGAAATCATATAAAAATACGTTTTTAGAAAACATATAAAAAAATGAAAGTAGGAATATTTGAAACGCCGTCGCCTACCTGCAATATGTTCTGCAGCGTGGGCGGGCCGGGCGAGGCCTGCAGGCCCTTCTTGGGCAGCGAGGCGTCGGCGTCGGGGCGGTGCGAGCGCAGGTAGGTCTTGAGGTCGCCGTGCTCCATGAGCTCCATGACCACGAGCGTGGGCTGCCCGCGCGACACCACGCCCAGCAGCCGCACCACGTGGAACGTGTCGAACGCCTTCATCACCGACGCCTCGTTCAGGAACTCGATGCGCTCCCTTACCATATAAGTTACGTGTTTAAATTATACTTGTCGTGTGTCGCATAAGCATGCAGTGTTTGCTTTCAACCGGATACGAATAAATTCGAAAACTCACACCACTCGTAAACCTTAATAAATAAAGTAAAATAAAAAAATACAAGCCACTCACTCTCGGTTTGCCCGTTTTAGCATTTTGTTGCGAAATTATACTAAATCTTTTCTTAAATTGAAGCAATAAGTTATTCTGATTTTATAATGTATTGTCTACTAAATCCATTCAGTAGTTTTTGCGTGAAAGTGGAGCAACATCTATCCTCATAAATATTCACTTTTTTTTCAGTTTTACGCTATATCCCGCACACACGGGTAGGCGTGTTGAGTGGCGAAACATAATGCCGCGCTCTGCCTCGACACCAGAGCGAAGAAATGAAAATGTTATGTTATATATTTCATTTTCTGGATCTGGATCGAACCACAACCAGTGCGTTTGCAATCAGTTACAGCCGTGCGCCAAGAACACGACTGGCCTGTCTGGATAGTTATAGTTTTCGTGGCATTATATATTGAGAGTCAACGCCGCGATTTATCTTCTCACCAGATTGAGATAATAAAAATAATTAATTCCCCGTAATCGTTTAGTCGAGTCGATAGTAGACGAATTCGGGCGGAAAACAAAGAACACGGTGTCTCACTAGGTTCTCTTTAAATACCATGTTATATAAAAAAAAGAAAATATTTATAATTATATGATATTTATACCTATCAGTCGCATGTTCATTGACAGTTTTCACAGCGCATCGAGTTTCCGGCTTGCCTTTCTCTATGTTTTTAGCAATGCCTTCATATACCTGCAATTAGAAAAAAAAACATTTCTATAATTGTTTCTATAATACAGCAATGCTCAACATAATTTAAAAAACTATAAACACATTTTGAAACTACAGTAATATTACTGCTATTGATGAATTTACAATTATAATATATATAAAGACAGTGAAAACTGAACATAAGCAACCCACACGTATTCGAAGATGCATAAAAAAAGTCACACAATATTAAATTACTAGCAACGCCCACTTAAGCTACACAATTATTTACAAATCAATCTTTTGTGCTTTAATAACGTCATCACTTTAAAGGCATTGTCTATAAATTAAAAACTTAAGTTTCAGGCAATTCAATTTACCAAAATACTATAATGAAAAGTGCATTTAAATCGGTTAAGGTATTTGTGAGAGTAGCGTGCACAAACTCACATACAGATAGAACACATTAAAATATATATATGGATTTAGATTCGATTATAGACAGCGTTGAGTTACAATTTTATTACATGTACTGTATATATTTTATTACATAGATTAAAGTAGATTCGTACAAATAGTTTAATTAACTCACCATTCCAAACGAACCTTGCCCGAGTTCTCTAATAAACTCTACACTAGTCCGCGGCACTTCCCATTCATCTGGCACGTACACTGTCGACACGTATTCGGGGTTAACCCGCGCGAATAGCTTGGGCGCGTCGCTAGGGGGCAGAAGAGCGCGTCTCGCAGCGTACAACGCCGCGCCCACCAGAGCGAGCAGCGCCATACACCCGCCTACTACCCCCCATATCCAGGTATAGGTTAGTTCAGCTGTCCGCTCCTGTACGCATAGAAATATTTATTAAGCACATTTATCGAAACAATACAATATAATATAATTTTTATTCAATCGATAAAAAAAAGTGCATTGAAATTTAATTTAATTTAATTTTCACGGAATTTCCGGATGCTGATATTATGTTGTTAATTTATTACCTATGATTAATCATGTAAAAAATAAAAATAGTAAAAAAGAGAAGAAATCAGTCCCCTGAGTTTCGATCGCTCGTTCTTCTCAGGTTTGAAGCAGTAACATAAATAAAATTATTTGACATTGACATACCGGTATAAAAACATATAAATCGGTGGATACATTCCCCGCGCCGGCCAGTGACAGTGGCGTTACTCTCAGCGAGTAGTTGCCAGGCGCGAGGTTGCGGATCATAACGCCGCGGCCGTTCGCCTCGTAGTCGTCCGCTGTAATGCAGCTGGCGAGTCCCATTTCTTGGGAGCCCTGGAAATAATACATATATTAGAAATATTATATTGGAGATACTAAGCCATTGAGACCATCGTGGTCCGGTGGCACAAGAGTGCGACGGTTATCGTTTCGATTCCTACTCGGCGGAATGCGATTTTAATATTTTTATTTCTTCACTCTGATAAAAAAGCAAAACGCGTCGTTGAGTTACGCCATTGAACACAGCAATGCGAAAATTTGGCGAAGAGCGAGAAACAATGTGTCTTAACTCTAGGTATGCGTGAAACTAAAAAATAAATAATGGAGATCTAGAGGAGCAACTGTCTATCGCAACGCAACATCACAATGTTTCACTATAAACGCATTATAGCATCGGTGCAAGCCGAAGAGGACAAAATTGGGCGTTCCGTCACTCAGCACGTTGTCTCAAATTCGGGCAGCGAAGCGCGAAGCGAAGAACGGAGTATATACGGGATATTGAGTGAATATAAAAAAAACCTGATACCTGATTCGTATCTTCAACTCGCAAATGATGTACATTATAAGCTACCACGAAGCCATTAGGGTTCTCCGGCGGCTGCCACGTTACATTCACTTGAGGTAACGTCTTATTCGATGGTATCACTTCAGCGCGCAAATTCATCACCATGTCCGCGTTCACTTAACAGCGAAAAAGTCAGAATAAATAAATTTGTGTAAAAACTACATTTTGAATTGTTTTATTAAAAAAAAACAAATATTCAATGCTTTTATTTGCATTTGCGTTAAGTGCAATAAACATTTTTAATCTTCCAGGCAGTCTTACAATCACTTAATTAAAGCTAAATGTAACTAAGAAAGATTGTATAATTTCAAAATATAGTACAAAAAATCGATTAAATAAAAAAAATGCATGGAATCGATATTAAATTTTATCATCAACATACTCCCACAAATATTTCTTAGTACAAATAATTTTATAGAATACAAGGTAGTCGTGAAACAATGAGACTGTAAATACGAAGGTCGTGTGTTCAATCCCTAACAACAATATTTAAATTATTTACGGCTGTGGCTGCCTTGACACTAATTTGTCTCTGATTAACGTTGTATAACAAAATTTTATCCCACACAGCATGGTAGGCAGAGGGAACCTAGTGTTAAAGCACTCTATTCCCCATTTTTCGCCGACATTGCCAGTTGAGTGGCGGAACTTAACTTAAGAAATATAATAAAAATATAAATTTAAACAAACATTACATTTCCTCGGTTGGGGATAGAACCCATAACGATTTATTATATATATTCGATTATTATTGAAGATTAATGTAGAGTTTCGCAAACACTAATCATTTCAAAAATGTCATTTCACACAATTTATCTCATATCTATATATTGTATACATCATATATATTTTTTATTTTTCCTTTCTTTTATTTGTTTTGTATCGACCTGCGCTTAGTTAGTTTATTTTCACGCTAATCTAATCTATCTTCACGCTGTATCCCTGGCCAAACGCTAAGGTGATATTTTCACCGTCACCTTACCTTTCACCTTATTTAGTATGATATACCTACTCTGGAAGTATTTAAATTTAGTTCTGTGTACTATGTATTTTTTTGTATGTACCGATGTAAATAAACGTTGGTGGCTCAACAAATAAATGAAGACTCACAGCGTTTAAGAGTTCTAAAGGTATAATGCGTCCGCTGCGAGCACCACTCGCGCTCGTAGATGGCGGCGGACTCGTTCTCGTGCTGCATGCGGCACGCCCACACGTTGACCGTGTACCACGTGAAGTGGCGCAGGCTGTCCACCGCCAGGGAGCGCGCGCTGCCTTCCAAGTCGTAGTACAGGGTTTTTACGTATTCTGCTGAATCAAATGTTAAACTTAAAATTGAGTGAAATGCTTTAAAAAAAAATTATATGACTAATTGTGGCCGCCGTGGCGCACAAGATCTGATTGTAAACGAGACGGTTGCGAGCCCAGAATTACTTCACATTAGACTACGTACAGTACAGCCAACAAGTTGTGACCGCCCTGAGCTTCCTTTTCTTACTTTTGATTATTTTAGTCCCGAGTGAACATTTGCATAAATTCAGAAAACCTAACTTCAGGGCAGCCACGACTTGTTGACCATACTGTACTGATTGTTAAAATGATAATGTGTAACAATTTAGTTAAATTGTTTGTACTAAACGCTAACAATTTCATATGAGCTTTCTATATAAAACATGCATCCATACACAAATAATATTAAATAATTTTAATGCTGTTATAAACATTCAAGCTAATTTTAAATCTTGTAAAACATTAAGACGCAAATAAATATTTATAGTTACAATACTTACATTCATTTTATGGCGTATAGTAAATATTACGATGATATAAATGTCGTTAAATATTCGAAACCTTTGACCTATAATATATTTATGTGACTACGACATGCGATTATAGACTACTAACAAAGTAAACGTGCGTTAGCTAACAAGGATAAATTAATCATTCAAATTTCTAAATTAGAAATACAATATTATTAAATTTGAAGTTAATATTTTATCCTTTGAGCTAGTGAAAGTAGTGTTTGGTGAGTAACCTGTAGGATGATCCTTAATGATGCAAGCGTTATACGGGCGGCGTCTGCAATGGACTGAAAGTAGAAGGCGAAATGGTTGTAGAGAAACAAGCAAATGATAGCAAGCGGAGACCAATCTGTTAGAAATGTTAGAACATGTTACAGTTAAAAAAAGCAAGGATGGATGATACATGAAAAATTATTAGATTCATTGTTTGTCTCGGTAAAAGTCATTATATGATATCTATTTTTCTTCCTTCTCATACAGGGTTACTGTTTCTCTCTCTTTTCATACAGCGTTTACAAGTGTTTAAAATTGTATAAATATTACTTTTTTCATTTACATAAGTAAATATTATATAAACCAATATTTAAAAAAAATACGCCTAATTAAATCTTATCCACGGACATTCAGATTATTCACATTTTTTCTGTATTAAAAATACAGCAACGATAAATAAGACATTATTCTGCATGAATGCAACTAAACAAATAAGAATACTCACACTACACAATGTAAGTTAAATGGTGTTCTACAGGGTAGTAATAATTACATACTGCCTTCAGTGACGTTGGTGTAGTTCTGGCCGAGCTTGGGCACGTGCGGGTCGCTGAGGATGACCAGCATGCTGTTGATGTTGTCGTCGACGGAGCGGCGCGCGCGCGACGCCGACTCGTTGGAGGGCGCGCGCCCCGCCTTGATGTACACCTGCGCCACAGACAACTTACTTTAGTTATTTCTTCATTCTCTACCGGGGTTATTATGTCATTAAGGCATTTTCAATAATCTTTCTATAGCATATTATAGAAGTGTCAGCTAATATTTTTTAGTATTAATTCATTATACTCTGAATTGAATCAGCTTCACTTTCAAAGTTAAAAATCGTTAAAGAGAGTAAACATAATACAACATATAAATATATTATTGTGGAGTATAGCAACGATAACACACGACTTTGATATGCAACGTCTTTATAATAATGAGATCAACTAAGCTTATATTGTATTCCAACAGGGAAAAAAAATTAACAGCTATTAAAAGTTAAATTTTGCACAATTGCAAAGTATAAAATCCTAATAATCTTTAAATAATCATATAACTTAAAGATGAGCAGGTCAATGAGCGTTAATTAGCTTTAAAATTACAGAATAAATTCATGTAACTAACATGATTCTGCAAAGCGTTTTCAAAATTAATGCTCTCAATGCGGGCCTCCTCGGCGACCGAACTGAAGCGGGTAGGACGTGCGTCGTCCTTGCAGGCGCACGTGCCACTGGTGACGTCACCCGTGGCCTGCTTGACGTCCGTCCCCGCGACCGCACCCCCCACCCCTCCCGTGCTTTCTTCCCCTCGCACCGCTATTAGGTTGACGAGTGCGTTTGCTGTAAATAAGAAAATGTTACTAATTAGTAACTGACAGTAAACGCTACGGTTATGGGTTGTAATCCCCACTTGGGGGAACGAATTTTTTCGTTCCGTAGTTCCTCCACTTAATACGCAATGTCTCGAAAATAAGGCGAAAAGTGGTCTAGGTACACTCTGTCTACTATGTGAAAAAAACCTAAAACTGAAAAAACACCTCATCAGACACTAGTGACTAACTGATTGACTGACAGTTATTTGGTATATCATTTCTCTAGGCAGTATAGGAGACGTAACTAAAAGGAGATTTCAATTCCTACGAAAAGTACTCCAAATCAGCAGGCCATCATTTGGAATACATCTTACTTCGAAACTGTAATTTCTCTAACAGAGAAATTGTTATTATTACGTTCGTAACGTAACAATATCCTTCTATTAGGACCTTGAATAAGTTCTTGCGTATTTTAAAAGATGGCGTTGCGGCACTCTGTGCGTGGAATTTCGTACGGTAACGAATCACCAAAGTAGTACTATATGTAACCTCAAATTATAGTAGAATAGTGTTAACTACAGTGTCAACTACATATTTATTTTCCCTTTGTGAAAATGTCTACTTTTGTGCCAAATAAAATGTTTTTGCGGGGAGTTTTATTGCACTGCTTTATTCAGAAAAAATCTGCAGCAGAAGCACACAGAATTCTCGTTGAGACATATGGTGACAATGCTTTGTCGAATACAACGTGCAGAGACTGGTTTAGGCGCTTCAAAAGTAATGATTTTGACCTTGAAGACAAAGAGCGTTCTGGAGCACCGACAAAATTTGAAGACAAAGAATTGGAGGCATTGCTTGAAGAAGATCCATGTCAGACGTTAGTAGAGCTCGGGAAAACGTTACAAGTAGATGCGTCAACAGTTTCAAAACGTTTAAAAGCGTTAGGAATGATCCAAAAGCAAGGGCATTGGGTGCCGTATGAGTTGAAGCCGAGAGACGTAGAACGACGTTTTCTCATGTGTGAATTGTTGCTTCAACGGCAAAAGAGAAAAGGTTTTCTGCACCGTATCGTCACTGGGGATGAAAAGTGGATTCACTACGACAATCCAAAGCGAAAAAAATCGTGGGGCATGCCGGGTCACGCATCAACATCGTCGCCAAAACCAAATATCCATGGTTCTAAGCTTCTTCTCTGCATTTGGTGGGATCAGCAGGGCGTAATTTATTATGAGCTGCTTAAACCTAATGAAACTATCACGGGAGCTCGCTATCGACTTCAGTTGATGCGTTTGAGTCGCGCTCTGAAAGAAAAGCGGCCACTATACGAGCAGAGACACGACAAAGTGATTTTATTACATGATAATGCTCGGCCACATGTGGCAAAACCAGTCAAAACTTACCTGGAAACACTTCAATGGGAAGTTCTACCCCACCCGCCGTATTCACCGGACATAGCCCCCTCCGATTACCACTTGTTTCGGTCGATGGCGCACGGTTTAAGCGAGCAGCGCTTCCATTCTTTTGAAGAAGCCGAAAAATGGCTTGATTCCTGGATTGCCTCGAAAAATGAGTCGTTTTTCCGACGGGGGATTCAATTGCTACCAGAGAGATGGGAGGAAGTGGTCTCTAATGATGGACAATACTTTGAGTAATGTCATTTAAACAAAAAACACGATAACTTATTCAAGGTCCTAATAGATAACTGTAAAATTATAAATGATACAAGATGAAAACTATTTCATTTCATTTATTAGTTGTAACAGAAAATTAATAAACATCGTAATGTATAGTGAAAACCTACTTACGATTATCGCAATATTTGACGTTGAGATTAAGTATTTTCGGTCGGTTGTAGTTATTCGCCTGTATCTCCACATGATAGAAACCGATTGTACCGTTCGGCATCGATGGCGGCTGCCATTTTATGGTCACAGAATGTTCTTTTAGAGATTCCACTATCAAACCCAAAGGTGGACTTGGAGCTGAAAGAAAGTAATTACGATAAACTTTATATTTACACTTATTATTACTGAAGCTGTATGGAATACCACAGCACAATAATTATAGACTTCAAACAAAACTTAAAGTATTATTGTCTTCTTGAATTTTTATTAAAATTACAAGAATATACTTTTTATAAACATTGATTTATGGCTATCGTAACTTTTATATTTTTATTTTCTATAATTTTCAGTGTAAAATAAGCAATTTTAAGATTTATTAGGGTCAAAGTGTTCATGGACGCCACGTGTATTAGATATAAGTAATCAAAGTCCAACAGTTATACTTAACTAAGACTAGATAACGAAAATTCTATAGGATTTCGAGAAATTAATATGTAGAAAAAATGTTTTTTAAGAATTTTAATAATAAATTTAACATTTTTTTTTGTTAAAAAAGAAACTTTAATTGATATTTATATATGTTTTCTTAATTATAACCACTTCTATGTCAGCTTAAATTAAACTTTACTTACTTAGGTATTATTTTAAACAATTTGAATAAAAATCTTATAAGAAAATAGCAGAGAAAGCGCTAATTATAAAATTATATCTGTATTTGAGGTTCAGCGGGCAGTATTACAACGACGATTGTGTGTTGAACACCAACTTTCTCGCTCTGATAACAAGACAAAGCGCGGCGTTCAGTTCTGCCATTCAACATGCAACTGCTAAAAATGAAGTGTCTCAACACTAATTTTCTTCTGCCTAACCTGTTGTATGTAGGATACAGCGTCAAATTAAAATTGTATATACATTATAGGTTATACTTACGACCAGGTAGTGTCTTGAAATATATAATAGGGCTTTGGGCTCCCTTCCTATCTTGCGTAGTATAGGTTTTGACATAAGCAGCGTAGCGGGTAAAGGGCGTGAGTTGCGATAAAGGGTAGAAAAGGGGTTGTATGTCGGTGCATGGACTTTGCATTACTGGATTCTTGTTCTTAGGTATTAAAGAGGTTCCGTTGCGTACTTCGTCTGTTGATATGTCTAGGACGTTCCACCTGTAATAATTAATTGTTTTTAATTATAAATTTGGTAGGGTTTCATTTAACATTAATAGTGTTTTGTTTTATGACGAATAACCATAAGATAAGTTTAAGCTGTAAATTAATTTTAGTTAAGCCAACTCATTTTAGCTTCAACTTTATATACACACTGGCATGGGTAGCGGGGATAGCAAATTCAAGGCACTCCGTTTTACGCAGTTTGCACCCGAATTTAAAAGATTTGCGTGTTGATTGGAGAAACTCACTGCTGCACGTTGATGAAGAAATAAAAATCACACAACAACAGAGTTTAAAGTCAAACGCTGTTCCATTGCGCCACGACGGCTTATTGATATTTCTATAATCACTGGTTAGTTCAAAATTTTAGGCAAACGTTAATTTACCTATTTACAAAAGAAAATTCACTAGATTGTAATAGGCAATATAAACAGCAATACGTTGTTACAAACCTCAATGTAATCGTATAGAAATAACATTTTACATACATAAGAAGTTAAAAGTCGGTTCGCACCGGTGATAGTTGCAAGTTATTTTACCATCGCTAGAATATCGTGACTGTGGTTATATAAATATATATAAATATATGTATATGTATTGTACAACTACGTTTGTGGCGCTAATAAACCAGCATCAAGCTTTGTTTTTTTTTTCACGTCCAGTCATATTAAACTTCGTTTATTTTCTTTTATTACTATTACTATTATATTAAATGTTTGCATATTTTTCTTGGTTATATTGTAGTGAAAACTATTACAGTGCATTAATGAAATATTTTTATTTATATATATTTCCAACCAGTACCAACAACTGTCGCAAAAAAGGCCCAATAACTTTGTAACTGTATATAAATCTTTAAAATATTTATTTGGAGTTTATTACGATATTGTCAACGTTATATATGTATATACTTGAGGTAATCTTGGCGCAGTGAGATAGCTTCTGACTGTACTATAAATTGCGACACATGATTCTGATTCTGAAAATGGGTTTAAATACAAATTCACTTTCATGTGCTGAGTTCTTTCACTGAGCACACGATGTCTTGAGTTCGGGGATTAAGGGAAGAATGAAGTATTTTGCCACTGGGTTGGCCCTGCCTACCTTGCAATGCAGGACAAGTCTTAAAGCTGAAAACACAAAAGTACAAAAGCTCAAAAGCAATATACTAACGTATCAGAACAGGCGTCCCTTTGTCCGTACAACGTGACATTGTGTTCAGCCGCAATATAATATATGGAGTAGCCGAGTAACTTCCGCGGGTCCTCCATGCAGTACATGTCCCACGTCAGTATTACCACGCGTTGTAGTAACGATGACACCTTCAGATGTAGCGTGTCTTTGAAACCTGTTAATAAAGTTATATTTATATATTGGAATATATGTAGTTATATAAATTTCTTAATTCTCTGTAAATTTTATTTATATTATTAATACAATGTGAATAAATTATGTTTGTTATTAAGAAAATCATCTTAAAAGACTTCTTATAAAACATATTTTTCTATATTATAAAAATAAATAACGTAAAATATTTGAAATGTTACTAACTAATAAATAAATAATTATATGTAGGTAAATATTTATTAAATAAAAATGATATTCACGCAACAAGTAGGTAATGTAGGTATCTTCAAGTTTACCTCGCCTTGCAGAAGGCCTTCTTGAACTACTTACACGTATTTTACTTACAAGATGCCTGGTCTCCATTGTTATCTCGAGACACTTCGGTTTCACTGAAATTGGACATCGGATCCAGGGTCATGTCCTGTAAAGGTTTAATCTGATCGTAACAGAGCTTCGGATTGAAATGTATGAAAAGTTTGCCAGTAGTTATTTCTATTCTTCTTTTGCTTGTCGTATTCCGATCCCAATCCCATAGCCTCTCCAAGTTGGGATTATTAAATATGTACAAAGTCTGCCCTCTAAAACAATAATTTTTCATTGATTGTGAAACAGATTTTTTTTCAAATTTTAGAATCGAACTTAAAATAATAGAGTAAGAAACATAATATATTTCTTCCGTAAAAGAAAAGAACTAAAAATAATTATAATTATTTATAACAAAAGTTAAAGCTACTATGAAACAAACAAACAGACACAAATGTTATAATTTTAAATATATATTTAACAAAACAAGAAAATAAAATACAAAAAGCCACATGGCGACATTACAGACTCACTTGCTGTCGGAGGAGAGTCCGCGGATGCGCTCCAGGCTCTTCAGGAACATGAGCGATACAAGCGGGTACGAGCGCACAATGCGCAAGCTGCCCTCGATTTCGCGGATGGCGCCTAGAGCCGCTTCTAATGCTGCTATTGTGTTACCTGTACGTCCAAAATATTGTTTTGTTTACTTATACATATTACATAAGTAAAAAAATAAAATTATAATAAAAAAAATATTCCTACAATGATTTAAAGTGTAGAATTTATCAAAAAATAATAATAATAATAACAATATTTTATTCATATATCACTAAAAGCGATTTCTTTCTTCAAAAATGATACTTAACAACTAAACGATAAATTATTTGCCAAATAGAAAGATTAACAGCTGTGACCAATTTAAATTATCCTTTTAATTTAAATTGCTTACAGCTACTAATTAGGGCTCCTTATATATTGATTGAAGAATGGATACTACACTACTGTTAATCTTTCTATTACACGGCGTCAACTTTACATCATTTTATAAAAGTGAGTGTCAAACACATTGTAGGTAGTATGTCGTTTAACTTGGCCCTTTTATTATACGTAGGGGAAATTATAAAAAAAAGATAGTTCTTGAGGTAAACAAGCAAAAAAAACGTTAAAACGTTATGTGGGATTCGTACCCACTAAAACTCTCCGTTTGTCCATCCTCAATACCACAGAAAGGCAACGGGAAATCGGATGAACCGCATCTGCTACTTTTCCCATGTAATCTAATGTCCATACTTATATAAAGCCCGTCAACTATTCTACCGAAATGACTCAGTCCTAAGATGACAGACCAAGTAACCCTATTCAGCATTCATCAAACGTATGATTAATTTAATCCCTTGTGCTTGAGGCTAATAATATAATGGGATGATTAAAGGCGCTCCCATAACGCAAAAGGAGGCTGCGGAATAGGATAGGATCGACAGAGAGTCAACGTGACTCTCTGTCGATCCAATTCCGCAGCCTCCTTTTGCAACATTACTGATACGCAAAAGAAACTACCGCTTTTTTACTCTTCCTCACGCAGCATTTTGCTGTACAGCAACTTTGGCAACGCAAAAATTTTAAAATTGTAGAGCTTTGATATTTCTCCCAAGCAAAACACATTTAAAGAGTGTGCTGAGTAGAGTTCTGATCTCCGTTTAACCTGTTCTAATTTAACCCGTCCCTTATAAGACGTCCTCCCTCATAAAGGTCCCTGTCAACTTATTGTTCAATGTTTGTTAATATCTTTGTTTAGTCCTCTATGTAATTTTTATGTAAATTTATTAGACATGATAATATTTAACTATAAATTAATGTAACATACATTCTCCTATTATGTAAATTTCTTTCTTTTTAGTGTACTTATCTTGTTCGTTCTTCATTTCACGTAACATTGGCGAAATGATTAGTGCTGATCTAATTAGATAGAAAACGTTAGTATCGAATGACTTTATATGACAGCTGTGACGGCCTTATTTGTTTTACACTTTTATTCATTTTATAACATGAAAGCAGCATATCACAAAAGTTACATAAAATTTAGCTACAACGGAAATTATTAGTTTATTATAATTATTTTTTAAACTACTATATCTAAATAATAAACAATAAATAAATAAACAAGTTATGTCTAAAATTAAAATTTCAAGGATTCAAAAAAAGTTAAAATTTTGTGGCAATTAAAGTTGTTGATGATCGGAACTGACTAATAACTTAATTAGGCTTCCAATATATTTTCCATAAATATAAATATACATTCGTACTCAAAAAAAAACATATTTTTTTCTTTATTAAATAACATATATAACAAATGAATAAAAAGAGGCCATCGTGGCGCAGTGGCACAAGCGTGAAACTGTAAACGCGACGGTTGTGAGTTCGATTCCCACTCGGGGAAATGAATTATTATTTATTTATTTATTTATATTTTAATTAATTCGCTCTGTTAACAAGGCAAAGTGAGGCGTTGAGTGCCGCTACTCAACACGCAATACCTCAAAAATTCCGCGGAAAGTGGGGAACGTGAAGTGTCCTAATATTGTGTTTCCTTTGCCTACCCTCCTATATTTTCGGGATTTAGGGTAAAGCTGAAAAAAATGTGTAAAGGCCTAGTACGAGTCAGTTACATATAACATGCACATTGTACATATTGATAGCAGACTGTCTGACTTCCGTGTCCTATAATTAGTTATCAATAAAAGTTTAAGTGCAACCGCAAATAATAAATTATAATAAAAACAATAGGAAATAATATATTTATACATTATAGGAATGTTTCAAAGTCCATGTTAATTTAATTACATTATGAGAAATTGTGGGACACTGATATCATGTTTTGACTGTAAATACTAAATATATATATGCACAACTGCCTCTTTTTATTCATTTGTTTTATGGTATGTTTAATAAAGAAAAATTTGTTTTTTTTGAGTACATATGTACATTTCTATTTACGGAAAATTTTTTTAAGAGCCTAATTAAGTTATTAGTCAATCGCGATATATATATTAGATGCACGTTTAATCCCGCACATAGCATAGCAGCACAGGGAACCTGGGAACTTAGTGTTAAGGCACTCCGTTCCCCATTCAGGCGCTTCTGTTTAAAACTTTAAATATTTTATTCCCTCGAATGGGAATCCCACAAACGACACGTTTAAAGTCTGCGTCACGACATTAGAAAATATATCCAGTATATAGCTAAAATCGTAATCGAATCCATAAAACCCATGATTTCGTGATATAAAAATAGTAATTTCCAGCAGATATACAAGTAGAAGCTGATATAGAAACGGATACAACAAACGATGATACTCCCAAGATCGCAATTTATTCTCGATGGAAGTCTGCTTTGCATAATGATATTTTGTTGAATAGCGGTACTTTCACAACAATATTTTAAGAGCAATAATACGAGGGAGGCCTACGTGAATACAAATATAATAGAAGATTTTATATTTACGAAACGGACATAGGATATGAAACGCAATTGCTGGTTCGACTACAGTCTAGACTCTAGACAGTGTAGAAATATATAAAGAATATATTTTAGAAATAAACTGTAAATTTTGTTGTATTTTAAATTTAAGAATAACAATGTAATATTGGGAAAAGAATTGTTTGCTTGGGGTAATATATTCAAAGTAATTGTGTGTTTTATAGAATCTTATTGAAAATGCCTATCTATTATAAAATTATTATTTAAGTCGAGTATCGATAATATTCGTTATGACGAGTAAAAGATAATATGAAATATAGAGAAAATCATTTAATTATAAATAAGAACTCACCGCCACTGGCTCGCAGAGTAATTTCTAGAGTGCCCTTGACGTGAGTGCACCCGAAAAATGGCTCAGCTGACGCCACAGAGTCGATTTTTCCACCCATACACTCTCGCTCGCAACCCTTCGGAGGACACGGCTCACATGTTGAGTTATAGATCGTTCCTTTCTGTCATCAAATATTCATTATTATTATACAATATATTACATACAAACGTACATAATAAAATAATATATTTTGTTATGTATTGCACGTAAAAAACAAGCTAAAATGTAAATAGATTATACTCAAATTTTATAAGATCATAAAAACGTGGCTCGCAAAAACAACAACGATGAAAGTTTATTATGAGAGCCTCAATTTAAAATTACCTTCTAGAGCACATCCGTAAACAAAATATCACATACAAACGAATAAATCATTCATTAATTAAATTCAAATACCGAGACTAATGTGGAAGTTTCCTTTTCCTTATTGTGAGAGGGAATTAATTATAATAAAAGCACGCCGCTTTGGTATAACTTACATGAGGAAATTTATTTGGGGTAAATATTTAGATTACCTCAGCCTCGTTTAATTATTTTTATATATTTACTTTTATTTATTATATAATATTTACTACCTTTAACGACTACATATAATATATTTCAATTTCATTTCTTGTTCTTGTAGATATAAATATATATTTTTTAAGCATATAGAATTTTCATAGCTTTTTTAATTACTAAATACATGTCAAAAGCGATAAATGTTCTTGGGCCGCAATTCAATTTCACGGCAAAAATACGATTTACCTATCCGTTCTTTGCTTTGAAAAAATTGAACGTCAACTCGATTCTCAACCTGCGGCTCCTTTAAATTGCTTGAATAACTGCAAACGAAGTAGTGGATCAGACTTTACTACGCAGCATACTTTTTATAGTGGAACATTTATATGTTATAATTGAAATGATTGATTTGATAATAACAAAATTATAATATATGACACAGTATTTTGTTGTTTTTCTCTTCCTAAATGCTATTAACTATAGTAATGATACATTTATTATAACTAACATTTTTATTTCTAAATATTTATAATTTAATTAAATAACGACGACTTACGATCTTTATTTATAAGATCTTACAGTAAATTCATCAGCAAATTTCATTACAGTTGCAACATAGTCTGTGTTAAGACCAAAACTAAAACTATAACTGATTCTGAATTATTTTTTACAAAGTCTCATATATTAGTTACCTGACTAAGATTTTATTTATTTATTTATTTTTCTATAGGAAGCAACAGTTTTAGGTTATTATAACTTAAGTAATATATTCATAAATGTCACTTCACACTCTACCTTCATAAAGTGGTGAAAAATGTGTAATCAACATTTAAAAAATTAATTTAAAATTCCAATAAAATATGATCGCATTCCAATTATACAATAATTATCTATTTTTATATGACCTACGGCACGTCGTCTTTAAATGCAGATTCGTTGTGCAATTACACTGGACCTACGTCAATTCAATGGATCAATTAAAATGTAGTCGTCGATTGATCATATGATCTAATATACTACTCAGATATATTCATCAGCTATTCGTGACGTCACACGCAATAGTGCATTTATCTCGTATCGTTAAGTGAGCTCGCTAGTATTAATGTTATCGTAAGTTGTAAAACTATTTTTTAAATACTATGAAATAACTTACTTGGCAAATAATTTTTTGTCGTTTGATGTGTTTTATTGTTCAAATTTTTTATACAAAATAAAGACACCTATTTAAAAAAATAACATACTAGTTATGCTTGACAGTAGTTAATAGTAGTGAATGTTTTCTACATTATAAATTTTAATGTGCCTGGTGCTGTAATTTCATTTTCGATATATATATATATATATATATATATATATATATATATATATAAAATTACTGATATAAGTAACGTTAAACTTTAACGGTCTTCTTAAATCATAAATAACAAACATCAAGATCAAAATATTGTTTATTTAATTACGTCAAGTTACATAGTCTGTAGTGTCAGTCCTATAAGAATATACCCTCGGCTCGGAATGCAGTTTTGCTAGGAAGATCCGGCATGAAACTCCACAGTTGCTCTTTTTAAAATATTATTTACAATAGATATCAAACCATCATTACCTTCCCAAATGAACATTAACAGCATTTAATTTCATACATTATTATGATTATATAATAGTAAAGTAAGTCTTGGATTAAATAGTAAGTTTTGCTTAATAGTATTTTTTTAAATTAACTTTTAATAGTTCCAATTCCAAGTCTAAACTCACTTTTGGCATTTTATTAAATAAACGTCTACCGTGTCCAATAAATGATGTAGTAACTTTTTAAGACGAAAACTAGATGTGCTCAGATTGTTTTTGTCTTATATTAATATTGTGTATCACTGTTCTTTAAAAAATGTGAATATTTTGTGGACAAGCTAAATATTATTGTAAATATGCTGTGCTGCAACCGTAATAATAGTCGTTTCATTAAAAACTTCTCTCAGAGATTCCCGAGCTCCCAGGTTTTAATTGGCCCGCACTGCTCTATTTTGAATTATGAATATAGATTCGATATCTGCAGCGTTGCCCCAAAGTAATATTCCATTGGACAAGATGCTATGAAACTAATTAAAGTAAACTAGTCGAGCAGTATGAGCAATTGCAAGCTGTCTCACTTTTCTAACAGCGTTTGCAGCGCAGTCTAGCCGCAAGATAAGACAGATAGGGCCCCAAGTTTCGAATCCAGGCTTAGTCCCAAAAATCCCGCGGTATCAGTACAAATGAGAATTTCACTATGCACTTGAGCTTCTGGTTTTTCACGTTAGGAATGGTAAATTCTATATATTTAGTTTGCGCGCGTTTTATATTAAATTATTAATAGTAAACCAGTGCAGTATTTGCGATAGTGCATTTATCAATATTTTGTATAATTTTAATAAAATAAAAAGATATTTTTAACATTTTTAAAGTGTTAATTCACACTTAGGAAAGAAAAATATAATAAATAGATGTTTTGATTGAAAATAATAAAAAGATGTTTTGATCTAAGACAGTAATGTACAAATATCTATAAGTCAAATTATGTTGTTCATCATCCTTAGATAACACATACATGTCGAGTCATGTAATCATAATAATACTTTTATTATAATATAATATTTAATAATATTTATTCATAATATAATATTAAATAAGCAAAAAAGTAGCACATTCCTATCAATACAAAACCGTCCCACAATTATTAATGTCTATAAAGTCTATAAATATAATAGCTAAATTTGTCTCTATTTTTATGAAGGCTTTACTTCTCTACTAATAAATGTTTTCTTTCGCATATAGCAAGTTTGGTAGAGGGAGCATAGTGTTAAGACACTTCGTTCACAGTTTTCCTCCCAATTTCGAATGGCTGAATTTAACGGCGCGTATCGTTTTAATATGAATAATAACAGCGTAAACCAACCTCCATGTATCCGCTGGGACAGATGTAGACGCAGGAGCGGTTGCGCAGTATCTTGTAGGCGCGCATGACGGGCTCCGCGTCGGCGGCCGTCATCTGCGGCGGCGGCGTCGTGCGGCACTCCTCCTCCGTCACGCACCGGCGCGCCAGCTGGCGGGGTAATATTATGTTAAAAATATGTAAACTAGATCCCACACACAGCAAGGTAGACAGAGGGAACCTAGTGTTAAGATACTACGTTTCTCACTTTCCGCCGTATTCTAGAGGCATTGCGTGCTGAGTGGCGGGACTCAACGCCGCGCTTTGCCTCGATACCAGAGCGACGAAATAGAAATATAAATTTAAATAAACATTTCATTTCCTCGACTGGGAATCGAACCCACAACCAGTCGCGTTTATTGTCCCATTTTGTGCCTCTGCGCCACGACAGGCCTTGTTAATTGTTTTGTTTATATTCAAATATATAGTGTGTAGGGACGTCCTGATTGTTTTCGGCCCCAGCGACTGACATCCGACTAGCAAGAGCTTCGTTTGTGAATCCTTATGTGACCGACGAAGCTGATTTTTNCAAGTATACCTAACTACTCCGCTCTGACCACTGTCAGAACTTCTCCGACATAATTTTAATAAATCATCTCAAGTTTAGTAAGTAATTATAGAATAGATTATAATCAATATAATCAATCCTCACAAAGAATATAAATCATAAATGAAATGATATTGTTTTTAGTAATTTGCAAAAGAATAATTAAAATATATTTTTTACTTAAGACAGAACATAAAGCATGGAGGACGTATAGCTCTACTATCAAGATTTTATATTGTAAGAGATATTTTTTTTTAACTTTTTGTCGTAATTTAAAACATTGCGAGTTGAGTGCCATAGAGTGGTCAGAGCGGAGTAGTTAGGTAGTTTAATCTTACCATATAAGTGTTAGCAGGGCAGCTCTCCATACAAGTGCGCTCTTTCCCATATCGGAAAGAGAAGTTCGCGCACACATGACAGTCGCTCGGTAAAGGCCCATCACAGCCTCCCAAACAAGTAGAATGGCAACAAGTTTGTCCGTTCGCCATGCACGCCCGACCTCCACATTTTGCAGGGCAATCTGTTACAAAAGCTCTTTTATTAATTTCGCTTGTAGTCTCTACTTTTTCCGAAGAATAACTTAAAGGGATAATTATAATTAAATTTAACTATTTTATTGTGGTCATTTTAGCGAGTTTTATTACATATATTTATATATTTTATGGGTTACTTCATCTTATTGGAATTAACTTAAAAATATTAAAAAAAAGATTTCAAAAAGACAAGAAAGATTTAAAAAAGACTTAAAAATTCAAATTCAATTTTTTATTGTAGAGACTATGAATATGACTTTACCTCTCTTCTGACAATGTTTATCATCCCAACACAGTAAACGTCGCATAAAATCAGTTGGACATTGCATCGACCGCCTGTCTTCCTCCATCCGGCTTTGAGCGTTCGGACACAAGCCGCAAAGCCGAGTGTCATAATTTGACTAAAATGTTACATCTGATTAATCACGAGATTGCAAATATTATCTTGTTATATGTTATTTTAAAAATAAAAAAAATAAATCAGTTTCACGCTGTGTCCTGCACACAGCAGTGTAGACAGAGGGAATCTAGTGTTAGGACACTCTATTCCCCATTTTCTGCCGAATGTTACGTTTTTTTAATTTAGGCGAATTACAAGAAACACAATATTTTCTTATAAACTACATAATATTTACTTCGTGCTGTTAATTTCATCATAAAATATTAAAAATACAGCCGTCTTTACCTCTTAAAGGATATAGATAGCCATCGTGGTTCCAAAAAATTTTAAGTAAAATTGTAGCTCATTTACAACACTTTCAATTGTTAAACCATCAATAAATTATTATATTCCATACTAATTGTGATAGTTTCTTGCCATTTCGCTCTATATTTAAAAATATTAGGGTAGTACTCTGAGTATTCCCGAAATATATAAATAAACAGACGACTTCAAACAGTAAGTATACTCTAAACACAATTTTTTGTCCAAATTATAAATAGGTATGTACCTAAAAACTCGATATTAAAAATATTTTTATAACAATGGATACACCACCAAGGAAAGTATGTCAAACATTTATATAATAACATATAAAACGGAACTGATAACAAAGAAATCCCACGGTCCTTGCCCAAAACTAGTTTCGTAAAGAACATAATATTCTCAAGAACCGCAATACCGACATAACACGCCGCACGCCTGCCGCTCTGGTATGTTATCCGCATAACGTAACATAAATGGAGTAAGATTTTATTGAACTTTGAATTCGATACAGGATCTACGTCGCATAACAAAAGGTACAAGTAAAAACTCCTACCAACGAGGAAGCAATATTTTGTTTCACAATCTCGATTTACAAAGTACTTTCTAGTCTTCTCGGAATACGTTTGAGCAATAGCAATTTTGGCATTCACAACTTTATATTTTCGCATCTGTAGAAGAAACGTTACTTGCTTTTTTTTGTTCAATATTGTTAAAAAATATTGCAATGTTTCTTTCTATACTTACTCCTATAATGTTGTTTTGAGGTCCGTCAACGTTAATACGGGACCAGTCAATGGAATTCACATAGCATAAGTGGTCATTGTTCTGGATGCGCACGGCTCCTCTCTCTATCGTCGTAAGAGAACGGAGACCCAAAGACTGTATGTATGAAATTAGGTTACATTATGAATTTATAAAGTACGAGTATAAAGTACCTTTTACACTTCAAATTAAAGTTGTAACAATTATGAAAATTCTTATTTATGATTGTAATTTTCTTTTTTTATTTCAACTTCTCGCTATATCCCGCATGAAGCAAGGTAGGTAGAGGGATCCTAGTGGTAAGACACTCTGTTATCCACTTTCCACCGATTTCTGGAGGCATTGCGTATTGAGTGGCGGTGCTCAACGCCGCGTTTTGCTTCGACACCAGAGCGAAGAAATGAAAATGTTAAATATTTCATTCCCCTAGTGGGAATTGAGCCCACAAACTTTTGCGTTTATAGTCATCCGCTGGTGGCCCTGCGCCCCGACTGGCTTTACTTTCTTTTTTTACCTACTACTATATACAATAATAATAATAAAGTCAGATATTTAGATAACATTAATACTCTTCACAACTCACCTCAAGTCCTTCATTATCGAATATAACGAGAGCGAAATCCTTGAATAGCTGCATACCTCTTATCACAGATAGATTCGGGAATAAATCGCCAAGGTTGCGCACACCTTTCAGCCTGGAAAAAAAATTACGTATACGGCAGTCAGAATACATTAATACAAAAAACAAATCACTTCAGTGCCGATCGTGAGTATGATGCTAAATTCTAGAATTATTGAAACTATAACATATTATTTATTCATTTTTTTCTTTAAATTAATTTAGAGAATTTATTCTTATTTTACAATGTCTACAAATACCACAAAATAATTTCTGTTACCTATATATTAATATAAAGCCGGTGACTTCCCTAAGTTCAGGGAATGTAACATTTTCAAAGGAGGCAGTAGTGGCTCGCTCCATCAGCACGATGCTGAGGTGACCTTCAATCACACGGCAATCACGTAACTTCGCCATGTACTCTGGGTTGTTTCTGATATCTATTGATGGACATACTGTAACAAAATATATTACATATTATTATATTATAATTCACCATACACAATCGTTTGAACCTTAAATATTATTCGGTCTGTAATTTTAGTGTTACGTGTTGTTTGTTTAGTGGTACATAAATGAAAACGGATACGTCGAGCAGTTACCTAATTACCTACTTATGTGAAAATAAAATAATTATTTTATTTCACGTTGTTGTATATGTTTTATAGTAATAATGATCAGATGTTAAAGATTTAACGTTTTAAGAAAATGATGTATGAAAGTTAATTATTATAATTTACATTATTATTAAAGGTCAAGTTTAGGGCGTTAAAGATCAAGGTTCTAGTGTCTCAACGGAATTAAGACATATTTTATTTAAAACATTTAAGATATCAAATCGATTTTTTTATACGTAAATAAATAAAATATAACTTAATATTTATCTTATATACTATACCGACACATACCTGTAATTTCAATATTTTCTCGGGTTGTTTTTTTGTTATGAACATGAGTAATTGATATGATGTCAGTGGTAATAAAATGTGAATGGACCACATGACTAATACACACAACTTTAATCGTTCAGGATATATTTTATAAATACGACAAATTGAACGAAACAGCAGATGAAACAAAATTAATCCATGTTAGATAGATTCTTTATGAGGCCAGTCGTGGCGCAGCGACATGAAGTGTGATTGTAAAACCGGCTGGTTGTGGGTTCGATCCCCTCATCTCGAGGAGATGAAATATTTACTTAAATTTATATTTCCATTTCTTCGGTCTGGTGACGAGGTTAAGCGCGGGGTTGAGTTCTGCCACTCAACACGCAATGTCTCCAGAATTCGGCAGAAAGTAGGAAACGGAGTGTCTTAATACTAGGTTCCCTCTCCCAACCCTGCTGTGTGCGGGATACAGCGTGAACCTGATAGAATAGATAGATTCTTTGTAATAAATTCTTATTTCTCAACAAGGCTAAATGGTATTATTACAGCTGAAGCTAATAATAATAACATTAATGGTATCTACTCAAATACCGAACATATTGTATCCTATTTGTCAATTAAGCGTGATAATTAATAATAAATTTGTTATTGTTCTTTTTCCCAATTGATTGATTAAGTGGTTCCCCGTGAAGCAATTCTGGTGTGGCGAGAAAAAATATTACGACCGAGAAAAATAAACATAGTTAAGTGAATAAAATAAATTTAATAATAAGATAAATATAAAGAATTGTTTCCGTTATGTAATTTACATTTAATATTTTTGAATAAAAATGTTTTTACGTTACTATTTTTTTATATTAATTTGTACGTATTACTTGTAATTACATGTATGAAACAAATTATGTTATGATTATATTGTTAACGACCTAATAAATTTAATTTTATCTTTGGAATGATATTATGTATTTTGTGTTTGAAATTCATTAGGAAATAGAATATTTTTAGTGATTTTAATGTAGGCTTTTTTTACTTTAACTATGTGGCAAATTTGGGCTGTGCCAAACATAACTCGATGGTCATAAATTAAAATTTTACTAGGATACATGTTTATATTTAAAATAAACAATATAGGTTATTTACGGGTCAGACTGAAGAGAAATTTACCCCGTTATGTATTTTTTAATTTTTTTGGTAATTCTCCGCGCCGCATGAAGTGTGTGAATATGTATATTTTTGTTTTGGAGTCGGCCATAATTACATTTTAATAAGTGTACATCATAAAACAAAGATTTACACGAGCTTATACATATTATATTACCCTAATTATAAGCAACACTGTTTTTAAGACGATAAATTGTAAAATGTGAGGGGTAAAAAAACCAAAATATACGATAGTGAATAGCAGCGTTTCAAGTTTTGTTTTTTATCAACTGAATTAGTGGATTTAAAAAATAATAATTTTTAACAAAAAAACCGACTTCAAGCTCATCCCATAATCAGAACCTAACCAAACTCTCATCAAATTACATTTGAAGTGTATCCTTTTTTTATAAAAAAAGAATCACCGAAATCGGTTGGCGTGATAGTGAGATATTCGTCCTTTTGTCGCGCACCTATTTCATTGAAAATTTTGGTCTTATGGGATTTTCTCATGGATAGCATTGTCAGAAATGGACCAAACAAGAAGCACTAATTTTCAAATAAAAAAAGAATCATCAAAATCGATTCACCCAGTCAAAAGTTCTGAGGTAACACACATAAGAAAATGCAGTCGAATTGATAACCTCCTTCTTGTACAGAAGTCGGTTAATAATAATAAATCTCTATAAACGGTAATGTTAAACTAACGAAAGAACGTTGAAGAGGAAGTTTCCGTTTGGCGCATTACGACGTTTGGACAGATGCCTAGTTTTATGACAATTAAACTCTCAAGGTACGTATTATTTGTTATATTTATCCATCTTTATATAACATTACAATAAAAACTATTTATATAAAATAATTCTGTAATTAAAGTATAATAAACAATAATTATATTAAAGTTTCATTATTTCTTATGTCTTTTGTAATCATTTTTAACTTTTTCATCACAGATAACGAATAGTAAAAATGTGCAAATATAACAAAGATAAGGAGCGCAACAGTTCAACAGTTATTTCAATTACTGATAACGAGATTAGTTTGTTTTCATACATAACCATAGAAATGATGGATGCAAGGTCACATTATTGCGTAGTTCCACATCTCAAGGTGCACAGTCGACAGTCGGCACTACGCATAAAAGGCAAGGCAAGTACTAAAGAATCCACGCACTGCGCATGTGCAAGAAAAGCGCGGGAGGGAGCGATTAGGCGCGCGTTATATGAACGTAAACAATGAGTAATCTAGAAAGGTATTTTTATTCAGCTCGCTATGTCGTAGACAAAACTAAAATATAATAACATAAATCAAATTAATTATCGCAATATGTATCTAGGAAATTTACATTAATTTGACTAGAACTTATACGTTATAAATAATGTTATATTAAAAAAACTATTTATAAAAACATAAAATGTTATTTCATAATAACACCTAGTTTATATTTATTTTGTTAAACTATATTTCTATTCTTTTATTACTCCTGTGCGTTACAACTACGCAGTGAACCAATTAAACATAATGTAATGTACCATACATGTAAAGTTCATTATGTTTATAGTAGTGAATGTCGTGATTGTGAATGAAAAATGTACTTATGCTGTGTGCTATACCTGTAGGTATAGCTTTATATAATCTGTTTTAATAAATGTTTGTTTTTTTCATGGTCGACAAACCTCGTCTGCATACATTAATTATGATGTAGAGTTAGTTATAAGAACTGTTATCTATATTACATTTATAATATATTTAATATGTCACGCTGTACCGCCCATATAGCAGAGCAGGCAGAGGGAATCTAGTGTTAAGACACTCCGTTTCCCACTTTGAATTTTTGAGCCATTACATGTTGAGTGACGGAACTCGACAACGCGGTTTGCCTTGGTTCCGGAACGAAGATAATGAAAAGATTAATAAATAATAATTCAATACTCCGAGTCGGAATCAAAACCACAACTGTATTTACAATCTGCGCCACAATGGCCTCACGACGACGACATTTCATGGCTTTCTATTTATAAACTGACTTACAAAAAATATTTTAATCACACATAATATACAAAAGTATAAAAAAGTCATACAATTAGTAAATTAAAAGGTGCGTAATAAAATATTTTGAATGATCGCGTCCAGTCGCGTCTTCACAAGTGGTCACAGTGGCTGAGTGCACCGCGATGCAAATGAACTCCGCCGCGGAGCCCGCGCTCCGTCGCGTCGCGCCTCGGTCACTCAGCCTAGCGGATATTTATAGAGCGTGGAATGTTATTGTACTCCTTGCAGGTAGTGGAGAACCACCACTTCGGAGTACCTACTTAATCATCAAATTAAAAGTCTATGACTTGTAATTTATGAATGAAAATGGCATCTTAATATCCATTTCAGACTTAAGAGCCGTTTATAAATACGGGCCGTAGCGTACCAATAGTTTGAGCTTTATGAAATAAAACATGTCATATATTTTATCACATTTAGTGTAAAGTGTAAGTTGTAGTTAGTTTTTTACTACCTGTAAGGAGTACAATAACACAGGTTTAGCAATTTTAGAGAATACTAAAGAATACATAGTCATAAAAATATTTCACACTGTTAAAAATAGAAATCAAACAAATATCGATGTTTTATGAAAACAACACTATAATGTAATTGCGAAATAGAATATCGAGCGCCCCATCCACTCCCCACCCTCAGTTCTTACTACGTCGCTACTACAGCCTCCTCCTCGCACCCGCGCCCTTCGACCCCGTACTACGTAACCGCAGCGCTATATAGATATAAATATATACAATTACATTTAATGCACGGAACGCACAAACATATAATATAAACGTGGATATTATATAAATAGGTACATATATAATAAAAAAGACCGTTTTTATCTACAGTATCTATATATACTTGTACTACTATAATTTCGAGCAGTTCGGATAAACAAGTTGCGTCACAGCGTAGTACAGCGCAGAGCAGCGACGTGTAATGCAATGATGCACATGGCGTCAGTGCATTCTGAGCGATAAACACGCACTTGGCGTACTCGCGGGAAATACTAGAGAATGCCATTTGTTCGTTATCATCATCCAATCGAATAAACCTGTATACATCATGTACGCAGGTATGTAATATTGTATTGTTGTTAAAAACTACTTAAAATTCTATTCTAGTTTCACTAATAACGCAATGAAAAAAGATCATAATTATTAATAATTACAAAAATAATCGCCGTAAGTGGAATATTGCTGATTCTGCCCTCTTCTCCTGCGTGATGCCGAGGAGAAATAGAGAGCCTAATGTAAAATCTTTTAAAATCGTTAACACTTAGTAATGTATTGAATGGGAAAGCCAAGTTCCTTTACCAGGAAAATTAATTAGTTAGTTTTTAGTCATTATTGGGGGATTTAGGATTCATTTTAAAATATGTTACTCATCCTAAGTATCTATATAATATGCATCTTTATATTTTTTATCGTACTGATACAAAATATTACGTTCTCTTTTCGTTTTACATATCATTCATGTTTATACGCGTCCTAATTGCAAGTGCATTGCACTATATTGCCGTCCAATAAAATCACATTGTGTACTTAAAACGTAAGTAAATATAACGCGTCAATATTAAATAAATATTATATATATAGTGATTAACAAAACTGCTAGTATTTTTTTTCTATTATGTTAACTTTAGGATTATTATATTTTTTATTAGTTGTTATATATTAGTGCGTATAGTAAATATGTATGAACAGTCAACTCCGGGTATTCATGATACTCTTAGGTGTAGGCGTGCTCGAAGCGCGGACGTCGCGACTCTATTTCCGATCACCGCCGCGGCTGCGGGCTGACTCACTGCACTTTCACTGCAAATAGCTGCTTGTCTGTTGATAATTGGCGTCGCTCCACTACATTTAGATACGAACTGGCGACTCCAATGCACCGACGTAACGTCACGTGCATAATACGTTCACCGTTACGTCCACACTACCGGATGTCCGATAAGCGTAAACAACTTGCTTCTCACAAATATCGCTCGCACCAATATGTGACAAAAGTGGCATATGTATTTCTGTTGTGTCCATAACTCAAAATGTAATTTAAAAAAAAATATATGGGAAAGCAAAAAAGTTTCATGTAAGAATAATAAAAATTGAATGAAAATTATTATAAAATATCTGTTTTACGTACATTTATTTGTAACGTATAATTTGTAAAATGTAAATATAAATTTAGAAAAAAATTATTTAACTTAATATAAATAAATACATATAAGAATGATTGGCGTTTAAATTTCAAAGTATGCGGGATAATCTGTCGGCGTAACGTCGCACTACGTTGATTTATGTTTCCGGTCTCTGAATGAAGATATCAATGGTCGCCTCACATGGTGCGCCCGCGTGTTATTATTGTTCATTCACAGTCACAGAGCTTATTACAGTAGTACTAATACAAAGTATTACAATATTTCTGCACATCCGTTTACGAGCGCCCGCACGATAACGACAAAGTTACGAAAATATTTGACATTATAATATTTGTTATTCGGATGAGTCACGGAGTTATTTACGTCACGTCAGTCCGAATGATACAATTGGCAAGAGATATTTTTTTTTATTACTTAGAACATAAAATGATATAAACAATAAATATTGCATGTTATTTTTTATCTATAACTCGTAAAAAATATTGTTGATAATAAAAGGATACACTAATTACATATTGTTATTACAATTGTATTTTTATCGTAAATTGAATTTTGCAAACGTCAATATCCGATTTTCCTCATGTGACATCTTCCATTTCCATTTTGATTTTATCACGATTATAATATGACAAATACACGACTTTAAATTAACTATTATACTAACTCTTTAACTGTACAATTTTGTTTAATGTTATAATAAAAAAAAACATAAAAACTGTTTATATAAAATAGTTTAAAAATATAGTTGCCTCCACCTATTATTAGAGGCAGTACAAATAGTCAAATGTAGGTTAGTAGTTAGTTTCGTTTACAAATAAACGGGTAGGTACATATGAAGCAAAACAAGTTGCGCAATGTAATGATAGCGTTGGCAGGAGCAACGAGCACGAGGTAGCGCAAATTTTATATAGAGCTTCTAATATCCTTCTACGGAAAGCGCAACTCGCTTATTTTGTAACTAATATAACATGAAATAATAACTATAAGAGTTATATATATAACATATGATAAAAAAACGCGGTTAAATTGTAGTAACTTAGACCTTTTTAAAATGTTATTCCACACTTAGGAAATATTTTCTTAATAAGTAATATTGACAGGTAGGCCATCAGCAACGTGTTTTAGTATGTTGGCCAATATTCAACCGATGCATTTAGAAAATTACGTTATCAGATGTATGTATCTATTATATATTAATGACGAGGAAAACGTAAACGATATATTGTAAACAACTGTATTGGGCCAAGATTTTAATTACGAAAGGATCACGCGACATGCATGCATCAAATAGATAGGACATTTACGTGAATTATATTGGTGTAGTTATAATGTAATTTTATATTTTAGCTTTACGCTGAGAACCTGGTGTTAAGACACTATGTTCCCTTTAAGACACCTCCGCTCCCCACTTTCCGCCGAATTCTAGAAGCATTGCGTGTTGAGCGGCGGAAGTCAACGCCGCAGTTGCCTCGTTGCCAGAATTGAACCGACA
The DNA here is from genome assembly GCA_013403705.1 of Heliconius hermathena. Taxonomy (NCBI): domain Eukaryota; kingdom Metazoa; phylum Arthropoda; class Insecta; order Lepidoptera; family Nymphalidae; genus Heliconius; species Heliconius hermathena. The sequence continues at coordinate 237,351 of JAAIXJ010000266.1, read as the reverse complement.
ACCTATCACGCTTAGTCGCACTAATAATTAATGTTTTTATTCCGCATAATGACAATCGATAATATAATTAAAATAAAAATAAAATTAATCACATAATAACAATATAATTGTAGAAATTTACATAAATTGATAAAAATATATCATATAAATTTTACAGGGAACTAAAAATATTTTATTAAAACATTTTATAAACATAAATATAAACTATTCCTAATGTATTATTTATCAAAAAAATTAAAGCAAATACTATATGCATTATATAATGCATATATTATTAGCTTATATATCAGCATTGCCTTGGCGTTCATGACCTGATTCTTTTTGTGTACATCCTATTTTTATTACTTTTGTGGTTTGTAAAAAGTATAGGTATATTAACCTAATATCAGCTTAAATTTGTAGATTCAAAGTTATACTGTATTTAAATTAAATATGTATTTTTAGAAAATATATTATCAAAATCAGTTAGGACCCAAAAAAAAGTCCTTGAGCAAACAAAATAAAAACTTCTTTTTATTATAAATATTAAAAAAAAAAATTTAAACGCATAAATTTTTGACTATCCTACTGTAAACAGTTTATCCGTACAAGACGAAAACCGACTCGTGTTGACAAATGTTTACGATAATATTAATCTCGTTATGTGTCATTTTCAACGGTCGCCGATAACTGTTGCATTGTATAAAATCAATTTAATTATTAAATATCAATATAACAATATATATAAACATCAGTATTACAACAACTAGTTTTTGTCTTAAACTTCTATTACGCGGAATTTGACTTTATTATCTAAAAATTGGCTTCTTCAACACTAAAGGGCAAAGGACAAGGTAAAAAATTATAATCAAATTATGTAATTTGATATGAGGCCAAACGTGGCGCAGCGGCACTAAGTGTGACTGCAAAACCGACTGGTTGTGGGTTCGATCCCCACTCGAGGATACGAAATATTTACTTAAAATTTATGTTTCCATTTCTTCACTCGCGCTTAGTCTCGACACCATCGAGACTAAGCGCGACGTTGAGTTCTGCCACTCAATACGCAATGCCTCCAGAATTCGGCAGAAATTGGGGAACGGAGTGTCTTAACATTAGGATCCCTCTGCCTTCCCTGCTGTGTGCGGAATACAGCGTGAAGCTAATTTTTTTTTTAATTTTATGTAATTTTTTTTTTACACATATATATTTGTGTACCTGCTCTCTCATGTTATTGTCCCTATTATGTTTCAAGTTTGTAATGCTTATATGTTCAATGTTACGTTTGACTGTGTTACATAAAATGTATGTTAAACATATTCTTTCTTAGAGAACGACACTTGTGATATTTTTAGCAAGGCATAAAAGTTGTTATCCTTTATCCGGTATTTGTAGACTGAATACTAGATCCGCGACGGCCCACGCCTTAAACTGTTTCTCTTAAGTTGTTTTTGTAAACATATTTAATATTTTATTTACATTTACAAGACACTTATAAGATCACTTTGATGTCCGTCGGTCTGTCTGTTTGCCTGTCAAAAGCCTTTATCTCAGGTACGCTTGGAGACATCGAGTTGAAATTCAAACGATATACCTAGATCTACGGCCTCATGATTTCCTGAAAAAAATGTATTTCAAACAAAGATATGGCCGTTTATATAGCAAAAACCCGTATTTCGACACTATAAAGGGAATCAAAATTAATAGGGTGCTTAAGATTAACCTAGAGTTATGAAATTTGGCAACTATAATTTACAGGTAGTACTAGTTCAGGAAAAAATCTGAAAACTATACGTTTGTGGCTAAATACTAATAAATAAAAATAAAAGCCGCTAGTTAAGGTATCAGATGAAAGGGCTCTGGGGCTAGTAGGAATTTCAGAAAGAGACCTCCAATTTTTATAAGGAACTTTCGGTGGGCGAGCCCGATTCGCGCTTGTCAGGTTTTTTTTATTTTTTAATATATATCAGTATATTATTTGTTTTTAAAAAACTATATAATTATATTTTATTTTTACATTTAAGTTGAAATAATTATGGCCAAAATTAAATTGGTTCAGGATACCTTAGATTGGTAGTATTAAAGAATCCGGTTACTGGTGACAGGCCCTTCAAATGTTCTCGGCATATTTGAAAGTGAAAGTTTCCGTCTACTGGTCCACCTATTACTCGCCATGGAATATGTTTTTCAATAAAGGTTCCTGTATTCCACTATACGTAGTTTATCACTGCACATCGTTATTATAAATGTCTGTATAGTTTAAGAACCATAGAAATCATAAAGAAAATTAAGATATAAGTTTCTGGTTTTAATGATAGTGCTACTTATTTATTTCCCTCACCTAAACTCAGAAGGTGGGCTCATTGCCTAGCAGATTGAGAAGCTCAGAGCAATGCCTAGGATTTGCCACCCCATGTTTAAGGGCCTAGCTCTATCTAGTAAATTCTGAACTGATGTTATTTCAGAAATATAATATCAGCTGTTAAATTAGCTTAAGTAATAGTTATTTTAATCAAATATACGAACAAAGTACAAAGTAGCACCATCTAGTAACACTCATTTTGGATAAATATCTATTAGTAGTAACATGTATACATGTGCATTAAATATTTTATTTCATTTTTATATACCATTGCGGAATGGTTTTTTAACATTTGTTGCTCTCTGAAAATATAACTTTACCAAATATTAAAAATATGCCCTAGTTTTAGACAATAAAGTCATTTAGTTTCATCGAGCCATCCTTCCATATTTGGATTCATACCATAACCGCCAAGCGATACTTACTAACTCTGGTGACTATGGTGGATGAGAGAGCCATTTACGTCAAAAATCATTAAACTAGCAACGATATATGTGTAAACGCGGGCATTGTCTAATGAGGAATTTCTATGGAATGCGGAATATCTTTGTATAATCACAAGGTAGTTGAATCGGTTCAGTAAAATGTTTGACTCTACAATTATATATTTATTTCTAAATAGGGATCCACCTCGTTGTGAGACACTATGACTGTGCCGATCGCTGTTTTAGACATAGTTGGTAGCCGCTAGTTAAACATATTACTCTAATATTTTTCAAACATGTTTCCATTTTTATACATAATTTAAATTTATTAGAGCGGCGGCACGAGGTGTGACTGTAAAACCAACTGGTTGTGGGTTCGATCCCCACTCGAGGAGATGAAATATTTACTTAAATTTATATTTCCATTTCTTCGCTCTGGTGTCGAGGTTAAGCGCGGCGTTGAGTTCTGCCACTCAACACGCAATGCCTCCAGAATTCGGCAGAAAGTGGGGAACGGAGTGTCTTAACACTAGGTTCCCTCTGCCTACCCTGCTGTGTGCGGGATACAGCGTGAAGCTGATTTATTTTAATATTATAAATTAATAAAGAATTTATTAATACGTGCATGATTATTTGTTAATAAATAATACTGAAATTACGTACTCAAGGTTAGAACAGAATATTTAAAGGGCTAAGAGACACAGGAGGCGGCAAGGTCGCGGGAGGCGGTCATCGACCCGGAAGCAAGAGGAGTGAGGGGGGTCTACAGGAGGCCTGCTTGAGACAGACCCCCTTGCTTGTGGTATTATTGCTAGAGCACAGTTTTGCGCATTTCTGTAGACCCAATATTAATTTCGTCAGATGCTTGTAATGGATTATAATAATATTAGCCAATTAATATATAATCTTAACTTTACAAACATAACTTAATTATATATTACAGGGTTATATTTTATATAATGTACTAGCGACACGCTCGCGGCTTCACCCTTTTAAGCTTTTCTGTTCTACTGTTTCTACGTTCTACTTTTCGTTTTCTGAATTATTTACTTAATACACTGAATTATATTCTTGTTTTAATATATGTATAATGTATGTTGGCAAAGCACTTAAGATTTCTAATGTGAAAATTATTAAAAACTTAGGGTTTCACTTTTGTAGTTCCCATAAAAAGATTTAAGTTTTGAAAAAAAAAAACACTTTTCTATATTTATAATAAAATCGTAACTCATCGGAGTCTGTACATGGAAAATATATAATAATAGAAAATTGATTATTGGGGATACTTAACAATGTAGTAGTATCCGGTCGGTATATCTGTCTGTGCGTTTGTTCACGCTAGTCTCAGAAACGGCTAAACCGATTTAAGTTTACAGTGGACACTATTATGTTTTAGCAAACTTCCCTTAACAATAAGTATAAGTTTAATTTCAATGATTTCATAAATAAAAAAGTTAAATTGAAATAAACTATTATATTTTGTAAATTGCTGTAAAATTACTGTTTTATTGAATTGGTTGAAACTCAATGTATAGATCTCAGCTTCAGGCTTTATCCCGCATATACCAGGGAAGGCAGAGGGAACTTAGTGTTAAGACACTCCGTTCACCTCTTTCCGCCGAATTTTTCGAGGCATTGCGTGTTGAGTGACGGGACTTTTACTTTGGTGCCATGACGAAGAAGTGAATATATTAATAAATCATCCCCCGAGTGGGGATCGAATCCGCAACTGTTACGTTACAGTCACACTCTTGTGCCCCTGCTCCTGTGTATAGATATAATGTATATAAATATCGTCTTTAAAATAACAATATTATTAGGACACGTAATTAAACAAGTTTAGTATATAAATAATTGTGTTGCTCAAGGGGGCGAAGACGCGAGCGTGTCGCTAGTGTTGATATAAGTGATGTAACATTATTTGAATCTAAGATCGACTCAGATATTTTTATTTTATGTTTATCTTACAACATTCGTCAATTTTAATTAATTAATTAATTTACTACTACGTTAACAGATGTAATGATTCAATTACCGACGTTCTTTAGTATTTATTTATATCCTCATAGAAATATGATCACTTTTTTGTACACTGTTTATTTTCTATTATAGAATTTTTGAATTTTTATTGTGGTTAAATAAAATAGGAAATTAAGTGATTTATTAGATATCGCCTTAACAATTATCATGCCAAAATTCATTCGCTTCCATCCAGTGGTTATCGTCATTTTAAGTAATTTGTCATTTTCGATTTTTTTAAGGAAACTATAATGAAAACTGGGATGAACTCAAAAAAGATGTACCTCCAGACCCTAGGCTGTCACCATGCAAAAATTCATCAGACAGATAGCAATTCTGTTGATTGGTTTTTTAGCTTCTATAATTGATTTGTTAACTGATTTAACTTTTATTTTTTTTATATCTTTCATGTACAGAATCGAATTTTCAATCCTTTTATTAATATAGAGATAAAATATCTATCCAAAATAATCTTATTTTTACTTAGTTTTTTTAATTTAGTAAAATATATTGGTATTCATTGTCTACCACACACATTCATGAAGCAGAATGACATAAAAAATAGTATGTCATCGTACATGGTATCTAACCGAGCAACATTCCAAAGGAACATAGCTGCGGATTTCATGTTTTATGTGTACTTAATACCTGTTCAATGTAATATAGGCTATACAAACTTCGTTGTAAGCGTGTTTATTTGGATAAAAAATACTTTTCCATTGAAAATAGATTATCCCTAACATTTATGTGACTAAAATTTTTCAACCTCGCTAATACTGCGAAATGTTGAGACTCGCCATTTTACTTGTAATTAAAATCTATAATGAGATATATACAGGTAAGTGTTAATTAATGAGCGTTGAACTAAAAACAAAGAATTATCGTCATAATTTCCTGAAAAGGCAACCATGACGACGCAAGCGTCGATGACCACGCGGATTATTTGCGTACCGCGTGACGTATTAACCACGCGACCTGTCTATAAGACACAGTTTTGCAAGTCAAAAAAAAATGGTGAACAAATAAAGTTGCCAGTAAACAAAACATCAAATGCACCGTTAAATTTTAAAAACATACAATGACGTTGTAAATATCCTATTTTAAATTATAAATTAGTTCTTCGTGTGTAATTCTAATTATTATATACATAGCTTTTTAAAATATTATTTTAGTTATGATATATTTTCATATCGTTTTTATTTTCATGTCAAAATATAATAAATGCATACATGATTATTCGTAATAATATAATCACCTACATTATTTTACATTAACTTCAATATAAAAAGAAAAGAATCTACATCAATTTCGTTTTTCTCGCTCCTATTTATAAATTTTGTGTAGTATTTATTGGCCATTGTTAAAGGTAAATTTTAATGTTACGCTAAAATATTCTTTTCCGGTGAAAGTAGCTGCTTTGACTTCTAGGAATTCTCCAAAACATTAGATACGCTTCGACTTTCGAACAAAGTTTACCTTTTTATTTCTAATAATAAATGGAGGTACCATCTATATAGCTATATAATTGAGAATAACTCAGAATATTCTTTATATAATAATTATTTGACATTTAATTTAAGTCCCTTAAATTCAAATGATGGACCAAGAATTATTGGAAATTATTTTTATTGATATGTATGTACGAGTATGTATGATTTCTATGTAGGTATTAACGTACACTTGAAAAGCGGATAATTAATTTGACATTTTAAACAGTAATACCTAATGTAATAATAGTTATAGGATCTTCCATTATTTATTTTATTTAATACTATTATATAGCAATCAATATAAATATATAGGAGTATTTGAAAGATTTTATTAACAAAAATAGTGTGCGCAATGCGACAATGCCGGCTGGCTGAGCCGAGACGTCCGCTCGCCCTCTTTGGCCTCTCTTTGCAAAACAACACTTGTTGCGGAAATAGCGACGAAAAACGTTTGTCTGAGTGATCACGTGAATGTCTGAGCGTCCGCTCTGCTCTATATACTACTACTAGTACTCTATTATTTCTTCTTTCCTCTCTGTTATTGGAATCGTATTTTAATCGCTCGTGTCGTTAAGCAACTGTATGTAAAATAAACTGAAACGTAACATTTTACCTATTCGATATGTAAGTCTAAACAGCACAAAACAAAAGCAAAGATTAAAGTTTCCTTATCTTCAATTAAAAATAATAAATTCTTGGAAACGCGGTAATTTATCTTTGCTGTAAATATCATACTCTTGTCCTTGTTTAATATTATATTATAGTATGGGCCGGGAGAAATCAAAACAAACAGACTTTTGGCCCCATCAAGCGAGATAGTTACGTAGCGTGTGCGAATCGTGATAAAATTAGCCGATACACTGACATTGAACGCAAAAACAAAGTGGAGCAAGCTCCGCGCATGCGCTCAGGTGGAGTGTACTGTGGACCAATTTTAGCAATACTATCGTCCATATCTCCTCTTGTTATAAGTCTACAAGAGGCCCATATAGGTATAGTTCAAAGTGTTATACATACAAGAAAAAGAAGTTCAACAAAAATCCTGATGAGGTGAGGACGAAAATTTATACGATAATAAAAGACATTTATAAAAGAAATATACTTTTATTTGATAAAACTCCTTTCTTAGTAAAAGTAGGTCTTTGCAAGTCTGTTATTTGAATCAGTATGTTTTTTTGTACTTATGTATATTGCTCTCTTTATGCCTTGTTTCGCGTGTTTTGTGACAGAGACTTTGCGTTTTCGTAGTATCCACCGACCGCTTTTTATCTAACAATACTCGAGAAATCTATATTTTATATAAAAATATTACTCAGATTTAAATGGCAATATTAGAAGGTAACGGACGTTACTTATAACCTGCTTAGAGAATATTTTTGGTGGTGAAATAAAAAGAAAGCAAAAAAAGTGCTTAATATTTTTAAGACAAGGAATCCTTAACAAACCTTAATATCTATGTAACTTTCTTTAACCAACTTAACCTCAGAGATTCAAAAGATAACTAAATATTATATATAAATATTTCTATAAACTTATTATCTTCTATCTATTCTTTCAGTGTGGCTCTACTATTTAGAACCCCGGTTAGACTGTTTAAAAATCAACATACGTTAAATATAATTTAAATATACTCTTCAATAGAAGATTATTCAGAGACCGACATTTTTATTAACTTTTTTTGGACTTTATTTTCCTCTTAAGTTTTGTTTATTTTAGGCGCCCGCGAAAGAGTTACAGGTAACCATTTGTTAATTTAAGTCATTCAATAATAGAAGCAAGCATACAATCATTAACATCTTTGTCAATCGAGCTTGCACCAACTAAAATAAATTATTTGTAAATTTGTATTTGTATTTGAGACCAGTCGTGGCGCAGGGGCACAAAGTGTGACTGTAAAACCGACTGGTTGTGGGTTCGTTCCCCACTCGAGGAGATGAAATATTTATTTAAATTTATATTTTCATTTCTTCGCTTTGGTGTCGAGGCGAAGCGCGGCGATGAGTTCTGCCACTCAACACGCAATGCCTCCAGAATTCGGCAGAAAGTGGGGAACGGTGTGTCTTAAACACTAGATTCCCTCTGCCTACCCTGCTGTGTGCGGGATACAAGCCGTGAAACAAGCGTGAAGCTGATTTTTGTATTTGTAAAAACAGCTAAAATATATTTCGAGATGAAAGTGATATTTATTTTTTAGAAATATAATAATAATTCAATTATTATACAGCAATAACTTTTTGTTTCATTTTTAAATACGAATGCTGTTTTTTAAACATAAAATTGTTTTTAATTGTTTTGTTTGTAATTTAAATTATAGTCTTATTGTATGTTATTCATAGACGTTCTATTTAATTCAATTGCTAAGTGGACATTTTATAGGCTAGTAAGAAATAAATGACATAGCTTATTGCATAATATATAATAGAAAGTTGGAGATAAAAATAATATGTCTTGTATTTCAATTCAGATTTTAATGAGGTCTTCAAAAAATCGTATTCATTGCTGGCGATACCAGTTTCCAGTTTCCAAGTTTTTAAAATTGAAAGGACCCTAAAAACTAGAAGTATTAGTAAATTAAAATAGCTTATATTTTTACCGTGACAATAAAAATGAATGTGGGTAGGGTATAATGATAACTAGTGTATTCCAATATAATAATATATTTAATAAATTATTATAATAGACAAATATTAATGTTCTTTCTGTTTTGTATCATATCTTTAATTGCACCCTTTCCTCCAGTGAATTCCCTGATGATGGGCGCCATGCACTAGTAATCCCACATCCTTCTCAAACTATCGACTAATTTCCCTACTAAATTTCCTTTCCAAAGTCTTAGAGCGTGTAGTACACGACCTACATAAAAACAAGATACTGTCCTCCTTCCAATCGGGTTTCCGCCCTGGCCACAACGACACTCAACAAAGTATTTGAGGATATAAGATACGGTGCTGACAATCAGTAAGTCCAAGATCTATTTATTTTACACATTGCGGGTAGAACAGAAGGTAGTTATTACAATCCCTAGGAATTTTATTGATTACCTAGGTAAAGCAGATAATGAACAATAACATTCTATTGCCTGTAGGCAATGTGTGAAATATTATGAATATTATATTGAACGCCCCAGGTTACATACATTGCCGAAGTATAAAACACCAAAATTATACAGATTGCCCGTAACATATATAAAAACAAGCGATCACCATCATTGTGACCCATTTCTTATAATTGTATCGGAAATAGGTCGAGATAAAATTACGCAAGAGCCATTTGAACGTCTTTTTCATTGACTGCTAATAATTATAAAAGGAAAAACGTAATTTTAACAAAATAAAATACGAAGCATAATTTTTACGTTATGGTTTATGTACATTATGTACAGTTAAATGTTTACAAATCCGCAAAAAAAATATATATTTTTTTATTTATTTCTATTTAGGTAATGATATTGAACGGTAAGATATGTAAATAATAAGGCATTTATATTTCAGAACGCAACAACTCCTTAGGCAACAATTGTAGTAGTACTATTAGTATTGCCATTTTATTCCGTTCCCAATAACTCATGGTCCTAAGAGTCGTAATAGCTAAGAGTTTTTTTAATATCATAAGCTCGGATAGCAATTCAATGGATGAGTGACGTAGTTATCCGTACTGTACGTGTAGATGTCTGTATTCGATCGAGATTATATTTTCGAAGATAAATCAAAATCTCCTTCTACATCTCTCACATCAAATATCTTTTTTACATTTCTTTAATTTCTCACCTTCTAATATAAACAGACCCAAATCAAATAAGCACGGTCATGACTTCATTATTACTCTAATTATTTTAAAACTTTGCCTATCTATGTACTTCTTTACTGTGGATACGATCAACTAAGTTGACTCCGCATATTATACAAGGAAATAATTTTTCTTTTATTTATTTTTCTTCTTTCACATTTTAGTTTCGCAAATAACGTTGGTTCCACTGTGACATGCTGACATTCCGTCTTAACGTAAAATACCTTAAATATTGTTACCGACTGCAATATGCGTTTCTATATTAATTTCTCATTATTTCTATACATACTTCCAAGATATACGACCTCATTCATTAGTTCTAACATCTTTCTATTGACACTGATTTTGTGTTTCATTTTATTATAAGAATATATTAACAACATTATTGAATTAGATTCCACACAATCATTCTCCACTCCACACAATTACTGTTAGTAACTGTATCTTGAATTTGTTTGTAATGATTGTTTACTTTACTCAGGTATTTTATATGTAGTTGTCCTATCAAAAATAGGTGTATCGTGACTTCGTGTCACTACATTGATATTTTTGGCATACCGCTTGTGTAGAATAACGTGGGGTCTCAGAGGCCCCTCTAGTTCTACGAATTCCTCAAATCGACCACTTCCTCGCGTCCTCCGCCACTGACCCGCTCAATACCTTTCGTGTTTTTTTTAATATAACAAGATATACTTTAATGTTTTAATTGTATTATTTGTACTCAAATGTTTTTATTGTTACTTATTATATGTTTTTTTGCGTATATAGTTTTATATTTTAGTAACATATAATTGTAATATCTTTTTTTTTAGTTTTAATGATAAAATGACCAAACACTTTTGCTCTAAATCTATCTGGTGTTAATGCCTATATACTTTATAATTAAAAAAAAAATTACAGTATTATTTTCTTATGAGTCCTGCCATGTTGCCAAAGACTGAAATTGTAACTTGAAGTTCCTTAAATCATTGTGATACGTAAAGTTTAATAAAAAACTTAACTTAACTTAACTTAGCTTCACGCTTTATCCCTTGCGGGGTAGTCAGAGAGAACGGAGCGCCAAACGCTACGGTCTCTACATACCTCTTTCGCCTCGTCCACTGTCATCAACCTCTTCATACATGCCCTTCGGGGGGTCCTCATGCTTTTTACGTGACCTTCCTCCAGTATCTTTGATACTGTGTTTTCGAAGGTCAACCGAGGTCTCCCCCTACCTCTCTTACCGCTCACTTTTCCATCATAAATCTTTTTTGCCATTCTTTCATCACTCATTCGTTCGACGTGCCCAAACCAGCTGAGCACGTTCTTCTTCATTCTCACTGTGACATCCTCGCTAGTACCTGCCATTCTGTGTACCTCTTCATTGCGGATTCGATCAGCTAAGCTGACTCCGCATATCCTACGAAGAGATCGCATCTCCACAGCATTCATCTTTCTTTCATTCTTCTTCTGTAATACCCACGTTTCGCTGCCGTATAACAGAGTCGGTACCAAAACTGCATTGTGTACGGCCAAACGCGCAGCTGTGCTGACGTTTCGCCGTCTCATCAATGCAGCTAAGGCTCCGTTAACTCTGTTACCGGCAGCAATACGCCTTTCCACATCCATCTCGTATCTTCCATCTCTACTGAACATACTTCCCAAGTATACCACTTCATTCACTTGTTCTAATATCTTACCATTTACACTGATCTTGCATTCCGTCCTTTCTTCATCTCTTTCAAAAATCAGAACCTTTGTCTTATTCACATTGAGGCTTAGACCATTATATTCACACCCTTCTTTCAGAGTGGTGACCAATGCCTGCAACTCGCATTCTGATGATGCAATAAGCACTGCATCATCTGCGTACAGCAGGCAATTCACATTCAGGTCACCTACTTTCACTCCCATATCACTTTGTTTCACTTTAATAAAAAACTGATTTAAATATAGATTTTGTTTGGTTTAAGCATATTTATGTAAACTAAGACATATTTTTCTATCTTCTCTAAAAAAAACAGTCTTAATATAATAAGCACAGGGACCTTACAGACCCCACGTCCACAGTAGTGTCATAAAAAAAATGACGTCATAGTTAAAGGTTAAGAAACAACATTGTGTACTCCCCTTTTCCTACCTTATCGCTTAAGTTACTCTGGCTAGAATTGTTTTACTTTACTCACGTCAGAATAAAAAAAATTAAAATATTTATTACAGGAAAAACCTGAGGCGTCGAATAATAGGTTGAGGACGTTAATCAATATATGGAATCGTCTCCACCCTAAATTAACCCGCACCTTTTATTTCGTTTATTTATTTTCAGCCATAAATTTCAGCTTTTATTTATTTTTAAATTAAAATAAAAAAAATCTAGAATATTATATTAATTATGATAATTTGTTACACATAATTTATGTTCGCCAAGTCAATTTCCTCTGGTAATTTTTTAAACAAATATCAATATGGATTGATTATATTTAAAAAAAAATATTGTCTTTTCACTAGCTTTCATTTGATAATCAAAAAAAGAACAACCGCTCTGCATCCTTTTTTTTGTGGATCGTAATGGAAATATAAGAATCTGACAAATTCAATGAAATGCTGAAGAAATATGCATGAGTAGATATACTTATTTAGAAAACGTATAAAAATTTGAACGCAGCGGGACTCGAACCCTCGCCTCCTGGCGTTCGAGTTCGAGTCCCGCTGCGTTCAAATTTTTATACGTTTTCTAAATAAGTATTTTTCTTTCCTAAGTGTGGAATAACACTTTAAAAATGTTTCAAAAATATGAGTAGATATGCTCCAAAAGCATCACCCTCATTCTGAGGCAGCCGGTTTAAAAAATTAGGTAATGTACTACCTGTAGAGTGTAGTAGACCTTCAAATATAAATATTTCCAGTATAACATGGCTATGCGATATATGTATATGTAGTAAAGTTAAATAATTTTAATCAAAATAAGAAGTTACAAGGTGCATTTTTTAAACGTAAAATAAATTACCACCGGTTCCCTAAAGTTACTGCCTCAGACCTGAGTGGAACAGCGCAAGAAACTCAGGGGGACTTCTAAATGTAATTCCTGACTTCCTGACGAACCACGTAGTATATCGAATACTTTCATAAATATAATAATAATTCTTCAATTATAATATTAATATAGGTTTTATATATATTTTTAGAGCAACAGCTATTAAAAGAAAGTAATAAGTATTAACAATTTAATTTAGTTTTATAAAAATATTAAAACCGACTTCAAAACTATACCTACATATATGCATAAACTTAAATGACTAAAAAGTGGAAACAAATATAATGTTGATTACAACAAGGAAATTGAAAAATAATAAGAGAAATTATTGATACTTATAATAAAAAAGTTATATTATTAGTTTTATTATAATATAAATCACGAGGCCATTCGTGGCGCACGGACACAAAAGAACTGTACCTTCCATCATTAATAATAAGTCCTTATATTATTTTAAAAAATATCCTCTAATTCCTAATCGTTGAGGAATTTGCTTCTCTTATCATCATCAACTTGCCTACGTACGTACCTATAATAATCCTATAAAAGATATTGACTTGGTGACAACAGGACCAATCAAAAGAAGAAAACAAATTTGAAAAATCGGTTAACAAACTACGGAGAAATCGAAGAACATGTACAAAAAATAATATAGTTGTAGGTAGAATATATTATAGAACCTACTCCTTTTGAAAAGTCGTTTAAAAATAAGGTGGCATAAAAATAAGTTCACATTTAGTAAATAAATATTTATTTTCAAACAAGATATTAGCGATTATTTATTCTATAAAACATATTTCATTCTATCATCTCAAAATATTTTAATTAAAAATATATGTAAATTTATGTATATTAACGTCATGATTATTTTGATAGTTTTCGTTTGGTTTTTTTTTTTTATAAAAAATTATAATTGCTTTAAATTAAGTATAAAAAGAGTATTATCACTTAAGTAACAAGAGATTACTTGATGATAATACGTGGCCGTATGTAGTGGCTTCGTTCATATCCATCGAGCGATCGCTTATCGCGGCCTCAGCGCGGAGCCCACCGACCGCGTGCGGTAGGTCACGGTCGGCTCTCGTTCTATCTATAACGTCGCGAATCTTGCCGAATCGTCTCTGTATCTATTTAATTTTATTTTTTCCTCGACTACAGATCACTCAAACTCGTAAATGTCAAATAGAGGTTGAAAAATAAATTGATTCTAAATAACAACTTATGTTGATCACAATCAGAAATATTTCGTAAAAGAAACTTTGAATGACAAACGTACTTCTTTGAAATTCTTTCTAAGAGATTTGTACGAAAAAAAAAGTTTTTTTCTACTTCATACTTGTTGTCTTGTCAGAGCAAAGAAATGAAAATATTAATAAATAATAATTAATTTTCCCGAGTATGAATCGAACCGACAACCGTCGCGTTTACCGTCACGTCCTTGTGCATCTGCGCCGCGACGGCCTTAAAAAATATATATAATATAAACGTTTCATATTTTAGCAAATGTACAAAGCATTTCCTACGTAGTACAGTAATTAGTACGTAGCCACTACGTAAACGTACGAGTATGTAGAGCATGAGTCGGAACATTTCCTAAAAAAGAAATGACCTCATATTAAGCTTCCTGCTATCGCGAAGACAATAAATATTGTATATTCTATTAATAATGCTCTTACGAATAGGTCTGTTTAAAAATACTTATTAAGAAAAAGTATAAAAAAACGTCAGAGCACTTGGACGGTTTCCAAGAGGCGCTGGTTCAAATCCCGCTACGTTAAATTTTTTATACGTTTTCTTAATAAATAGTTCTGTTTTTGTGTTAGTTTAGTAACAACATGATATAAGCTTGTACTTATTTATACTACACTGTTTACTATAATGACAATTTAATTATCTAATTGAGTCGAGATATCGGATCAGCAGAGGTTAGGTATGTCATTAGGCACGCGTATAGTCTTTATTAGATGGCATAGCAATATTACTAAATGATCATTTAATGTTAGTAAATAAGTAAATTGCTTCATAACAAATATTACTAATAAAGGAATGCTGAGTTTATGAATAATTTATTGTCTAAATTTTATCAATATGTCTAAAGATATTTTATATAACTTTATTAACGTCACAAAAGTTTAGAAAGTTATATAAAATATCTTTAGACATATTTATGGAGATAAGACCAGGATAAACCGAGATAATCACATATAATATTTAAAAAAAACTGGTATTGAGTAAAAATATTTACATATTGCTGATATTTCATATCTCGGCGCCATCAATTTTATCAGTAGTTTGTTACGATACCCTCTAATCTCTCTTAGAATCAGGCGGCCTACGCAACTTGGTAATTTTTTATAGAGATATAAATAAATAGTAGTAAGTTGTAATGATTTATGGAATAAAATAATTAAATATTAAAAAATATATTTTTTTTAAAAGTTCATTTAGTGAATTCACAATTGACCTTATGTTGTCATTAAAAGGCCTTTTTTAAAAGATAGAAAAATAAGAGGTTTTCAGTCCATAGAGAATATGGCCAACGAGAAAAGTTTCCGTTTTTTCATTAAACACTTATATTACGATTTTTGTCTTATTTATGTATTTATTCACGCAAGGGCGAGTCAATTTACGTAAATTTTATTACTTTTTACCAGGCCAGGGTAAATACATTGAGGAGGGTAGAGACACAAGATCAGGATAGATACTTATTTGGCACGGAGAGAATTTGTACAAAAAAAACAAAATTATAAAAAAACAACTTTAATTATACATTGTAAATAACATAGGATCAGACTATCATTTTTAATAATCATATTAAACAATAGCAGACTATATTATTTCAGCCTTAACAATAGTATGTGAAATTAACATGGCATATTACATATCCCGCACACAGCAGGGTAGGCAGAGGGAACCTAGTGTTAAGACACTCCGTTCCCCTCTTTCACCCGAATTTTGGAGGCATTGCGTATTGAGTGGCGGAACTCAACGCCGCTCTTTGCCTCGACGCCGGAGCGCAAAAATGGCAACATACATTTAAATAAATATTTCATTTTCTGGAGTTCCACAACCGTCGCGTTAAAGTCACATCCTTGTGCCATTGGGCCACGACGCCCTCAGCATAATTTTTGTTTTCATTATGTCATAACTTGCTTTGACTTTGCTTTTATTTTTCAGTAATCATACTTGCCCAATTTTTCTTAAATATTTTGTTCGTTCTGTAGTATGCCGTATTTTCTTCCCAGTTTCTTGCTTATAATTCTTTTTTCTCTATTATTTAGAAGAATAATTTTCTTTTAATTGTTAATCGAGCACTTCTGCAAATATTAATTTTTTTCTCCGCTGTTTCTTTGGAGAATTTAACAACTTGTTCTACTGTTAAGTGTCAGTTTTTTTAGGCTTTCGTATCTTTATAACATGCTAATTTAGACTTAAATTTATTTATAGTCTCAACTTTTTCTTATTAATTTAATATCTTTGTCTTCTGGCTCAGTTCGATTTAAGTTTGGCAGCTATAACTGTATGAAAATTAAAAGTTTGATCATCAATATCTGACATCGATGGCGTTCTTTTTTTTATCTTTCGTGCCTTCCGTTGCTTTCTAGGAGTCATTTCGTCGACAGTCTTTATTATTCCTTTCTCTTTCTTTATTAAATGTTATGCCTTTTCTTTTGCTTTTGCAATTCATATTTTTTAGAATCATATCTAATTCTTTCGTATCGTAGTCTCTTTGCTTCGCGTTTCTTCTGTAATTTTGTTTAACGTGTTAACTTTTACCGTGGTGCTATGATCTGTAATAATATTAGACAATTATTGTCTAATAACAACATGAACTGAGAACTCCTCTATTTTTCAGTTTTAAGAATTCATCAAAATTATTTAAATTATTTTAAACTGTTAATTGATAAAAAAAATATACTACATCTTATTTTGTTTGCACTAACATTATCTCCCCTGCGCAACAAGTCTCTCCCCTGGCAAGACAGTTGCCAGGGGAAAGATGGCAGGGGAAAGACGTTTTCATGGTAAATTTTGTTGTTTTAATTGACTTAAGAAATGTTTCAGTACATTATGCATCACACTTTAACTATATAACGATGATATTACATTATTATACTATATAACGATGATATTACATTATTATTAAATCAGACCAGTAAATACAAATAAATTAAATGAATAATACAACTTATATGACTTACCAGGGGAGAGAAACAATAACCTCACGAAACCACTACTTTGTACTTTGTGTGAGTCGCAACATCTAACAATTACCGGCTCTCGAAATGGCTCACGTGTTTTGTATTGCTAACTTCGTGTCGATAGCTATAGATGACCTTGAGCAATATTTGGAATATGGCCGTTTTATATTTGTGTTTGTAGTAGCGTTATGAAATTTGCCAGGGTAGATTTATCCAAAATAAGAGGTTCAAAAGTAAAGTTTAAAAAATATGGCAAATAAATAAATATTATTCTATTTTTCCTTAACAATATTTAAATATATTTAATAAAATTTATATTTAACAAACTTTAATTTATTTACTGATATAAAGAAGGTATTAAACTAACTAACTAACTAATTAAACTGAAACCGACAGAGGGACAGGCCAGGGTAGATACTTTTTAAGACTTTATAAGGAATTTCAGAAAAATATACATTAATTAGACGTTTAATTGTGACGATATTTAATAAAGTATATTTGGGTAAAGTGTTTCATAGCAAAAAATAACAACTTATAGAATAAATTCTATATTTTAAACTGATGGCCGCACTAGTTACCTCTTATCGTAGAATTACCCACATATATAGTAAGCTTGTACCTAGCTTACTTTTCTTTTCTATAAAAAAATATTTTACAACGTATTCCAGTCCACCGCAATCGTTACTCTATATAATATTTTAATTACGCTTGTATATTTATGAACTTGTTACAATCGATATAGAACAATGTAAAATATGCACCTAAACATTTTCATATAACCATTAACCACACTTCTAATGTCATATTACGTCACAAATAAATTGAATTCATTTAAATAGTAACAACAAAAGTGAAGTATTTTTGGCAGGCGAAGTAATTGGCTGTTGGCAGTGTTACACAAATAGAGTGCTATAATCTACTGTAAACAGAAAACGAAAGATGATGACAAAATATTTTATCTTTAATATGTATTTAAATAATGGTGTTTCATTTTACATGAGATCACCTGTAGCATAATTAATAAATAAATTACCTATATATATAGCACCCTCGTCATTTTTTTAATATTTTGAATGTCATTACAAAAAAAAAGTAAAACGGTACATAGTTATATTGTATTATGTGAAAACAACTAGACTAAGGTCCAATGGCGGCGACAAGTCGCGCCACCACCTACTGCGCATGCAATGTGTTTACACCCTGTAATTCCCTTACTTGACGAATAACATTAGTCAAAATTAAACGAAAATAAAACCTAAACTTATATAGGATTTATCACTAGACGAAGTTTTGCGGACTCGGATTGCAGGTCCTGCGCGAGGGGACTTTGACAAAATTTTTGTTGCAAAAATGCAAAAATATACTTTTTACAATTATCATTATTTATTTTTAAATTATCATTAAGACGTACCCAATATCTTAATTATTTATATAATTAATTAAAAGGAATTAAATTTATATAATTAAATTACCAAATTACCAAAAATTCAATACCTATGGAATGCTTGGTGAAAGACGGATGTAAAATAAAATTGTGCAATAATAAGAAAGAAATGGTAATTGTAAAAACCAATGGAAAGCCAATTAAGGAATTTAAACATATGCCGATATATTTTAAAATGAGGGTTATAGCTACGCAATACATTGAAAATTTTATAAATTGAAAGCGAAGACTTTTTTAACACTATACATAGTATAAACTGTGAATTATATATATAACTGTGAATTATATACTATTTCTCAAATCAAACTTTAATAATATAGATATATACAGAAGTAAATAAATAATACAAAATGCGTAGTTAAGTTTCCAACGATATTTTATTTCATAGCGAATGTTGATACGGGGGTAGTAGATGGGGTTGTCTCGCTTGCGAACATTGACCCCGACAGCTGGTACATTCACTCATTCATACACGCGATGTGACCAGGTGGTACTAAGAGATAAGCTGATGTCAGTGATGTGACAGAAAATAATTAAATATACTTGTTTTTCTTAACAGATTGACGATGATTTTTTTAATTTTAATTATATTAATAGTGACTAAATATATTTTAAAACATTATTTTTCAGTAAAATCGCCTTAGATCTATTTGTATGTACATTTAATGTATAAGAAATAGAAATATATTGTTATATGTACGTCTATTTTTATGATTTCTTTGAAGTACTACATGTGAAAGTTTTTAAAAACATATAAAAAAATGTATAAAAAAATGATCGTCATCACAGTTCTTTACACGTGTAATCATATATTTTCCGTGTTTTCATTTTTAGTGGAGCGAGGCGTAATGCCACTGGCCTTGGAAAGTTTTCACGGACATTTATTTTAAATAAATATATCATCTCTGGAAATAAAATTGTTTTATACAACTTTCGATTTTTTTTGGAATTGTCTTTAATTGAATTGTTGTCTTTAATTTTTATTGTTAATTATAAAAAAAATACATGTAATTAAATTTTAATAGTTATAATACAGTCAAATTTATGTCATTTAAGTAATCTACAATACTCGTATATCTAAAAGTTTTCAATATGTAACTAAAATATTTTACAGTGTAAATTTTATTACGTGTAGATGTGACGCACGTAGATGCGTTCTATGATGGCTCTCGGTGGCATGGCGACATGATGTTCCATTAAACATCAAAATATGTAAAGTATACCATTGAAGACAGACAGACACGGTTGATTACTTCTCTTGGTAGATGGATCATATGTATACCATGTAAATATATTATGCTATCGTGGGAAAAATATTGATAAATAGTCACCCATTGGTGTTTACCGCCTGGTTTGGAGTCGGTGATAAATTGAAATAATAAAATGTTTTTATGAATGGTATTAAAGTAGGTCGAGCTCAATTCGTTATACATATAGAATATAGATTATAGACTAACTAAATCGGACAATTTTTTTTGACAAATTTACTTTAAATTTTTCTCAATCAATATTTAACGTAACGTTTTAATTTTTTAAATTTTAACAACGATACGTAGACGCTAATTTTGATAATCAAAATATTTATGTAAAAAAAAACTCGTTGTATTGCCTATTAAGAAGACCTCAATGTTTATATTTTTTTTTATTATTTAAGTATGATTATGTTCTTTTAAAAAAAAACAAAAATTTTGAAAAAACAAAAAAGTTTGAACTGTCAGTTAACTCAAAGAGGAGTCATCGAAATTATTGAGCAACATCTATACATTGAGAAGTTTATGAAAACAAAATTGATAAAATGATATAAGACAATTAGGAGGAATGTTGACGAGGCGTGTTTACGTCAAAGTTCGATATCGGCGGCGGGCGGCGGCGGCGCACATATTACACGGTCGAATGAATTTCGGCTCTGTTCGTAAGATAACGCGGGGCGCCTCCTAAACGAGGCCTCAGCTCGGCGGCATCGAGCAGAGCGGAATTACAAACAAACAACACATACACTATTCGATTCGACTTTTTATCTGACAGATTAAAAAGCAACATGATACCAAGCACGCCGCGGCGCGAACATAGGTCAATAGCACACGCTCAAATTCAAAATATGATATGGCTATCCACAGGCGGCCCCATGACGGCAGGATCAATGGCCGCGGAAGTTTTTGCGCACATCCGGCATCTTAACGGTGCTGCGTAGAAACCGACTGTTATTCTTGTGTTGGTCACGGGATCGGATTTGCGGGGGCTTGTTTTTATTCTGGCTCGCACATAAGTATAATGTGAAGTTTCATATGTATCATACGTATAAAATGTAACATTATTTTCTTTATTTCACGTATAACAGCTACTTTATAAGTCTTTAAAAATAATAAATCAATTGGTTAATAAAAAGCATAAAGCGGAAAAAAAACATCATTTTCTACGATTGTACATAATTCACTAATTGTTCTAATTTATAGAACAGTATGTCTTTACTATATTCTAAAGATGTATGGTATAGAGACCATTCATTAATCACTACTAATTCTGAAATATATATATACTCGTATACATATTTTCAAGTGGCGTTCTAGCTCTTGTTTATATGAAACAATTTTTGAAGCAAGGTCGTTATCTTCTATCCGGTTCTGCTAAAGTGAAATAAATAATCATTACTTTCCACTTAGCTCGTAAGTCAACTAAAATAATTAAATTAATAAATCAGTAATATTGTGTTGGACGTAAAACACCGTCATTTTAACATTTTTTTTTGTCCGGTAACATTGAAACGCTGTAAGTGGAAAGAAATTTATCATTATCGATAGAAAGGATCTGAATGATGTAGCAGATGCTGTTAAGCTGTGAATCTGTGACAGATGCATACCGTTCAGTGTGCGTTTGAAATTTATTATTGAGTGTAATATGTGAGATTTATTGTTGCGAGTGATATTTTTTTTATTATGATTATATATTTAGTTAATTTTATCTACTCATATAATATACCTACATTTTTAATTTTACATCGCGTGTCATGTGTCTTATACCTAACTATACATACACAAAATATATTTTCTGTTTGTTAACTGCTAGGCTTGAAAAGTAACTTGTCAAATAATTCTTTTAATATTTTTAAACATTTTTTAAAGTGTTATTCCACACTTAGGAAAGAAAAATACTTATTTAGAAAACGTATAAAAATTTGAACGCAGCGGGACTCGAACCCGCGCCTCCTGGAAACCGACCAGTCTGGTCGACTGGTCGGTTTCCAGGAGGCGCGGGTTCGAGTCCCGCTGCGTTCAAATTTTTATACGTTTTCTAAATAAGTATAATTCTTTTAATTTTAAAATTTTGTTAAAAATATATTTTAACCTGTGGAGGTATGCGCTTCATTTTTTCATGTTAATCGATATCATCCCTGATACATGGAAATGTCAATTCTCAGATTGGATTGTTCATTTAATTTCATCACAAAAAATATATAGCAATTATATTCAAATTATGTGAATAAAAATGCAACCGTTTAAATCTGCAGTTAACAATTGTACAAAGTTGCTTTGAACTACGAGTATATCTGACCTCAATTGATTAATTATTTTTTTAGCATTATATCAACATAAGTATTTACTAATACATACAAAAAACCCCGGCGAGTCGGACTCGCGCAAAAAAGATTGCGTATCATTATCCATAAAAACGACAAAGAAATCATGTTTACTGTATGGGAGCCCCATTAAATATTTACCTTCGTACAACACCAGAGGAGCTACAGGTGCGTTGCCGGCCTTTAAGAATAGGAGATAGAGGAGACGTCCCTACGGAAAGCCAAGCCTGTCACAGATCACCGAGTCGCCAACGATTCAAACGGCTTTACGTTGTATGCGATCAAATGGATCAAGCTGATACTGGGGTGCACCAGCCTAGAGATGAGAACAGTACTCCATATGAGGCCGAATCTGGACTCTATAGAGAGCCAATCAGTGTATTGGCGTGAAGTACTATCTCGTTCTGCTGATCACCCTCAGTTTCTTTCAGGCCAACTTAGCCATGCTTTCCAGATGATCGCGATACTGACATTCGCTCGAAAGGCTAAGGCCCAATGTGCTGATACTGGGTGCGGTTATGAAGGGAGTGTTTTGGAAGATTAGCGACTCGACAAATGAGGGTTTTTATAGCGATTGTGCGATAATGCCGGAAGCCCTATTTGGTGATCATTAATTAATCAGTAATCCTCCAGATAAACCAAGAGCTGGCTGTTTATATTGCTCTCCATGATTTTTGAGAGCAGGAAGGTGATAACATTATGCCTCTAGTTAAACGGATCGGAACCTTCGCCTTTCTTCGTGATCGGGTGGATGAAAGCGCTCTTCCACGAGTCTGGAACTACGCCGACTGAGTAAGAATGCTAAAACAAACGCATAAGCATCAATGCCAGCTCAGGAACACATGAACGGAGCACTAAGGGAGAGGATTTATAACAGGGTCCCATTTTTCCTCTTGAGTAAGGAACCCTAAAATGAATTTCACTAATAAGTAACTTTATTTTTAGTAGCGTTATCTTTAAGGTTATGTACTTAATAATGATCTCATCAAAAACATAAGTGTCAAATGAGAGCTAAGTTAAATGTTAAGTAATACATCGTTCTCAACTTCGCCGACAAAAGGATAGATCTATCCACCCTGCTGCTCACTCGTCAGTTAAGTCAGTCACACTCGTCAGTTA
Organism: Heliconius hermathena; assembly: GCA_013403705.1. Lineage (NCBI taxonomy): Eukaryota > Metazoa > Arthropoda > Insecta > Lepidoptera > Nymphalidae > Heliconius > Heliconius hermathena. The sequence goes on along the minus strand of JAAIXJ010000266.1, from coordinate 213,938 downwards.
AAAAAATAGTACTTAACTATTAAGTGCAAGTCGGACTTGCCTGCCGATCGTACCAATGTCGGGAACTTATAAAATTTGATAAACTTAATTTTGCAAGCTACAAATATAAGTTTGTAATGAAGTTTTTCTGTAAAATATCATTAATATTAACTTTTTGGATGTTTTCCTTTATTTGTATTGTAAGTTCTCACTTCGTACCAAATTTTATAACTGTAGACCCATGGGAAGTACCACATAGGTTTTGATTAAGCGGCGAATTTCATACTTCAAAAGGCAACAAATTCGATGCATAAATGCTCGTATATATGTTTCAAGGCACCAAAGATCTGAACATCTGGTATTCATTTCAACTTGACACTTTACCATGCTATCTTGAAATAAATGGTCTTGACACAGGGACAACAAAAGGATGCTATAAAGGTTCCGTTTTTATCTTTTGAGGTACGGAACCCTAAAAACAATAGATTAGTTTTATACTAACTTTCGTTTAAATATATCGTTACAAGAAGATATTTATTGATATACTACCTGTCGAAAAAACTTACAAATACAGATCCTACTAATATTATTCATGTGAAAGTTTGTGAGAATGGATGTTTGTTCCACTTTTACGCAAAAACTAATGAACGGATTAAGATGAAACTTTACAGTAATATAACTTATACAGAATAAAACATAGCCTACAATTTATGTAAATATTTTCTATAATTGGACTATAAATAAATTTGAACAGGCCAAGCGGCGATTGGGTCGTTGGTGGCAAATAGCTATAAGTTGACTGTATTACTAGTACACTGGGACAATATATTTTCACAAACATGAAAATTATGTTATTTTAATATTGATTTGATACGAAAATCATAAATCAGTAATTTTTTAAAAAAATGTTTACAGTTAATTTTAAGATGGTTTAATGAAATTATCATTGTAGTCTCATTTGTACCGTATAGGTAATTTTCTAAGGATGGTCGTTAAAGCACAGACAAATGACGCTTAAAATAAATGTGCATAGATTTAAAAAAAAATGTAAAACATGATTTCGGGCATTTTGAACCAAATATTTCGTTTTTAAAATAATTAAATTGTACATTTGTAAAGGAAAGTATGTGGTTGGTATAAATAATATTTTTATTTTATAACATAATAAAAGCTCCCACACTGTTTTTAATTAAGTGAACATTCCAAACGACATTATACCTACTTCTCGTGTCACTTATTTTCTAAACAAGTATTGTTTGTTTGTTTACAATCAACTTCTTGAACATAATTTATTTTAACAAATCACAATTTAAGTACAAAAACATTCTTTTATAAAAAAATGTATATATATTTTTAGCTTTAAGAATATATATATCTTCTTATCAATATGTAAAAACAAAATAAACAAAGGTTTCCTTGTGAGAGAACATTATGTAAAATTAGAATAGTTACCTATAGCTAGTAATTTACAAGTACTTAATCTATGTGTAAGTTTGTCTTCTATTGTTATTTTGTATGTATTTAATTAATAATAAAATATTATTAACTTTAAGATTTATAGTCACGCATAACTCTTTTTACATGTACGACGTACGTATTACAAATATGAAAATGTTAATAATCAATTCTTTAACACTACCCGGAACTATTTAGATAAGCTATATGTAAAGGTAAGCAAATTCGACACTATACTTCACACAGAAACCAATGAAAAACTGATCTATCCCACGAAAACCTAATCACAAATCAGCTTCATGCTGTATCTCGCACACTGTAGGGTAGGCAGAGGGAACCTAGTGTTAAGACACTCCGTTCCCCACTTTCTGCCAAATTACTTGTTCTATCAATATCTATGATGCACCATTAAATTATAATTATAGTATTAGAAAATTCTTTATCGAAAATTAGCCTTTTAGCAAGAAATATACAAACCCCCGGGTGCAAGAAGTTCACCAGCACAAAAACAGTCGCAAACCAGCAGTAACGTGCACGCTACCACCGGCCATGCGACCCCGTCGCACGCGCGCCGCATCACGCCGCGCCGCGCACTTACGCCACCCTCCGCATGACCCGAGCTGGAAACATTGAGGTTATTTAAAAAATTATATATTTAAGATAAAACAAAATTCAAATAAACATATTGCATATGTTGTAAAAAATAGATAAACTATTATATTTTTTTATTAAAAATTGAGTAAAAAATTAAGAAAAATTAAAGCCTATTAATTTTAATCTAACTAAATCAAAACTTAAAATAGGAATAACAACAGTGCAACTAAAAATAAAAATAAATCTGTTTTGGCAATAATATGACTTAATTTACTTAAGGTTTAATTCTTTTAGTTTGTAAAATATTAACATCTTCATATTTAGAATAGAGCAAATTTTGTAAGTGTATAGAAATTTTAGTTTTTTTATCTTAATATGAAACAAGATACTTGAATATAAATTTTCTATAATCCCGTGGATTTTCATTGATAACATTATATTTCATTCATTAATGTTTACTCGTGGAAAACACAGAATAGCATGAATACTCCGGTAATTAGCGTGGGAGCCTATGCGTTCCCACGACACCAGGCTACGTCTAAATATCGCCTTGGAAAAACGTTAGCCGATTAACCCCAAACTTGCAATCGACAGTGACCGCCGTCGCGTGAAAATCTCATGAAATGTAAACATTCATTACAATAGAATAACAAGTCAATTCTCTGCACTGACCATTTGTTATGAAAGCAACTATACTAAGTCTGTTATTTTTTTAAACACTATTTATCAAGTGTAGAATTTAGGTATTATCAAGTAAACATATCAAAATTATTTAAGATTAAAAAAAAAGTGAATACCCAGAATTTTCAAACAAATAGAGTCAGGTACTAGGACTTGAGCTTATGCAAATCTATATGTCGGCATGGCGGGGCACGATTGTGGCGGCGCCGTGGACTATAGATTGCGCTATATTCGAGTAATCAGTGGTACACGTATATTATGTTAGATGCTTACTTATTACAATACCTACCTACAATACCTATCTACGTACGTATGTACGTGTGCTGTGTGTGACTACGTCACCGTGACGCTCGACGGCGCCCAACTGACGGCGTAATACGCTTTATCAAGTACATTTTAGGAACCTATCTTAGATAGCAACCTCACTACTAGCCTCTGTCACAAACATTGCAAATTTTGTTCACATGTGCACATTTAAACTTATTTATTTTGGTTTATTTAACTAATATATTATATTTCTTAATTAATGATAATATATTAATGTTTGATTTATTACTATTGCTGTAAAGAAAATTCATTCTGACTATCAGAAACGAAATAGACGTTTTCATTTATATATATTTTTTAATTACGACATACATTTCATGAACTTATTTATAAATAAAAAAAAACATGATAAAAGTGTAGAGTCAAAAAATATTTTTTATAATATGTATGACGAAAAAAATTGATACTGTGAAGATTTTACAATAAATGCGCTACGTTTGTAGCCGTTTGTAAAATACGTAATAATGTTTTTAACACGTGGAATGCATGCCGTAGTGTTCGACGGTAGTACGACAGAGATAGCGCCAAGTGTAGGAACGAGACTGCAGGAGCTGAAGGGACCATCAGGCGGAGCAGGGAGGTGGTACCAGTTTCCCGCGTGCATTCCGCGTTGTTTACGCGCCAGCGCCACAGCGTGGCGGGCGGCGGGGTTGACGACCGCGTGCCGCAACACGCCGCCATATTTTCGGTAATAAATAATAGAACAGCGCAACGCATCGCGATCGATCGCCCCGTGGCCAGTGTGGCAGTGCGGCGGCGCGGGGCTCGATGGCCAAAACATTGCACCCCACACCACCCCCAGTCGTCCAACTTAGAACCACGTTTTGAGATAACTTTAACAAACTTACGACATATCTGTCTTTAAAGCGCTGTCATTTTTTTTATGTTGGTATCTATGGGTGGAATCTTTGGAATCCTCAGAAGACTTCAACTATTGAACACTTCTTCAACTTCGACTATTGATGTTTGGCCAACAACCAATCCTACACTACACAGTCTATTTTTGAATTTCTGTGATAATAGCCGGGTTCATTATTGCATAATTAAGCGTTTGGGGCGCGTCTTGAAAAAGTTTATTTAGTATTGGTGCGCTTATTAGATACACAGATAGCCAATAACAAAATAATAGAGACTAATAACTATTGAAGATAAATACATAAGCGTATGTCTACATATCACACTATGTAATTTATTTCTAAATACTTTAAATACATGTATCTAGGTATCTAAATATTATATCAATGTCAAAAATCATAACAACTATTAAAATAATAGCATGATGAGGGGGCCAGTCGTGACATGTTGGCTGGTCATGTTCGTGTCATCTATCAAATAGCGTCACTCGTCACGCTCCCGGTGACCGGTGACCAGCGTAAGCGCTTTGCTGACGAGACTCTCATTATCTTTACATCATCATGCGCTAGAGGCAATGACATCGTAATGAAAGTATAGTACATGAGCAGACCGCGTGGATATTAAACGGTGTACCGCAATGGCTCCCTTTATTTATTATTTTAGATTAATTTTAAAAGATTTTGTTTAATAAAACATTTTATTAGAGAAAAATTCAAATTTAAATAATTTTGTTCAAAATAAGAAGTTATGCTTCATTTTTTGAACGTCAAATAATTTACCACCAGTTCACTAAAGTTAATGCCTCAGACCTGAGAAGAACCGGCGCAAGAAACTCAGCGGGACTTATTTTTTTAAATCAATTTTAAACAAATACATATTTAATTGTCTGTGACTATGATACCTTTGAAACAGACTGGAGTAAGCATTTCATTCCCAAGGCGTGTTATCATTTACAATTTAGCCTAATTTTACTATATATTGACATAAATATTATTTAAAAGGAAATAAACATTCCGTAACTTTTTTAAAAATTGTCTAAATACGAAAATATTCCAAAAAATTTAGATACAGTGCCAATTTAAAATATTATAAAAATATTTTATGCAATAAATCTTTCAAAAATATATAAGTATTTTTTTAACATTCGTAATTAATGAAATAGGCATATTTAACAAGTATTATTAAAATTTTTACATAATCATATACCATGTGAGTGTCGTGGCCCAGTGGCACAGCGTGTGACTGTCAACGTGACGGTTGTGGGTTCGAGTTCCACCGGGAAATTAATTATTTAACATTTTCATTTTTTCGCTCTGGTAACAACACAAAGCGTGGCGTTGAATTCCCCTCTTAACATGCAGTATTTAGAAAATTCGGTAGAAAGTTTGCAACGACGTGTACCACGATGGGGAAAACAGCTTGAAGCGATAAAAAAAGTATGACCTTGTGAAGAAAAATTTCCGGTACATAATTATTTTATCATTTATCCATATCGGGTGGAATGTAAGGTAAAAAAATAAGATTTTATTTGTTATATTTATGTAAAAAAGTAAATTAATCTGTTTACAAGAGTATCAATATCTTAACACTGTATGATTTATCATAGAAAGAATATCCCAAGTATTTATATCGAAAACACTTCTTGGTAATTGTAGTCACCAAAATCTGTTTTTTTTATTTAATTAGAAATATTTAGGACATGCTATTCAATATGAAGTTAATTATATATAAAAAAGAACGATTGTATCATTTATTTAATTATATTGAAATAAAATGTAAATCGAAATCTCATAAAAATAATAGCATACTAAGTATTGATTGTAATGACAATTTATGAGAGTATTAATCACTGACAATGTAAAGATATATTAAATAATTAGTTTAATGTAAATGTTTTAACTAAATTAGAAAGGTTATTGCGAATCGATAATCTTAAAAAAATGTTTAAGAGTGTGATATTTAGAGATAAAATTGTATCAAAATAGGCTAATTTGTTGCTTAAATACAATAAACGAGGGCACATGTTAACAAATCGTGGATAAAGTAAATATTTTAGTTATTAATTATAAAATATTTTTTTTATGTAAATAAATATTTATTTAGTTATCTATATTAGTACTATTATGAAAAGTGAATATAGAGTGTGTAGAGTCGCACTACGCACGAAATTCGGGATTGTTTCATGGTATCGTGTCGTATTGTTGTCGCAGCGATGCGAGTCCGCTCCGAACAGACGGGCCGAGCGAGTTGTTTACACCACTGCACCACGTGGAGGTCGATTGATATACGCTATCACGTGGGCTAAACCATTTACACCTGTACTATACTATGAAACGTAGCAAACATACACTTCACGTAGTACTTATGAACCAGAATAACCCAGTCGTAATCAGATTGAAAACATGAAACGCTACCTGAGCTCGGCGCCTGCCGTGTTCGTCTGGCCGCCGCCAACCACTATCGCGCTCAAATAGCTGCGATTGGACAGACACGAGCACGATATATTCACTTTGTCACAACACCAGCACTGAGCGGTATATTTCGCTAATAACAATAACACAGTATTGTAAACACAGCACGGACAGCACGGACGAGCGATCGCGGTCGACGCGCGCGAACAACTGGCGGCGGGCGGAGGGCGACCGGGCGAGGCGCGCGGGGCTGTGCCGTCGACCCAGTCAAGGAATGCGGCTCGCCCGTTCTCGCGTACTTATTTTTTTGGTCGGTCCGGTAGGGCGCGAGGGGACGCGAGCCTAGTGCCCAGTGCCTACTGCCCAGTGCCCAGTGCCTAATGAATAATTAATACATACACATAGTAGCAGTACTGCTCGCTTTTGGGTATTCTAATTTCTAATAACATATAAGATATTTTTTTTTAATATTGAAAATTTATTACTTCAAAATATAAATATACTTTAAATTTTGATATATTTTATTCTATATTAACTGTTAATTTAAATATTAATTAATTAAATATATTAATATGATGGGTTTGTTTAAACTTACTTAATTGTGAATATTTGTGTATAGTGAAAAATAAAAGACAAATTTTCGTCATACACAAGTTGACTTAAAAATTAAAAAAAAAGAAGAATTAGAAATTTTGTAAAATTTATAAATATTTTTTGTGGTTTTTTGGAAATTCACATATTAATGTATATAATATGTATACATATTTTTATTGTGTATTTTATATATATTGTTGTTGTGAAAATGTTTTTCTGTCTCTGAAACGTCTTAACGATTTAATTGCAGCTTTCATTATATTTTGTGGAAAGCTTCCCTTAACAACCCGTGTTTGTTTTATCGATTTGTATTATAAATAAAAAAGTTAAACGTACTTATTTTAATTTATATTACTATAAATTTAATTTGATAATTTATATTTAATTAAATTTATATTTCCATTTCTTCGCTGTGGCGTTGAATTCCGCCACTCAACACGCAATGCCTGCAAAATTCGGCGAAAAGTGAGGAACGGATTGTCTTAACACTAGGTTCACTCTGCCTACCCTGCTGTGTGCGGAGTAGTAAATTAAAAATTATGTGGTTCAAGCAGGCGAAGCTGCGAGCGGGCCGCTAGTCTCTTAATATTTTTTTTTTGGCTGGCACTAACTTTGTAGTTAAAATAATATTTTACGATTAAAACTTGTGGTGAACTCACCTAATATGAAGAGATTTAAAAATCGATTTACAAAATTAAAATAGATCTTCGTTTATCAATTTTATTTATTTATTTAAATTAAATGTTAAATAATAAATAGATATCTATCAGATAACGTGACAAGACCGGCTCATTAATTGTTCAATCATCTACGGGGAATCTATATTCTTATTTGTAAAAAAAATATTTTGGGGAATAAATAATTTAGCATAGAATAATTAAGCTGAAATTAAGATCTTAAAATAATTCTGAAATGGTAAAATAATCCTCATAATAATGTAACAATAATTTATACATATAATAAAACAGTAAAAATGTTTTGTCTGTCACTAAAAAAATAATAGAAAGCAACAAAAAAATATTGGTTTTTTTGTCTGTCTGTCTGTCTGTGGGTATATATGATCACGTTCATCTCCGAAAGTACTGAACCGATTAAATTAAAATTTTCTCCAATTGCTTTATTTTAACTTAGCAAAATATTTACAGTTTGTTTCAAAAAAATCGATTCATTAAAAAAAAGTTAAAGTCATTTGAATGAACAAGCAATTTGTACTTATAAAATAAAATAATAATAATGTTACTAACGTACGTTAAGCAAATATGAGCTTACAAAAATTATATGGACCAAAAGAGATTATTATAATAAATCTGTAGAAGAGTCGTTTCTGTACAATATTATAAAAAATTGCCAAGATGTTAAAGGACAACTTACAAAATCTATTTCCAGCACCTTTGGAATTTATTTTTGGAATTTATTCGGAATTATGACATTATCGGACATACTATCCCGGTACAATGTGAGCGGACCTTGCTGCAAGCTGTAAAATCTCTTTATAGAGATCACTTAATCGGCGTGCAAGTAAGCGCTGACATGTCGCCTTGGTTGGATATCCAATTAAGTGTTAAACAAGGATGTGTCATGTCAGCTTAGTTGGGCAATTTGTATTTGGATAGCTGTCTCCAAGGAGTGAAACAAAGTAAAGGTAAAATATTAGAAAAAGCGAATAAAGTGGTAAATTTGGGCAACAGGGTTAATGGTGCCTTAGCTGCATTGATGAGACGCATGAGAAGCTGCACGTTTGGCCGTACACAATGCATACAGTGTGGGTACCGACGCTGTTATATGGCAGCGAAACGTGGGTACTGTGGTTACTTTGGAATAATGAAAGAATGATGAATGCTGTGGAGCTAATTATAAAGATTACAGTTTATACTGTTTATTAAATGAATAATGAATAATCAGGAAGTTCAAGCGGGCGAAGCCGCAGGCGGGCTGCTAGTAATTATAATAAGTTTTTTTTTATACAATAGACAAGGCCAACGACCGTTCGGGTCACCTAATGGTAAATGATCACTGCCGCCCACCACCCCGTGCAACACCAGAGGAGATACAGGTGCTTTGCCGGCTTTTAAGGTAGAGATAGACGCGCTTTTTGAAACATTGCCGCGGGAAAGCCATTCCATTGCTCCGTGGTGCGTGGCAGGAAGTTCCTACTAAACCGCACAGTAGTGGAGTGCCATGTATCCAGGTGGTGTGTATGATATTTAAGCTTGTGACCGTTGTGTTCTTCAGAATACTCCCATGATAAATGGGGTATAGAACGCAAGAGAAATTATGTGTGTTTAAAGAATTTATTCTCAAAAAGAAATACAATTTCACTTATATGAGAACAATACAATAAATGTAACAATTTACATTGCCTTACAAGTACCCAGTTAACGAAATAATATATTAACCATAGTTTTTAACATTTGCAATTTGTTTATTCGCTGTAAAAATTGGTATTCTCTAAAATATATTTTGAGAGTTTAGACTTAAATTCGTTAACTGAGCTTACATTTTTCACAGATGCGGGTAATTTATTATAAAGTTGTGCTCCATCAAAATTAATATTTTTCTTAGCAAGTTTGGTTCTTATTTTTGGAAGAACTAGTAAGCTCGCTCTACGACTGCTACGTTTACTGTTTTGTTTTATAAATGTTAAATTAGAACGTATCAATTTACTTATATTTTTCTTTATAAAAATACAAGAATTATATACATAAAGTTGTCGCAGATTCATTATGTTTGTGTCTTTGTAAAGTTCAGTTGTTGGTGTCAAAGTTGGATATCCAAAAAGTATTTTAATTATTTTATTTTGTTTTCTTTGAAGTGCTTGTAATTTTGATTTACCAGTATTACCCCAAATTTCGATTAAGTACAATAAATGTGATTTTACTAGAGAATTGTAAATATTATATTTGATTTTTTTAGGTATGCATTTTGAAATATTGATTAGTGAACCAATTAAAGAAGAAAGTTTTTTATTTATGTAATCTATTTGATATTTAAAAGTTAAATGATTATCTATACGTAAACCTAAGTACTTTTCACAAATTTTTTGTTCGATTGGAAAGTTATCAACAGTGAGTGGATCATGCGGTGCAATAATTTTATTCTTAGTTTTAAATATAATGTAACAAGTTTTAGAAGCGTTAATGGTTAACAGGTTATGGTTGAACCATTTGTGTAGAGTATCTATATCTTGTTGAGCTTGAGCAGTTACGTCATTTATGTTACTACCAAAATAAAATAAACAGGTGTCATCTGCGTATAAAGTCAAATGACCACTTAGTTTCAAGGTTGCAATATCGTTTATGTAGATTAAAAATAGTAGTGGTCCTAAAATTGAGCCCTGAGGGACTCCACAGGTAACAGGCAACGCACTACTTAAGGTATCACCAATTTTAACGATCTGCAACCTGTTATTTAAGTATGATTTTAACATTTTAAGTGCATTACCGTTGATACCAACTTTTTGAAGCTTATGTATTAAGAGTTCATGACTTACGGTATCAAAGGCTTTTTTTAAGTCGATAAATAAGCCCAAAGCTATGTTCTTTTTATCTAGATTCTGTCTTATTTTTGTTACTAAATCTATGGTTGCAGTAGTAGTGTTACTTCTAGCTCTAAAACCATACTGCCGTTCAGTTATGAAATTAAAAGAGTCCAAATACATAGCCAACCGGCTGTAAATTATTTTTTCTAAAATTTTTGAGAGAACGGGTAGTACTGATATCGGACGGTAGTTTTCTGGGTCCACTAAAGAACCGGATTTATGTATAGGTGTTATTTTTGCAATTTTTAATGAGTCTGGGAAAATCCCTTGGGACATAAGATTGTTAAAACACTGTGCCAGACCTTTTGATATTATTATGCTCAAACATTTTAGTGTTTTTGTGCTAATTTTGTCTATACCAGTACTTGCATTCGAATCTAGACTTCTTATCAGGCGCTCAACCTCCCCAGAACTACATGGTTGGAATGCTAGAAGTTCATGATTAGTGTGTTCATAGTTTGTATGAGTTGAGTGTGTAATATTGTGATATTTTGTTGGTATTTTTTTTGCTAAGAGGGAACCTACTGTTGCGAAATATTTGTTGAAAACGTTACAAATACCTTTTGTATCAGAAATTATTTTTGATTCTACTATTATTTTCGAGGGAGCACCACTTTTACTTATTTTATTATTGCATAATTTATTGACTAAGGTCCAGGTCTTTTTGGGATTCTTCGCGTGGTTTGTAAATAGTTTGTAATAGTATACATCCTTCGTATTTTGTATCAACTTAGCTGTTTCAGTTCTCTTTGAATAGAATTTATTTTTTATATCTTCATTGTCAGAATTATTTTTGTATTGTGTCCATAGAAAGTTCCTTTGACTCAATATATCGATGATGCCCTTGTTAATCCAATCGTCTCGTATATTGTTCAAAATTTTGGTTTTTGTTTCCTTGCAGTTAATAATATGTTTATTTATTATGTTTTCGAGTTCTGTATAGTTCATTGTTGTGTTAAGTACTATTTGTGAGGTTTCTAAGGATTTGTACAGCTTAGTGTAATTTATTGCTTCATAAGTAGTTCGTAGTTTTCTTGGAGTTTTAAATTTATTCATTTGTACATATATGTGTTTGTGTTCTGATAAAGATGAATTAATAATAGCAACGTTAGAATTATTCGTTTTTAAATTTGTGCTTACGTGATCTATTATCGATTTTTTTGTAGTCGAGTCTCTTGTGCAGAATGTTTTATTGATTTTGTTTAGCAATCTATATCCTGATTCATATAATATTTGTTTATATTTGGTTAATTGGTTGTTATTCTCTAATAGGTTTATATTAAAATCACCAAATACTATCGATCTTTTTCGTTGTTGTAGTTGAATATCGTAATCACTAATAAATTGTTTAAAGTTTGTATCACGAGGCTTGTAAACCAAACCAACATCCACGGCGCATTGTTCAATGTGTACCCATAGATAGTTGTTACCACCCCGGTAGGTTGACTCAATTAGGCTATGTTGTAGATTATTATGTACATAAGCTGACACTCCACCTCCTCTAACCACTCCACCTTATGTATATCTTTAAAACTCTTTTGAACCCAAAAATTACAAGATAATGAATAGCTTCTTTGGAATTGATAACTTTACAGTGCATAAATTGCCTGTATAAAATATATATATATATATATATATTGTATAATAAACATATTCAAAAATAAAAAAAAATCGGGGCAAAAGTATTTTCGTATTTCGAATGTATTATTAGTAGAGGAACTGCAGCATACTTGGAATACTGCAGGTAACTTAGAATACTTTGTTATCTAAATGAATATAAATGCCGTCTCTATTTTTTAACCATAAACACAACGTCATAAGACACAGAGTCATTGAGGATTAAAAACAAGACATCATCTTGACATTCCAGCTACCAGCGCGAAGGGAATGAGACGCCTGGTTTGAAAACTTTTTCGGGAAGAATGCAATCAATGTTAATCATTTACTGTTATAAGTAAAATCTTCATTGTAATTATTTAAACAATTAAGTGACCTTGTTGGTTTCTTATACAATTTAGATTTTTTGAAGATTTTTGAAATAAAAAATATCACATCGAGTTTTCTGTTAGAATGGTATGTTGTTAATGTGGAATACTGACAGTGAGCATAATTTGGAATATTCCAAATTATGTTGCACACTAAGAATATAGAGTTGATAGATCTAGCAAAACAGCATTACGTGACTATCCTATCACTACCACATAATAGTGCGCATAAAGTTCACTTTCATGGACTAAAATACTGAAGTATCAGTGAAGAAGTTCGAGTGTTTCTCAGAGAAGCTAATAACTTAATAATTAGATACAATTTTTAGATATTTTGATTTAAAAAAATTATTACCTAGACACATAAAGACTATAAAACTGTTATAGAAATCTATTATTAGTTTCTAAGAAAAAATATTTACTTTAAAAATACTATATTCCAAATTACCTGCACCCTAAGTCAAATTTAGCTTTTGTATTTTTTTAAATTTTATAAGCATTTGGTAATGTTTCTGGTTTTTGTTCTATTTGATGGTTATTATTATTAAAGTTTAATACTTTTTCAATAATTTAAAGTATTTTTTACTGAGAATTTTGAGAAACTTTACTGAAATGGGATGGCCATTTCTCTTTAAATTTATTCTGAAAAAACAAACTAATGTTCCAAATATGCTGCAGTTCCTCTAATCAAACCTCTTTGGCTGCACTGAATGTAATTGGCTGGTTTTAATATCATTAAATTTGACATTCTGAAGATGCAATAAATAAAAAAAAAAGTATAATAGTTCCCGCAATTTTTCAATTCTTATTCAAGCAAGCAAAATGAACGTATGTGACAAAGAAATCCGGTGCATTTTAAAGTTTTAAAGTAAAAATGCGACAAATGCCACGAATAAAATTTGCGCAGTTTACAGACCTAATGCAGTATTAATAAGAGTAATACAAATGTGGTTCAAGCTTCTGGAAGCGTGTTCTGGAAATTTTAGTGTAAAAGATGAGGTTCGCTCTGGACGCCCTGTCACAGATAAAATCAGTGCCATCTTTCAGAAAGTGGAGCAAGAATCAAGATATTAGTAGCTACCACATTGCTGAAGAATGAGAATGAGATCAACTGGATGTTGATCATAAAACAGTTTTACGTCATTTACGAAAGTCTGGGTACAAGAAAAAACTTGACATTTGTGTACCACATGAACTCACTGAGAGAAACCTAATACAACGTGTTTCCATTTGCGATTCTTTGTTGAAACGTAAGAATTCCGAACCTACAATAACAATGTGCTAAAAAGATCATGGTCGAAGCATGGATAAGCCCCATTGATTGATCATTGATCGTGGTAAAGCCCGGGCTGACTCGGAACAAATTTATGCTATGTGTAGGGTAGAACTGGAAATGAAACGTCCACTATGAGCTTTTGCCACCGGATAAAACTATCGATTCTGACCTCTACAGTCAGCAACTGATGAGGTTAAAAAAAGCTATTGAGAAAAACCAGCCGGAGCTGGTGAATAGGAAGGGCGTAGTGTTCCACCATGACAACGCCAGACCGCACTCATATATAGCCACGCAGCAAAAATTCAGAGAGCTTGGCTGGGATGTGTTGATGCATCCTCCGTATAGCCCTGACCTTGCTTCATTAGATTTCCACCTGTTACGGTCATTGCAGAACTCTTTAGGAAGCATAAAGCTAACCTCAAAAGATCGCTGTAAACACTACCTGTGAAATTTTTTAAATCAAAATTCCCAAAATTTCTACAAGAATGGGTCATCAATCAAAAACGCACGTATATGTTATAAATAAATAAAAAAATATACCAACAAAAAACATTTTCCTTTGTATGAACAATACGAATATACTTTTGCCGCGACCTTATATATTGTAATTTTTTTTCACCTTGCAATATGTTAGAAAATGTGGCCAATTGACAATGAGTCATTATTTTAACATGGAGGTACACTATTAAAGTATTTACTTTCCATTTCCATCTGGCAACCTTGATACGGAAGCAATACCTACTGCGTGTAATCAATCTACGATTTCGATATCTTATATTATTCGACATGTTTCGTTATAAATAAAATACTAAATTACCATTTACAGCGACGTTTATTTAGCAGGATACAATTTATACAATATATACAGTCATTTCGGTAAATTGCAGGCACCTTGGTTATCTGCCAGTGGGCGCCAAAGGTTTATCAACTCAGCCATTGAATAACAAGACTTACGCAAGTAACATTTTTATCAATGAAAGCAAGTTTTTTCTTATCGTACAATTTGGTTCACAACTATTTTGCTCCACACAACTGTCCCGCATTTTATTGTAGTCTATATAGTTATGCTTTGAAATTTAAACAAATACACAACAAATGTAGTAGGTAGGTAACGTTAATGTATACTATGATAAAAGAGTTAAAAAAAGTGTACGTACATTGAATATATTTGCGAAAAAATTATGTAGGGGGAATATAAACACTAATAAAATATGAATCTACGTTTTTAAAAAATGTATTATTTTGTGTTTGAAGACTGGCACACCCGAAGAAGGACCATAAGGGCCCAGCTAAGCTATTATACCTATATAATGAGATGGCGATGCCGCTTTAACAAAAGTTGTTGAGCGAGATGAATTTTCCATTTACATAATATTAAAATTAAAGATCTCGAATATCTGATGGAAACCCCTCACAGTTCAAAACTCTAAGAAATAATTAAATGGTATCTATGATATGATTGGCATTTTCCATTGACATATCTTATTTTTAAGATTTGAAATATCTGATGAAGAACTATAAATTATAAGAAATATTAAAATGCCCCCTTACATTAGCCAAAGCGGTTTAATATGGCAGAAATTTTAATTGACAAACAAAAATCCTTGAAAATTGAGGCAATGCACTATGGATAATGATAGAACAACGGCAGATCAAAATTCATTTTTACTAAAGTCGTCCTTGACGCACTTTTTATTTTTTTTTAATAGTATAATAGTGGACCTTTAATGTAACGAATTATTTTTTTGTGAATTACTTTTGGAATATTTTTTTTTATTGTGAGAAATTATAATACGTAAGAATGTCTATTTCAGGTTGTTCGCATCGATACTTTAAACATAATTTCCTTAAAAAAGTGTGCAAATAGGTATAAAGTGTTATATATTTTTAAAAAGCCTATAGTATGTAGATTTTAAAACAATTATTATATTGAGAATTTTGTCACTGTATTCCTCTAAAAAATATTAACAATAAGTGAAGAGAAAAAAGGTATGTGTTTAAAGTTCATCGAGACTTTTGACAGTTACCGACGTCTACCGACGCATTACATTTGATGTTGTTTTATAGTCCAGATATTCATAAATAACATTTATAAAAATCAGCTGCGGATACGTGCGGTTTTAGAAGTTATCACGAAAACTACGATACAAGTCAGGGAACAAGAAAACTCTATCTATTGAAATTTCTAATGTTGTACTATTTAATTGATTAGATTGCGGTAAATTTCAATTAAATTATTGTTATTTATTGATAAAAGAGCGTTTATCTTCATTTTGCACACATTTTGCGGTATTACTCATCAATAAAATGCACACTACCTTCATTTATAAAATTATATAAAAAGAGTGAATTAATTTAATAAAACTATTACAAATTAGCAATAAAATTACTAACAGACGTTTGATTGTTAAGTGTCTTCACTAAATTTCAAAATGGCTAATACTTTCAAGTGTTCCAAGCGTGAATTATTACTCCCATACATTGAAGGAGGAAAAAAACTTGAAGCAATCAATATTAGCTATCAATATTTCTAAAAGAAAAGTATCATGTTTCTGTAGACAACATGTGTTTTATTATCAGCAACATTCAAAGGAATCTCATTCGTTCCTTTAATAAACGATGGACAGAAGCGTCCCGGTAAAAGGATTCGTTTTTTTAAAAAACAACGAAAATTGGTTAGATTCTGAATATTTGTTAACCTTACCAATCATTGAAGAAGTAGCACCTGAGAACTCACCATCGACGTCTTCTGGAAAACGCGGAAGACCCTGTGTCCCTATGGGGACTCATCAGAATCAACGAAGAGGCGAAAATACCGCGCTATTTAGTGAATATGGCTTTGGACACATCTGCAATGCCTACGTTCAGGGCTTACGTTCCATAGGAGAATTAGAAGCAAAACTCGTAGAAAAACTAAGGCTTGCTGACCGAGATACAATGTCTCTATATTTGAATCTCATAGAAAACGCAAGCCAGAGCAAAATGCTATCGGATCAAGAGGAATTGAGTGTTTTCATTGATTTGGATTTAACAAAAGCGCAATACATGTATTTAAGGAATCTAACAAACGAATGAGATCCCAAGAATGCACAAGGTGCACAAGAATCCCGTAATAAGGAGTATCAAAAATTTCGCCTACATCATGCCAGAAAGTGCTCTCAATCAGCTACAAATGAGGATGTATTTCATACTCTTCTCTACACATCAGATCCATACATTTCCAGTCATAGAAAAACATACGAGTATAGCAAAAGTGTGAAGGCACTTGATGAAGATACCCTAGATCTTTTAAAAGTGAATGAACTTATTATGGATCCCGAAGTTCACCAAGTATAATTAAATATAATATACTCATTATGTAATATACATTCATTTCTAATATTATTCTACTTGTAAATCAATTTTTGTAAATTTTATATTTTATTAACTAAGTATGTGTAATCATAACTATTAATTTCTTACTCAAATAGATAACAGCTTAAGAAACATTGTTTATTAATAAACTAATTTAATAATACATTTTTATTACTACTATAAGTAGTGTGGACTAAGGAAATTAAATAATCTTTTTTTCATTATTTTTTTAATATATATATACTCCAATAAAAGTATAATATCTGAACTTTACCTAAAGCGCTATTTTATACTTAATGCTTGTGCAAAAATTCAACTGCTTATCTTAACAAATAAAAAAGTTATCGATTTTTGATCTGATACAGACCTCGATTGCCCATAGTGCGATGGTGGCACAGCAGGACACAGTTCAACTGTCACTGTGATGATTGTGATTTCGATCTCCACTTAAGCTAGCAAATATATTAAAATCGTTTTTAATTCCCTGCTCCTGTAAGACGAAAGCGTGGAAAGAAAGCGTGGCATTGAGTATCAACTCAACTCGAATTTAAGTGGTAAGAGAGGAAGGGAGAGTGTGGACTCTACGGTATGTTAGGTTAACACTAGTTTAATCATAGAGATTATTCCATTATCTCTTCAATAATTCTTTGGTTAAATTGTAAATGAAATGACAATTTAACTTTAAAAAGAAAAATGTGTTAAATTGAAATGATAAATTAATTATGCACACGCCCGCTTATTTAAGTAAGTTATTTATGTAGGAGAGTTATTTAAGAATTTTTATTTAAGTATATTTAAGAAAAACCGACCAAGCGTGAGTCGGTCTCGCCCACCGAGGGCTCCGTAACAATTTCAGGCTACAACTCTTACGCGAAATACCTTATAGATTTTGATGACGCGACGAATACAGTTAACAAATTAAGTTTGGTTTATGCACTCATTTTTACTAAATAAACGGCAAATATATTATTTTCGCCATGAAATATGTATAATTTTTTACAATTTTTTTATTTTTTCTTTCATTTGTATTTGGAGATCTTACTTCGTGCCAAATTTCATAACTTTAGATCTTCGAGAAGTACTTTAGGT
Source organism: Heliconius hermathena (assembly GCA_013403705.1). Lineage (NCBI taxonomy): Eukaryota > Metazoa > Arthropoda > Insecta > Lepidoptera > Nymphalidae > Heliconius > Heliconius hermathena. Next base: position 195,800 of record JAAIXJ010000266.1, on the reverse strand, counting down.
ATAGGTTTTGATTATATATACTTTAGGTATAGGTTTTGATAATTGTATAGGTTTTGATTACGCGGCGAATTTCATACAAAATAAAGCAAAAATGATGTATAATTGCTAATAGCTTTTGACTGAGTTGACTTATTCAAAGTTTATAGTATCATAGTTCAAAATTCATAGTTGAGCTTTTTTTTGCGCTCCAAGGGACTGTAAACCTGAATATCTGATATTAATTTCAACTTTATACTTTAACGCTATCTTAAGTAAAATGATCTTAACAGGTGGACAATCTTCGTTCTGGTGCCAAGGCAAAGTGCAACGTTGAGTTCCGCCACTCAACACGCAATATCTTCAGAATTCGGTGAAAATTGGATAACGGAGTGTTTTAATATTAGGTTCCCTCTGCTTTCCCTGCTGTGTGTGGGCCTCAGCGTGACACTAAAAAAACATATTATAAATAAGATATGATCTTTAAAAAATAAACAATGCGATGTAGATTTTTTTCTAAATTCATTCCTCTAAGAGTTTGAAATACCGGCTTAGTCTTACTGGAACTAAAAATAATTATTAGTTGAAAATGTGGTATGAACCTGAGTATGTTTTATAAAAAGTAATTTTGTTGGTTTATTTATAATAAAATATCGAAATATTATAATAAAGGAACGCACAAGTAAATTTGTTCAGTGATAATTTTAATGTAGAGATGGGGTTAATTAACCTACAGTGGTAGGTCACTTATTACCGCGAGAAAATATCTCATGGCCGATGAGACAATCGATCGAAAACCACGTAGGTATGACTGCGGACAGACGACTCACAGTCACAGCATATAATCACTGTAAATGGGAACTAAGGATAGAATTTGCAAAAAATTTTTAATAAATGAAACCTTACATAACCAATATTACTTTAACACTTAGATAAACTCTTCTCTACAATCCAAACTATAATCTTTTTAGTTATTTTATATTAAGCGCGGTCATTAAATAGAGCATTATTTAGTTAATTAATTTTGTATTTACATAATTATGATTGTTTATAGTTGTACGAGGTTAATGAACGTTACGCATTGGAAGCATTAAATTATATGATGAATAGAATAACGACTAGTATGTATAAATTTTATATAAAAGTTGAATATATAAATATATAAAACCATACTCGTTTGCAAATAAGTGATAAAAAAAATGGAAATTGCGTAAATCTCAAAAAAGTTGACATGTGAGAGTAAAATATAAGAAATCTCTCTTACGCTAATTTAGGTACAGGATATAAATAAGGCCAATGTCACTTAAGGCCTATTGTGCCGAAAAATCTATGAAAATATACTAAAAATTATTAGACAACAGTCCGCCCACGTGGGTAACAATTTGCGAGTGGCCCGCTCGCGTTCTCGATGACAGTAACGGTTTGTTTTTTTGAGAAGGGAATAAGGAATTCGATTCCACCCACGATTCTTTTTAAAGAAAAAAGAAAGAAACTAATGTCTATGTCCCAATTGTTTAAATAATATATTTTTCAAATTGCTTTTATAACAATAATATATAAGATTAATTAATGGAATATTACCATTATAAACAAATTATATTTTATGTTCTCAGGCTTTATTTAGTTACATCGAAGTAAATAAAATTTAGATTTTTTTTGTAATATTTTTGAGAGTATACGTTAATTTATTTATTTTTATTCTTATTAATGCGTAATTTTATTATAATGTTTTATTTTTAATAATGTAGGCAAATAAGGTTTAATTAGATAAATATTTAGTGAAATAATTTAGAAAGTTATAAAAAGTCTAATGTCTATAATTAATATCATCATCAAACCGTTTCTATAATTTAAATATGTAGGATTTGTTAAATCACATTTATTTAAAAAAAGTCAAAGGCTAATATTCCAGAATAATTGATTTTTAAGACTTTTTTTTAATAAAAACATATAATATTATTTTTTAGTTATGTAAAATTAATAAACTCAAGACTAAGGAGTAACAACTTGTGTTTAGTTAAGACCTTTTTCGAATATTTATTATAATACGAGGGTTTGCAATTAGTAATCAATTACCTTAGACAAATTTAAAGCAACTATTGGTATGTTATATCAATAGTTGTTTTAAATTTGATCCAAATTTATTTACGATAACATAAAAATTTTACTATAAATAAAATATAAAGAAATCGAAGTTGAGAACATGAAGTGGTCACCTATAATGTCTTTAACTACTAACAGTGCTGGTTTATGATTTAGGTATATATATATATATTATATTTATGATTTTTTAAATTATATACATAGGATAATAATAATATTATTACAAGTAGCTATAGCAGTATACATTACTTAGGGTAGGTATACATTACTTTACATTAGTACTGTTTATTGGATATAATTGATAAAATTTCAGACATGGTCTCTGCATGATGTAATTCACCGTTAATAATGAACCTCGAGTGTTCTACTTCGATGTGCAGTTGACCCCAATCGCCCCCAATCGAAGGACTAAATTGTTTGGCTGATCAGTTGTATTGTGGTCAAAAAGTAAAATAATATAGCTGTATATCCTATTTACCTAAATGAGATAATATTAATTTATTAAAAAAGTTTCATTTATTGCAATATGAAAAAAATAAGAAGCATTATAAACAATAAAAACAATAGTAAGCATAATGAAACAAAGTGTAGCTAAAAATTAAAAAGAATAAGACGAATATAGTAGCTACATCAGAAATGCTCAACGGCAAAAATTATTCAGAATGGTGAACTTTTCCAATTACAAATAAAACCAGCTTAGCTATTGAAATCGCGCTTAGCAAAAGTAATTTATTGTTAATATATAAAAACGTAATATTACGGAGTAGTTCTTCATTAATTGCTCCATAATACAACAGACAAGAACAGCCAACTTCTACATATAACACATGGAAATGGAGTCTTAACAATATTGTTTAGTATCTGTACATTTATTACTAAGCAATATTTCTATGTGATAGCGAATTTAATATAGCTCAATTTTCATTGTTAAAGGATAAGGATCATAAGGTAATTTCTAATTTATTACACAAAAATACTTCAAATAGGTACGTCACGTTAATAATAAACGGTACATAAGCCTACTTTTTCCAAAGACCTTAATTTCTTAATTTAGATAACACGAAGCACCTGTAGGTATGCGGCCGCGGGCGTGATCATGATTGTCATTGAGGTGGCTCACTTGTTACTGCTAATTGACACGACCCGAGCTGGTGACCGCGCCGTGCTAACACCACGCCACCTCTTAGCAACCCTTCTAGTAATAATTAAAGATGTCTACTACGCAGTACGCACGCACGAACACATTATATATATTATTTATGTACTTAGTACGTACATATTTAGGTCAATAAAATATAACGTTGTAATTTAAATAATTATTTGTAAATATTCTTGTTGATGAGGAATAAGACTTTACCGCCGTAATCATATATTCTCTATGTTTTTTTTTAAAAGACCCACTTAATATGAAAAATGTAATAGCTGCATAATAACTGTGCGTTAAGGATGCTTTAGGCGAATAATGGCGATGCATTTGGCAAAAGAACTTGGTAACAGAGCGACTTCAAGTCGCCGTAAATACTCAATTTTTTTATTTTGGAATGGTAGCATAAAAGAAAACAAAGTATGTATTTATTTTATTTTATTATTACAATCAGTTTAGTACAACAGCAAATTGCATGGTTGTGTTATTTTTTAATTAGGATTTAAATAATGAAGTACTGGTTCGTCCATATCACTGTAGATTTCTTTTAGTGTTTTTAATACCTGTGCCTGAATAAGATTTACCTGAAATAAATAATATATAAATATAGTGTTTTCTCGGATAAACATATAATATTATATTATTTTCAATCATAATAATATTTTGTTCTATTTTATTTTAACAAAAAATAAATAGATAACTAACCTGATGCGGAGGGCAGTAGCCATCCTCGGTTGATCTTGCAATAGTAATCAATATAGGTTTCGGTAAATATTTCAAGAATAGTTTCAATAATATTGTAGTAGTTTGTTCAATTTCTTCATCTTTACTTATGTGGTAGGGTAAGCCTCCTTGGTCTCGAGTACATCCGCCGGCAAATATCATCCACCAGTCGGGTTTTTCGCCTAGTCTATTTGCTTCCGCGTGCACTATATCAACTAGATTACTAACCTGAGAAATGTAAATTTGGTACTAATTAAAAACCTCTGAAAATAAACGTACCTACGATAGTTAAATACTTTTTAGAAAACATATAATAAAAAAAAATAAAATTAAAAATTCTTTTGATAAAATTAAAATGACATGGGACATAATAAATCGTGGAACTGGAAAAGCTAAGAATCATAACTTTGAATTTAAATTAAAAATTGACAATGGTTTAACCAGCTCAGATCAAGAAGTTGCATGTGTATTTGAAAAATTCTTTGCTGATATTCCAGTTTCAACAACCGATAAACTTATATCCTCCACAACCGTCGCTGAATCATTACTTAAGGAGAGCGTACACAAATGTAATGTAGACTTTAAATTTGAACCAGTCAATTCAAGAGACATAATTAAGACATTTAAGTCCCTAGATATCAAGAAAACGTCGGATCTATGGGGTATTTCTGTCAAATTGATTAGTCATATAATAGACGCTGTTGCTCCTCACCTCGCAACTATATTTAATAATTGTATAGAGTATGGTGTGTTTCCTGACCTAATGAAATTTAGTAAAGTCATACCTATATTTAAATCGGGTAGTACATCTGATCCCAATAATTTTCGACCTGTTTCTATACTACCCTCGTTCAGTAAGATTTTTGAAAAAAATATTCTAAATCAAATATTACTGCATTTTGATTCACACAATCTCATGCACGATAAACAGTATGGTTTTACTAAAGGTCGTTCAACTACAGATGCTGGTATAGGCCTTATAAAGAATATATATGAGGCTTGGGAGGGATCGCAGGATGCTCTTGGCATGTTTTGTGATTTGTCCAAAGCCTTTGATTGTATACAGCATTCAACATTGGTCATGAAGCTACACTACTACGACATAAGAGGACGTGCACTCAATCTTCTGACCTCTTATTTAGCTGACAGAGTTCAGCGGATTGATGTGAATGGCAAGAAATCTCCTGGTTCGGTAATCAGCATGGGGGTCCCACAAGGGTCTATTCTTGGTCCTTTTCTCTTTTTAATATATATAAATGATTTACCGTATCTAGTTGAAAAGAACCATGAGATAGTATTGTTTGCTGATGACACCTCATTGATTTTCAAAATAAAAAGACGACAAATCGTATATGACGATGTAAACAATGCTCTCTCGAAAGTAGTACATTGGTTCAGTGTTAATAACTTACTATTGAATAGTAAAAAAACTAAATGTATTATTTTTAGAACACCTAACACGAAAGTTGTTAAAGCCGATGTACTCTTGAATGGTGAACCCGTAGATCCTGTCGATTCTACGGTATTTCTCGGTATCACCATATACTCCAAATTACAGTGGGGACCCCATATTGATGGATTGGCGAATAGACTTAGCTCTGCAGCTTTCGCGGTCATAAAATATTAGATCACTAACTGACGTAGAAACGGCTCGACTTGTTTACTTCAGTTACTTCCATAGTATTATGTCCTATGGGATTTTACTTTGGGGTAATGCAGCCGGTATTCAACCGATATTTGTCCTGCAAAAGCGAGCTATTCATGTAATCTAAGACTTAGGCCTTAAAGACTCCTTAAGGCAAAAGTTTAAAGAAATTAATATATTGACAGTTGCATCTCAATATATTTTTGAAAATGTTATGTATGTTAAGAAAAACATTAATAATTTTACCAATATTGGTGACTTTCATAGTATTAACACTAAAAATAAGCATAATCTTGGTGCACCTGTAACTCGGTTGCATCGAATTCGTAATTCTTTTATGGGAAAAACAATGTGTACGCTTTTATAATAAGGCCCCAGAAAACGTCAGAAAATTTTCTATATCACGATTTAAAAAAATTGTGAAATGACGTTCGTGTGTTATAGGTTATTACCAAATTAATGATTTTGTAAATGATAACACGCCTTGGGAATGAAATGCTCGCTCCAGTCTGTTTCAAAAGTATCATTGTCACAGATATTTAAATATGTATTATATTTGTATAAATTTATTTAAAAAAAAAGGTCCCGCTGAGTTTCTTGCGCCGATTCTCCTCAGGTCTGAGGCATTAACTTTAGTAAACTGGTGGTAAATTATTTGACGTTCAAAAAATGAAGCATGTAACTTCTTATTTTGAATAAAATTATTTGAATTTGAATTTATAAACCGACGAGACGAAACGAAACGAAATTGGACGGTTTCTGTGAGGCGCGGGTTCAAATCCCGCTACGTTCAAATTTTATTTGTAAAAATTATATTTGTAAAAAGTCAATATGTACTATAGTTTTATTTTAACTTAACGTGGTATCCCGCATACGGCAGGTTAGGCAGGGTAGGCATGGTAGGCCACTTTCCGCGCCGTATTTTCGAGACATTGTTTGTATAAAGATATTGTACGTATAAAAAAAATTGTCATTGATGCATACATGACGAAATAGTTAAATTTATTACAATCCATCCTAACCTTTTCACAAAGTTTTGATTTTGGCCCTCTGTATTCTTGCAAATTATCATATTTCTCTAAATGAGTAAATAAGTTTTCAAGCTCTTGTAATTGACTTTCTCTTAATCTACAAAATTTTTCTATACTATTTTCATCATTGCTTAGAGGTGTATCGAAACCAAAAATCGGTTCTAATCGATCATATAGTTTTATATCATCAAATAATTGAAGAAAAGGATTCCCCGTGCTGAAAAAATCTAAATCTATATCCAGGACATATGGCTCACTGATATTAAGATGTTGTGACAATTCTTTTATCTTTTCCTCTTCTGTGTTGGCACTAAGTTCAGCAACGGTATATGACAAACGCTTTTCATTGACTAGCCTCGACGAATATAATGCATCAGAAAGATAATAGGGTTCCATGCAGTTGACTCGTAGTAAGCCAGTCTCAGGGTGGTCTCCGACGCAGATCGTGCGAGTGCCATCGCTAAATTGCTTCGCCCACGGTGGTCGCAGCCATACCACTCGATCTATATGGCCGGCCGCCGCCGCCGGCATAATCCAATTTTCTATTTGTAATAATGGCAAAAGTTGTCTACCAGACCGGGCCTCACTTCCTTTTAACTTACGATCTATAAGCATGTCTGGATGAGCATCGAAATGAACAAGCGTAGTTCCCTCTAACGGAAGTTTTTTGCCTCCGATAGCAGCATATATAAATTGTAAAGCTTCATTATGTTCTTCTACTACATATATAGGAAGTTTTTTGAAGCGTTTCAACTCGTTATTTTTTTCTTTATTTTCCATATTATGCGAGTATGATCCAATTTCATTTATTAATTAACATTCTGAAAAAATCTGAAAAAATAATTGTGATATTCAATATAATTGTGATATTGAATATAAGCAAAACTGTCATAATTAAATAATAATTCGATTAGAATAAATTTTATTATTAATACTAGCGATACGCTCACGGCTTCGCCCGCTTTTATTTACTAATCTTTATAAGCTATTTGACAAGATTCTATAAATTATTTCAGATTATTTATTTGTGACTGTAGAATCTATATACATTTATATTTTAAATTCTAAGTAAATATTTACATTAAAAAAATAATTTAAACATTCAAAATTTTATTATATGCAAGATGGCGACGGATTAACGCCTGTGACATCACATGGTTGTATTATTTGTCAACACCTATATAAATAGGTTATAAGATTATTGTTTTTGTGGTAATGTTCATTTCACTATTGTATTTATTGTAAATAAATCTTTTGTAATAGATTGAAAAACAATTTTATTTTTATTTCAAGATAAATTACTACTACTTATCTATTGTTTATATAATTGAGTTTAGAAATGTCACTAGTTAGCATACTAATTACTATTGAATGAATTTTAAGGAAGTTTCTGTTGTCCGTATAAACAAATCCATAGAAGTTTAAAAAGCACATTAAACAAATTATACAAATACACAAAATATAAATACTTTGTATATTTTTCAGTAAGCTTCTCCAACGAAATGTACACAACAAACAAAACATTAACAAGCGAAAACGTATTTACAACCGTGTTACGTCATCGTCGGTTTGACCAATCCTGACGTATGGTGTCACGTGACTGAAGTACGAAAATTAATATTTTTGTTTAAAGATTTTATGATTAGTTAATAATTATTTGCAAGTTAATCTACACTTTAACGCTTTTTTAACATCTATGTTATAATGTATACGGACAATTAAGCATTTATTTGTCACATTGTCAAATAGCCTATTACTTGTTCTAGTAACATCATCATTTTAAAGATAATATACATATATAGATTTAAAACTAAAGTTTCAGCCGATCAAATAAAATAGTTATTTTGTCGAACATAATAGCAATAATTATAATACTTTACATTAATATATTTTTTTATTTAGCCGATTGAAATAAAAAAGCAATAAATATTAGAAGTTTGCCAAAATACAATAGTGAAAACTATATTTAAATCAATGCAGCCGTATCTGAGATTAGCGTGAACAAAAATGCACTAAAAACAGACAAAAAAACCGATAACAGATAAAAAATTAAAAACGTTTGTTTTGGGTTCCATTACCTTGATTTTTTTTTCAGCTTCACGCTGTATCCCGCACAGAGCAGGATAGGCAGAGGGGACTAGTGTTAAGACACTCCGTTCCCCACTTTCCGCTGAATTCTGGAGGTATTGCGTGCTAAGCGGCAGAACTCAACGCCGCGCTTTGGCTCGACACCAGAGCGAAGAAATGGAAATATAATTTTTTATTATTAAATATTTAATTTCCTCGAGTGGGCATCGAACACATAACCAGTCGCATTTACAGTCACATTTTGCCCTGCGCCACAACCGGCCTTTATTTACTATCTATTACCTTGATATTTCTCCAATAATATATTTTAACATATATCTTCGACGTACAGACAGCGATCAGTTTTACTTTTTAATAAACAAGCCACAAAACAAATGTAAAGAAGCAATGACGAGTTTACTGAAGTCCTTGTAAATACCCCATTTACAAATATATCTTTCCGAGGTCCCTTCAAATTCTACGCAATTAATGCGTAACTTTTGCATTATAATTTATAACGTCCTTCATATGTAGGTCAAGGTCTAATGTCGGAAAAAATCAAGAGGAAAGTTCCACCCCTCTTCGCTGTATATTCGGCCTGTTTGGTTTCGTACAATGTGTAACAAAGTGACATTGATAAAGTAGAAAGAACACAGAAACGGATCAAATACCTAAATATTGTCCATACACGAATGTATCACACACTAAAGTAATCGTCATCAGAGAATTACTACAAATATTACATTTAGCAATAGAAGTTATATATACGAACAAAATTGATTCGGAATAATAATTATTTATATAAATATAAGACGTTATTTTGAGCTAAGGTTTTAGCCGTTAACTATTATATAATTTTAAAATGTGAGAGATAAATATAATGTGAATGACTACTAAGAAAACGTTGACTACGATTCTAGAAAATTGTATAGTTTTATCCAACTTCGTGGTTGGTCAAGATAGGTATATACAAGTATCTACAAGTTGAATAGGTATAGGGGTGTTACAAAGCTTTCAAGAGAGTCTCAAACTATGACTATGTAAATAGTTGCCAGTGTAAAGTATACATAAACAATGGCGTCAAAAATGATTAAATAATGTTAGACTAAAATGTATAGTAAATTATGGCAGAATAATAAGTACAGTATACTGATAAATAGAATAAAATGCAAATAAAAGTGGTCCCAAAATTATATAAAAATTTGAATTTGTTGCTATTTATGCAGTAGAGTGTTAGCAACTCTTAAAAAAACAGTTCAACCACTAACAGTTTAGCCTTAGTTAACATACGCAATCATACGTAACAACGTACCGCTCCTACACGATAGAACAACGTGTCTTTATTATTGAATAATATTTCGAGAATAATGAAAGCTTGGCGGTGGCAATTCGAAAATTCCATTCATAATATGGTCGGAATAGTTTTTTTTAACTTCATCAACTGTGAAGATATTGAGAAATTCAGGGAGACTAAATCTGTTGGATACTCCAAACACAAGTAGTCTAAATAAAAACAGTACAGCAGTTCAAATATCAATATCGAAGCAATGTCTGAGAGTATCGGTGACAATTCAGGAACTTCAATTCGTCGTTGTAATCAAAAACTTCAAATCTCAAGAAGCTCTCTACAGCGTATACTCACAAAAGATGTGTGACTCCATGCTTACTTGATTCATGTTGTGTTAGACAACTGTACACAATAAGGCTAATTTTAATGACCATCCATAGCGAAGGGAGTTCATTGAATGGATTAGTGAACATCAACTAACGGATGCTGATTTTTCGACCAAAATCATCTCAAGCGATGAAGCACATTTTCACCTCTATGGCTTTAATCGCTAAAATTGCCGCATCTACAACGTGCCACTGTGGATTTTAGGCTGGAAGCATAATTGAATGTTACTTTTTTGATAATGGGCTTTTTTGAAAGCTGGTCAAGCAGTGACTGTTACTGGTGCTCGTAATCACGACATGATACAGTTATTTCTGCCGAAATTTGATTATATTGATGTGGATATTATGTAGTTTCAATAAGTAGGTGCCACATGCCATACAGCCCGTGAAACAATTCAATTATTGCATGATATATTTCCAGATCGTGAACGTTTTCGTTACGGTGATCAGAATTGGCCCCCTAGATCGAGTGATTTAACACTATTAGATGATTTTATGGGGTTATTTGAAATCACGGGGATTTTTGTCAACATAGCCCACAACCATTCGTGCATAAAAGGAGGAGATTCAACGCTACATCAACAAGATTCAGCCACATTTATGCAAAATGGTCATGGTACAAAAACACTACGTTTTTTATGGCTGGGTTTATTAAGATTTTAAAATTATTAAATAATAAAGGAGAAAGATATGTGTTTTGTTTAAATTGATAATTTTTATATTAATGCGGTTTATTATTCGATAAACCCGATAGAAAAGTAAATTATTTTTTTAATAAATAAATTTTGAATTACAACACGACAATCTAATCATTAATCATAATCGAACACATCGAACAGAAAGTTAATAAAAAACAACATAAAATCTTCGTCTCAAAACAGTCTTTGAGCAATTGTATTGTAGAAACCGAATACTTCCTATACGAAGCTTGGTTCCGGGCGACGCGATGCGTAGTTGCGCGGATCCTATAGGCTATAATAGGTGGATGGGGTGAGGAGGGGGATGTTGTGACGGCTGCCGGGGTCGATATAGCGCGTCGCTGACGTCACTACGCTACTATGCCCGTCCAAACATAACCCCGCGCCCCCCTGTGACCTATTGCGCTGCTACGCCCACCTGGGTCAAGGCGCAAAAACGACGGATACGCCCGGACTCGCGACTCGTTTTAATGATTTATATTTATATTTCTATATATTATAGTAATTGAACGTCTTAATTTATAAGATAAAATATTTAAAATGATTTTTTTTTCAGCTTCACTCTGTATCCCGCATCGCACAAATAGCAGGGTAGGCAGGGAAACCTAGTGGTAAGATACTCCTTTCCCCACTCTCCGCAGAATTAGAGATTAGATTCGAGCTGAGTGACGGAACATCACGTTATAGTTGCTAGTGCCCCTGCGTCACGACGGCCTTCATCTCTATATATAATAAGACAGTAAAAATATTTTGTCTGTACATTTAGTAATTTTGACTGAAATGGATAGAGAAACACTTAAAAAGAATAATAGAAAGCAAAAAGATTTTTTTTGAATTTCTTGTCTGTCTGTCTGTCGACATATTTCTGTCCGCATTTTTCTCTGAAAGTACTGAACCGATTTACTTGAAAATTTCACCAATTGCTTTGTTTTAACTCAACTTGAGTACTAAAGTTTAGTTCATCAAAATCGGTTCATTAAAAAAAAAGTTATCGTCATTTGAATGAACTCAAGGCATTACTTTGCCTGCGAATATTATATAGCAATCGCGCTGGTATGACCCTGGCTAAAGAATGACATTCGAAACGTCTGGTTTATATGATTATTGATAAAAATATATATTTTTGAAGCACTATTATATAATATTTTATACAATAAAGTAAGCAAAGTTGAATTGTTAGTGGAGATTACCTTCATAAATCATAACAGTTAAGTTTAAGTCGTAATTAATTCAACCGGCCGGTCGTGGCGCAGCGGCACGAGGTGTGACTGCAAAACCGACTGGTTGTGGGTTCGATCCCTACTCGAGGAGATGAAATATTTACTTAAATTTATATTTCCATTTCTTCGCTCTGGCGTCGAGGTCAAGCGCGGCGTTGAGTTCTGCCCCTCAACACGCAATGCCTCCAAAAATTCGGCAGAAAGTGGGGAACGGAGTGTCTTAACACTAGGTTCCCTCTGCCTACCCTGCTGTGTGCGGGATACAGCGTGAAGCTGATTTAATTTTTTTTTTTAATATGTAAACTAAAATTCAGAATACAACACAAAAAGTATATCAATATCTACATTATATATCAAAGCAATAGTATGTTATAAAAAATGTATCCTACTAACAATATTACAATGAGAAAGTTTAAAAATATGGACCTTGCTCTTTTTTCAGTTTCAACTGAATATTTACATGTCTATCACCCAAACAAAAAAATACTCAAATGTACGTACATGTCCCTCGCTGGAACCAAATTCCTAAAACATTCACACAGTGGATTTTATTGTTATTTAGAGAATTTATTGCAAGATGCGAATTTGGGGCCGCTCACTAGTAAGGAATATAATAGATAATATATACAATACCTACAATACAGTTAAGTATGACAACATCTGTTGTGTGATAAGTTCTTTGATTTTCGCAATTATTACACATTTTAAATGAAACTATTTTAACTGGATTAATCGCGTACATTTGAGATTATACATTTTGGAAACCCGACGTTTCAAACACTTCGCAGTAGTCCATGGTCACGGGTAGGCAGTCTACCCGTGATTAATCTGGTTAAAATAGTTTCATTTAAAATCCAATGTGTGATATTAATCAAAAATTTGCTTGCTTCTTTGCAGTGTTATGCAGTTGGTTTTTTATTCATATTTATTTTTTATTTATCCATAATATTAATAAATATTGTATTTTGGAATTGTGACAAGCTAAATTCAATAAGAATAAGTTTCTTCTGCATAATTCGGAAAGTCTTTAGAATTTCAAAGATTTACCTGTTAAAAAATGTTAAACCTCTTTTGTTATTTTTACATATACTAAAATAATAGTTTATTGCTGTTGTGTTAGAAAATCTATAATTGGGTGTATCTATCAATGTAGTAGACCTACACTACAGAATCTGAGCATGTTAATCTCAAAAACAGCTTAACAAATTTAAATGTAGTTTTAACAATATATATATATATATATATATATATATTGGGCTTTAGTTTATGAGTAATTTAGATTAGTAAATAAATGTGTAGTGGGTGAATCTGCGAGTGGGTTGTTAGTTATTAATATACTTGTTAATGATGTAATATTAAACATTTACAGAATGTTTTTTTTTATTTATTTGCATTGAATCACAATCATAAAAAAATATTATGAAATTTGTTTTTGTCTTAAGCTACAGCACTAATTGTGCTGTATATTATCGTTAAAATATTCTATGTCGCCAGACCAAACATTTGATTTGTTTATTCTAGTTTTTTTTAGAATTAGTGATTTTGTAAAATGTATAATGTTATGTTCTAAGTAATGATTTATCCCTTTTTTTTGAGAACGTTTAGCACATTAATTTATAGTTACACATTGGCCACTAAGTTTAATAAATAATTATACATACACACTAAATAATACCGGGCAATATCAATTTATTTATATTTACAGAAGTAATTTTTACTCACTTGACTGTTATAGCATAGCGTATCTGTTATAGCATAACTCAAATAATAAAAAATAGAAATTTATCCTGATTCGTTGCTAATATATATTAATTATGAAATAAACAAGAAATAATAAATTTAGCGGAAACCGAAATGGTCAATTCAATAACAAATGATTGTCGCTTTACTCGCATTATATCAATGTCAATAGGATAAATGACTTTGACATTTGTAATTTTGACCAAAAATAAATTTGCTTATGTAGTCTTATAGCTATCATATGTTAAAACTTCGTTTTTTATTATTAACTGTATTATACTCATTATTTTAAAATTTTAATCCTTAAACTGAACTTTGATTTTAATATGTAAAGTCTAAATATCCTTATATTAGATATCTTATTTGATCTTCCTAACTTCTATTGAGTTATGGTGTTCCTATTTTATATGTATAGCGTATCTACCATATTTTTTGTTGGTGCAAAAAAAACACATAAAGCTGATCAATTTTACCAATTTTGTTTTGACGCTAGGTAATGCTTTTACGCAGACCCCGCATTCAAATAGTACTGATTCATCGAAAAAGAAACTCAATACTATTAGGTCGAGATCCCATTGACATTGAGGAAAAACAATGGTTGCCAGCTCTCAGTCTGCAGCAAGACGAGGGTTGCCTAGTTTTAACAGGTCACTTAATGGTAATATTTGTATTCATGTGTTTTTTAATTAATTATATATCAAATTAAAGCTTATTTTTTTCTCAACACTATAACACATAGTTGCTTGGAAAATAACTGCCGCAAGCAAAGGTTGCCAATATTTTATTCCGGTTCCGTTTGAATGAGAATAGACGATCAAATGTGCGGTCTGCCTTATGTTTTAAAGTAAAATATTATATTATATAGAAGGTCAATCTTAAAATCAATGATTATTCTAACTATTCACCTGCTCAATGATAATTTTAATCATATTAATTAAGTAATGAGGCCGGTCGTGGCGCAGCGGCACGAGGTGTGACTGCAAAACCGACTGGTTGTGGGTTCGATCCCCACTCGAGGAGATGAAATATTTACTTAAATTTATATTTCCATTTCTTCGCTCTGGTGTCGAGGTTAAGCGCGGCGTTGAGTTCTGCCACTCAACACGCAATGCCTCCAGAATTCGGCAGAAAGTGGGGAACGGAGTGTCTTAACACTAGGTTCCCTCTGCCTACCCTGCTGTGTGCGGGATACAGCGTGAAGCTAATTTTAATTTTTTTTTAATTAAGTATTAAGAAAACTATTGAAAGATAAAATTATCCTTATTTTTCAGGTGAAATAATGAATCCATGATATTAAATGTTTGCTAAATCTGTTTTCTAAATACTAATACTCATTTAAATTATCATTTTAAAACGACTGAATTATCTAATTTAATAAATGTTTACAAATATTGATCTACTATAAGGTATTAATTACATCATGTTTCCTTAACATAATAAAGGGTGACAATTATTGCGGATATTTTTTTTATTAATTAAGAAAATATGGAAAAGTACATTTCGATAAACTCTCTATCTTCGTCTTCAGAGAAAAATATATAATATTAACAAACAATGAACTTTTTGTTGAGGCCAGTCGTGGCGCAGCGGCACAAAGTGTGACTGTAAAACCGACTGGTTTTGGGTTCGATCCCCACTCAAGGAGATGAAATATTTACTTAAATTTATATTTCCATTTCTTCGCTCTGGTGTCGAGACAAAGCGCGGCATTGAGTTCTGCCATTTAACACGCAATGCCTTCAGAATTCGGCAGAAAGTAGGGAACAGAGTGTCTTACACTAGGTTCCCTCTACCTATCCTGCTGTGTGCGGGATACAGCGTGAAGCTGATTTTTGTTTTAACTTTTTGTAACACTTTGCGTTTTTGTAACAGCGTGTTAATTATATTTTAAAAGAGCAACCATTGACTCTATTGCCGTCTCTTCTCAGAAGAACTGCCTCTCAATCCGGTGGTAGCTTCTTTTAGGACTGACGCTACAAATTTTTTTATGTAACTTGACAATTCAAAAGTGGTTGTAATCGCCTAATTAAATAAATAATATTTTTATTTTGATTTTGCTGGCAACCATTGTTTTTCCAATTCCTTGTGCGATTTTCTTTCAAATGATTTGGGATTCACAAAACAACATATGAGTGCAATTTTCTCCAGAAACGCATTACGAAAAAAAAATATTATAGGTGATTGCGGCAGGATAGTTCTAGGCAACCCTATTCTAGTATCATTCTTGAATAGAAAAACAGATCCCTACAGATTTAAGCAATGGGATCTTAGGCCATATCCTTATTTACCTTTCTAAAGCTATGAGGAAAGAGCTGGTAATGCTTCGACACCAACGGAGCCATCCAGACTACCGGTCCAGAGAGTATTATCAGGTACAATGTACGGCTTACAAGCTACGGCAATGTCAATGCCTCTCTATCATGGATTGAATCATTAGGTTTAAGCGCATTAGCGGAGTGATTGAGGTTTGTCTGTAGAAAGTTGTGTTAGACGACTGTCCATATGACATAGACATAAGTTCTTAGTCCTGACAGCCAACTCATAGAGAGACCTCAATGCCTAGCACTGCATTACACATAATGTGCCAAACTGGCATTTTCGCGTCAGTGCATAATATACAATAATGACCGACTTTACCTAAGGCATCCTAAATATTACTCGTAATACAAACTTCAACATTTGCAAAAATATAATATGAATTTTAAGATCTTTCTTTATTTCTAATGGTCATTCCTCATATTAATATTTACATATATTATAAACTAACAATGCAGAATATTAATACTTTTTTTACGGCGTTATTTTAAAAATAAAGCACCTAAAACCTATACTTGCGTCACTAATCCCATGGAAAACCCTGAGCTCCTCTGCCTGCAAGGCGATAAGCAGATGTAATCTAAAAGTCCCACTATGTTCAAATTTTTATACGTTTTCTAAATAAGTATTTTTCATTCCTAAGTGTGGAATAACACTTTAAAAAAATGTTTAAAAATATTTAATAAATAGTATTCTCTCTTGCCAGACGATAATTCTTAGTAATTATCTTTGGGTAGCGAAAATTTGTAAAAATCTCCCTACAGAGATGTTAACAACATAAATAAGTTGTAACAAGCGTATAAAAATTTCGACGTAGCTCGACGAGAACGTATGGCTTAGTGGTCAGAGCGCGTGGTCGGTTTCCAGGTGACGCGGGTTCGAGTCCGCTACGTTCAAATTTTATGGTTTATGTTGCTTACCACCGTAAGACAAGCGTAAGAATATCTTAAGGTTGTATAAAGACAAAGGTAAGTTATTCACATAAATCTTTGTATATATGTTTTTTTTGTTTTATTGAAAAAAAAAATAGGTGGCAGCATTAAATTCTTTTAAAATTGCAATAAATCGATTCACGAAATAGTAGTTATTTTATTTATAATGTGTCCTCTAGTTCGTGTTACTACCGAATTAGGGAGATCCTAGATACTTTTGAATAAATTAATTTTTATATAATAATTGAGATAATTTAAATTTAAAGCTTAAAAACACTTAATGTATTTATTAAGTTTACTGGTGACCGAAATTCGGTATATATTTTATTGACTTAAATTCCTATATTACTATTTTAAAGGTAACCTGAATTGATAACTTAAGCTAAATTCGTATAGGTACTACCAATGCAACTTTGTTTTTTAATTAACTTTTATTATTTGTTTGTGTATTTTTTCGAATATACATGGTAGTTAATGATTACTTTACATAATGTAAAAAATACTGAACAAACAGAAGTGCGAAAGTTACCAAAATCACACGAAACAAGATTCTCTACATTTCACTATTTTCCCCAAGTTCATGACAAATAAATCTACGTAAAATTAACACATTGACTCCTCTGTACTTATTAATATTGGTTATCTTAGTCTTGTTATAAATCTTAGTAAAGATCTTTTTATTTTTTCAAGAATATAGTAAATATAAATTGTCGTACAAAAGCTAAGGTAGCTGCACGAATCTCCTACAGAATACATACATCGGATTTGTGATAATGAAATTTTCATTTTATTAATGTTATTATATATTAAGGTTTTATGTTTGTTGAAGGTACATTTATATTTTCATTTCTTCGCTCTGGTGTCGAGGGGAAAGCGCGGCGTTGAGTTCCGCCACTCAACACGCAATGCCTCCCGGAATTGGGGAACGGAGTGTCATAACTCTAGGTTCCCTCTGCCTACCCTGCTGTGTGTGGGATACAGCGTGAAGGTGAAAAAAAATTGATCAAAGAAGTAACAATAAATTCGCCAGAAAGTGGGGAACGGAATGTCTTATCACTAGGTTCCCTCTGCCTACCCTACTGTGTGCGGGATACAGCGTGAAGCTGATAAATTACTGACAAAATACCCACATTGATGACTGTAAAATTTGCAAGTTCATATAACATTTAATAATATATTTAAAATTGTTTAAAGTTATAAGAGCCTTAAGA
This sequence comes from Heliconius hermathena, assembly GCA_013403705.1. NCBI lineage: Eukaryota > Metazoa > Arthropoda > Insecta > Lepidoptera > Nymphalidae > Heliconius > Heliconius hermathena. The sequence goes on along the minus strand of JAAIXJ010000266.1, from coordinate 177,320 downwards.
TTCCGAAAATGGGGACACTTACCTTACCTACTGGTACATGAGTACGTGTTGTAGATTATTCAAGTGATGTAAAATAAAAATATTTACCTCTCGATAAACCTAACATCTTAAAGCAGTTAATACTTGGATTACAGGTGAAATACCAGAACCTCTACGATCTAATTGTAAATCATCACGCACTAAAATCAAATTGAATCAGTACTAATAATAGTAATCCAGCACACAGCAGGGTAGGCAGAGGGAACCCTGTGTTGAGAAACTCCATTTCCCACTTTCCTCCGAATTCTGGAGGCATTGTATTGGGTGGCGGAACTTAAGCCCGCGCTTGGCCTCTACACCAGAGCGAAAAGATAAAAATATAAATTTAAACAAATATTTCATCTCGTGGAGTGGGGATCGAACCAACAACCAGTCGATTTTACAGTCACACTTTATGCCCTTATGCCACAACTGGCCTTTACGCACTAGATTTATAATAACCTTAAAGCTTCTGAAACTCTTCGTCGTTCAAGTAAAACGGGTTACTTCTGCTTCTATTCGAACTGTCTTCAATTCCTACTATCGTTTCCAAAGTTTATGAGTGTTTATTTTACTTTGTATGAAAAAATAACTTTCATTTTTGGGAAAAAAACAAAAATATTGTATTCGGCTTTTATAGAGTTGTTAAAACTGTGGTTTCATTTAAAGTGCTACTGATACTTCCACCCTGTACAATAGAGGTGCACTACGGGGTATTTTGGGACGCGCTCGTATCGCGCAAAATAAAATCCCCGCTTCCTACCATAAAATACTGTTATGAATATAACTTTTTGTCTTTCTTTTTATAGCGAGTTTATCAAATAAATTATCTGTCCCATAACTTTTTATGAATAAGGCCGTCAGTTTTGAAATTTATTTTATACACAGTGTTTTTGTCAGCTACACTTTAAATAAAACCACAATTTTAACTACTCTATAAAAGCCTAATATAGTTAAAAAAACTTTATTTTTCCCAAAAATTAAAGTGATTTTTTTCAAGCAAAATACATAATAAAATTATTGTTGTAAAATAAAACACTATTTGTCAAGAACGACGCATGCACACATAAACCTATCAAAGGGAAACCGCCGCAAACACCCCATTCCGAAATGGAGTCGTAGATATTGACGGCAAAGTTCAAAGTTGATTAACCTTTAGTAGTATTTTTGTAGTAGTAATGTGTTTACGGTATTGAGAAGTTTACGTAATACGTCACACGAAAAATAGGTATGGGAAAAATATGTAGGATATTTTTCCTAAATTGTTAGGTATCTTGATTAATTTCTTTAGGTATGGGTTTAAAATATTTTACCCATACCTCCTTATACCCACCTGTATATTATACTTTGATATATTAACATAATTTTTTATTTGGACAAAATTCTTGCTCATAAATTAAACACATAATTATAATATTTAATAACAACATTTTTTTTTCGCAACCAACACTGGGTTATAATTTACCATATAAGAATTAAGAGGAAAGGATAATGAAAGTCACAATTTATTAAACCTAAATAAACTTTATTTCATATGTAAATTAATTTTTACACATGGAAAATAATATAAAGCAGGGTCTTAAATAAAATGTCTCGTGATTGTTCTTCAAACAAATAAAATTTGCAAAAAATTAGATTCTATCCTCGAATTAAAAGAAAACATGTATGAATTAATATCCCTTAAATTTAAACCTACATTATTTTTATTTGTTATTTTAAATATAATATTATTATAATGAAAAAGTAAATTGCAAAAGTCAGCTGGGTTAAACAAAAAAAAATGCTTCTTAAATACACTTTGATCAATCAATAAAAAAAAAATTTTCATTTGAGACGTGCACCTGCATTTGTAATATAAAAATTGCTTTTAATAATGTGACAAGACAACATTTATAATAAATTGACGATTAGTGTGATACGGTCATCTTAAATTCTAATGAAGTTTTTTTACAGCTAGTCCATATCTACTAAGGTAATAGAGATAAAGTAGATTTCATCTACAGTTGTTATTGTGTATTTAGTTAATCCATGACTGAAATTATTAAATCATCTAGCGCAAAGTAATGGGTGGGGATGTTACGTAATAATAATTATAGTAATAAATCTATACTTACCAATAATAAAAAAGTGAACCATAATCTTTGTACTTTGTTCACTAAACTAGAACTGTGTTGAGAAAAGGCCGCCGAGGGCAGTGAGCTTTTGTTTTTATAAATATGTTATCTAATAATTTTCTTTTTTTTTAACTCGGTGATCTCACATAAAATTGTCGAATACAACAAGACTGCCACACTTGATTTTCTGTTATATTTGAACATTTTAAAGGCACAATAGATAGGTAAAATAAAAAAAAAGTAATTAAGTAGGCGATATTTTTATTATATCTTCTTCAAGAATTTTAAATTACTTATTTTACCAATCTATCGAGCTCGTAAATTATGTGATTTACATTACAAAATACAGTCGAATGTCGTTAATTCAAAATAGTGATAATTCGAACCTCTCTATTAATTCAAAGTCACCACGAGTTCCCTAGAAAATCTCTTTATATTTCTAACTTTCGCAATATATTTTTATACAATTGGTGATTCGAACCTATAGGCAACACACGACAATTCGAAGTTGCAGAGAGAAAAATTACAGAATTTGCAGAGGTAAGTACATATTGAGACAATTTATTCTTGTAATGATTACTTGGACACTTTCGCACACATTTTTATTATAACTCGATTGATGAATATTTATATTCATTCACAATTCATTATTAATTAATAATCCAAACTTTTATTTCTTTTCTCTTAAAAATTTCGAACAATTTGATATTTTAAACACTGGATAATTCGTAGCATTTTAAAGGTCCCTCGATTTTCGAATTAACGAGAGTCGATTGTATATTAGAAGACAGCCCACAGGGCGAAATTCAAAACTAAGGATAATATGGTGAGGCACCGTGTTATAAAAATATTTGCACCGCTTCTTCTACGATGCTATACCTTCTTCATATTACATTACGCGACAGTTCTCTTCGCCCTCGCGGATTTCTCCAAGCTGAAAATAAAAAAAAATAAGTCAATCTTAACAAATCTTAAAGTAAACAAAGTCGCTTCTTACCAATGTATGCAAAAATCTTTAAAACAGTTTACACTATTAGACAGACAGATGACAAGTGCATTCAGTAAGGTATCAAGTCGAGGAAGGTATTTATACAATAATTGCATTTAATGTAACATTTGGTGCTCTGTTACGTCTGACTTCCCCGCTAGGGATACAGCGTGAAGCTAAGTTAAGTGTTACCAGCGGTCGTAAGTGGAACACTACTATCGTAATATATTTTACTTAAGATTTGTAAGCTTCTTTCAATCTATCGACACATATATTATAGTTTAATATTTTAAAGTACCTGTTCACGACGGGGGAACTTGTGTGCAAGCTCACGATGTCTCTGCGCGCTTGTGCTAATTTGACGCCGTTGCCGCTCTGACGTAGCTACCTCCTGCAATCATATAAAATATTATTAATGATAATCTAAAAAGAAAAAGTAACAATTAAGAAAATGCAAAAATTGACAATATAATTAACATAAAAATATATATAAAAAAAAAATTTAGCAAACAGTATTACTGTTGCTAAGTTATCATTTACTAAGAAAAAAGTCTACATGCATTTGTTAGCTTATAACAAGCTACATACTGCATGAAATGACTTTAGAATTTGTTCAGTTGTGGTGTGATAAAAAAATAAAACTAGATATAATGATATAAACTGAAAATATATTGATGTAACAAATATTACATTTATTACATCAATATATTTTCAGTTTGTTAAGTAAGATAAGTGTGCATCATTAATAACGCAATTTCTAAAGATAATATAATAAAATATATGTTTTAGCAGTTACATACCTCCTGATCATTATTAACAAGCTTGGTGGTGAAGGTGTCGGCGACGAACCACTTCTGTCCCTTCATGACGATGTCTCTGGGAGGGTCGTGGTCGACGCCTGCATCCGCCGACCACACGGTGGATATCGCGCCAGGCTCAAGTTTCACTGTACGGTGGAACTTGAACACTGTCTCCTGATCACCTGCTTTGCGCAGGATTTGGTATCCGCCGAGGCTTAGTTCCTTTAAAAAAAATTATAATATTTTTACAGACAGATTAATAATTTTTACATTCAGAATTCTTTATTTGTAAGATAGTTTAAATGGAAATTGATTTAATATGAAACCTCACATCAACGACCTTTCCTATTATATAGGTGTTTAGTAGATAAATACGCGACTGCTATAATTGAGATACAAAAACCCTGCTATGCATGAAGCTAACAAAATGACACAACAATGATATATAACGCGAGCCACCTTCTTCCCCTTATTCCTGATCTTCACAAAGCTGCCATCGGGACACGCCTCGGCCACCTCCAGGTCCCCCTTGGCGCTGGACGTGACGCTGAAGTCCTGCAGGCTGCGCTCCTCGCTCTCGTCGAGCAGCGTGCGCTTGCGCGCGGCGCGCAGCGGCGTGGCGCGGCGGCCAGGCGTGGCGCGACCGCCGCTGGCGCTGGCCGCGCTCACGGACGCGCGCGACTCGCGCCCGGGCGATTGGGATGTTAGGTTCAACCTACAATTATAACTCATAAATGTTATTTTTATTTGTTACTTATTACTATAGACTAGACCGTCGTGGCAACGGGACACAAAGTGTAACTGTAATCGCGACAGGTTATGGATTCGATCTCCACTTGAGGAAATTAAATTATTTAATATTTTCATTCATTCGCCTTGGTGTCGAGCCAGCGCGTGACGTTAAAGTCCACCACTCAACACGCAATTATGGCGGAAATTGGAGAACAGGGTCTTAAAAGTAGGTTCCTTCTGTCTTACAGTACAATCTGATAGGTCAATATATTAAATCAAATAATAATATGGCACCCAGCGGCTATAATTTTTAGAAATATGCGAGTCCTTCAACGCAACGTTATCTCCATGCAAACATATTGTTAACCCTCAAAAATTTCGTCTTCTTTAAGAAGAAACCAATATTAACATAATACAAAACCAAACACACCTGTCCTCCTCGCCTTCAATAAGCGCCCTATACGTAGCGATCTCATGGTCCAGGGATATCTTGATGTCCATAAGCGTGGCGTATTCACGTAGCTGAGCCGCCATTTCATCACGAAGTCGGGCCAACTCCTGCTCCATAGAAGCCAGATCTTCGGCATGACGGGCACGCTCGGATTCTAACTGACGTTCTAATTCACGGCACCGGTTCTGCAATATATATATGAAATGTAAATAAAATTTATAAATATGTACATGCAATTTTTTTAATATATTACTACATTTTTTTAGATTTGCTGTAAAGTTATGTTGAGGACACTGCGCCTGACATTGCGCGCGGGCAGTGCATCGCGCGTCTTTAGAGCGGGGCGCGGCGGCGGAGCGACGGCGGGGGGCACACGTCTTCACTTCCATTTTAACCTTATTCACTTCAAGTCCCACACAGTCTTTATCATTGTCGGGCTACTTTTATTTGAATATATATTTATTTATACAGTCCATTCTTTTATTTCTACAATTCAGGAAAGGCAGTATTCCCTACCCAAGTAGGCACAGGGCACTGTCCCCAACAGTTATTTAACTTTTCTCTTTTTTGTTGAAAATTGTCTGGCGGAGCTCAATTTTGAGTTTTAACTTCCTGCCAAACATCCCCAAAGTTCTATAAGTTACGAACATATTAAGAGCAAATAATATTTTTTACACATTAGTTAATTAAATAAAAATTATTAATTGTTGTTGTCAGTTATTACACATAACTTTAGTATATTCCATTCATAAGGTTACCTAATAACCTCCAAAGTAACCACCACCCAAGACACCCATATTCACGCACTTCAAATGAGTCAAAATGAGGCATGACTATCTTTTGCGTGACTTTAAAAATTTTAATTTATGGAGTATATTTATTGGTTTTCATATTTTTTTATGTTTGATATCTTATTTTATATTATTTTTTTATACACATGTATACTTAAACATATGTACTACAGGACTTATATAATTACACATGTATTTATAGTACATATACATGTACATGTGCATAGTTTTGTTTTGAGTTCGATGTTTTGTTTTGACTACTTACTTTTTCTCCTATAAATCGAAACTGTTTCAGATATTATACTTAATATCTTATGATAAGCATACTATTGATAGGCAAACCGGCAATAATACTTTAATATGCAAACTGGAAATAAACCTTTTTTATAATGAAAGAAGGGGCCGAGTGAACAGAGTAGACCAAATATATTCTTTGTGTACCGGCAAGAAGCCAAATAAACATTATTGTATGAAATTATTTTATATTGCCCTCATAAATATTTATATTATCTTCTTGAGTATTTGGTGCAGAAGCAAAAACGCCAAAAAGTAAAAAAAAAATATGAAAATGCACGCATGGAACTGTCATCAGCATTTATGCACAAGTGTTTAAAAGCTCCTACACTGAAGACAATAATGTAAGATCAGACTTCTAATATGATGGCAAAAAGGTTTCTGTACTTCAGAAGATAATAATGTACAGCCAGTTGCCAAGAAAATATATTCATTGTATTTATTGTCTTGTTGACTTTTATATTTTTTGATGTGTGTAATCTCAATATTATTTTCATAACAAAACACAAACAAAAACGAAAAAATGCACAGCATTGTTCACTTTTTGTTTAAAAGAGAAACTGTGTGTCTACTCTGCTTTTTATCTGGCACCTTTAAAATAAATTATTTATAAACATTCCTCCATTGTTATTCAAACTTACAACCAGTGAGTCTATAAACTAGATTCTTCTATAAAGTCGCTATTGTATCATATTATCTTATAAAAAATATACTAGTACTTACACTAAGAGAAGCATTCTTGTTCTCCAAATCATTAAGTGTAGCGTTGAGACTATCGATGCGCGTGCGCATGGTGCGCAGTTCCTCTACGGCCACGGTGGCGGCGCTGCTGTTGCGAGTCGCCGCTGATTGCAAGTTCTTCATCTGTTTAGACAATAATATTTTTTTATGTATATATATAAACAATATGAAGATGAAGAGTCTGTATAGTGGGCTAATCTTAGGACTAACTATTAATTTATAAAAAAATATTTTTGTATTAAATAGTCCATTTATAGAAAAAAGCTGTAGGAAATATTACATCACATTAATTGTTTCATTGTAATCCATTGTATTTATGATCAATGTTGTCTTTTTTTTATAAATTATAGTGAAAATATTGTTCTAGGCACTGAAAAAATACGTCTTTTAAAAGGGCAGCTCTTAATTTTCATATTAAGAGGTGTCTTATCGCGATTCTCGATTTTGTATTCTAACCAGTGGCACGAAATAAATAATTCATTTTCCAAATGGGAGTTGAACCCACAATCGTTTACAATCAGACGCTGCGCCACAACGGCCGCTCCATAGTAAAAAAGTTACAAATAAACAATAAAAATGAATGGTGTAGACTTTTATTACCTTATTCTCATAAAGGGCTTCAATTTCATCCCTATTGGCCTTGATATTAGCCTCTTGCTGCTCACGCAGCTCCTGTAGGCTTTGCTGTAGCTTAGCTTCATACTGCTGAGCCAGACGACCATCTGATATAGTAATAAATTCATATTAGATAACCAAGCTTCAATTTTATAACACTTCAAAATAATCCTAGAAGCCAATGTCGATGAATTAAGTTGTTTCTTTTTTACATGATGTATGTGGATTAAAATTCTGTTAGATTTTTAAATATTTTATAAGATTTTTCGTGGCTATAATAAAGAGATCTTCCGCCTAAAATGTCTCTAGACGTGTAAATCACGGAAATACACGCATATTGCGCGGTAGACAATTTAGGTCTAGGTCTAGTCTAATCTTAGGTATATACTAAAGATGCAATATCCATCCATCAAGATAAACTTATCGTTTATGTAATAAGCTAAATTTTATATGTGCAATGTGTACGTATAAAGTTAAAATGACGTAAAAGATTTTTTTGTTTTCCCACATCTAGAGGGACCCTAGTGTTAAGACAATTCGCTTTTCACTTTCTACCGAATTTTTTAAACATCGTCTTTTGAGTGGCGGATTTCAACTCCGTACTTTGCCTTGTTACCAGAGCGAGGAAATGAAAATATTAAATATTTTATTTCCCCGAATGGGACACCCGCAACAGAGCACGTTTACAGTCACACACTTGTGCTACTTACTGCGCCACGACGGGTTCGATTATTATTCCTATAGTCCTTTTTCAACTTACCAATTTCAGATATCTCAACCTGTCGTCTAGTGCGGGTCTCCTGCAACTCTTGCTGGAACACCTGATCCTTAAAGGAGAGCTCCTCTCGCAGGCTTTGCACGGTATTCTCCATGTCGATGCGACACAGCATCTCCTCTTCCAGGGTCTTGCGGGTATCAGCGTATACTTTACGCAACTTCTCAAGCTCTTTGGCCAGTTCCTAAGTGATTTGTTTGAAAATTTTATAAAAATTCAAGTAATATTACTTTTGAAGAAGTAATTAATTAAGTAAATTTAGGTAAAAATACTGTTATAGGTACGCCTTTTTTTAAGTTTACCAAATTACCTCATACTCTATTCAAGTCAGAGATTATCGACAAATTCTATGTTAAAAATTGTTTAAATTTCATGGAAAATTTATTTGTACTTGAAAACAAATTTTTGGATTAGTATAATTGTAAATTCAAAAGATATACCTCTCTTTTTAGTCATTTTAATAAAAAACATTTCATAAAACCGGTTCTTCATATTGTTTAAACTTTAAATGATAAGTATGTACGATAAGTGGTTTTAAGGAACATTCTAGCACTTAATTAATTTTATATAATACATTTAGTATACATTTCAGAGTTTAAAGATTATGTACTGAATTTATACAGACCCTGGCCTCATCTTGAGCCTTCTTCTTGTCAGCAAGGGCAGTGTTGTATTTGTTACTTTCTTCAGTGTAACGAGTTTCGTAATGACGTGCCAAGTTCTCGGCTTGCTGACAATCCTTAGTCTTCTTGTCCAAGCTACAAAATGATACACAATATTGATAAGTACAACTGAACACATTGTAGAGTATAAAAAGTCGCACGTCGTCTAGTGATCTTGACATACATTTGTACGATTATAGACGGCATACGTGTTCGAGTTCTTTATTACTATAGAGAAAATAGCACGAGGCAGGTTTGCATAAGTCGTTTAGGTATCGAAATGAATTAGTGGACAGTTTTTAGAAAGAATATTTTTATTCCACATTGATGAACAAAAGTGCCCCCGATTCTCGCCCTCGTGCCAGGGACTGAAAGCGAACTTTTGATTCAGGTGGGACAAAAAAATGTATACATACACACCACGGGAGAAATGTAGAACATGAACACCCCCTATTGTCGCTGATATTGATTGATAATAATCCGCGAATACTTAATTATACAACAAATTTAATACAATTTATTAATTTATTCTACGTTTATTAGGCGACGTATCAATACAAACTCATATTTTATATTCCCCTTCGTTATTTATGTAAGCTTGCGTGACCATCGCCTATAACATCATAAAAGGGGGATTTCTGTTAACGTAAATCGTACCGTACGATACGAAAATAACTTGAACGCGCAAGAATGGCGGCTGTTATTTAGACCAAATCAACCACAGGGTTCTATGAATATAACTATGTTTTTTTTTATTTTCAACTTTCACACATGTATCGATTATTATCGATTTTATACATAGAAAAGACAAAGACAACCTATAAACATATCTGTTTCCATCTTCACGCCCGTATGTTTATAATATACATTAAATGATAATGTAACCTAATATCGCACCAACAAGACTCTATTTCAAATAAGAATTAACACAGAGTAATGAATGATGAGTTCAAATCGAACTTAAAATGACCGTGTGAACTCACTGTTTACACTTAAAATTAAATCTTTGCGATGCCTTGTTCGTGTTGTTAAAGTTTACATTTAAAATTTAACAACACGAACAAGGCATCGCAAAGATTTAATTTTTAATGTATTATAAGCTAAAAATTTAAAACAATTGAATTACCTATTACATATTAAGAGTAGAAACAGAAATCTTATTTTACCACTGATTCAGAAAAAATATTAGATTTTGTGAAGACATTACATTAGTAGTGAAGAGTACATTTTACGATTCAGTTGTCGTCTTCAATGTCATTGTAAGCTCTACAAACAGAGTAACCTGATCGAAGGCCGCTTTGGGTTACCACATTACTTACACATGACATAATACTGGGCTTTGTATTGGTAAATAGAGACGATAACTTTGAATCATCTACTCATTATTTAGATGTTTCGGAAATACAATCGTCCTCAAATGTCATTATCTTATCTTGTCATACGAAAAGTTATTTTCATATCTCAAATACAATAAAATTTGAATATCCTTGCGATAGGATTCTTATTAATATTTTCAAACATTAGTGACATTCTCTTTTATTTTTATATCATATCTAGTTCCTGATCGTAACTTCGTTTGGATTCTTAGTCTAGAGTAAAGTTAAACAAGACTCATGTTATTTTTTGAGATAAAAGTATCTGAGTGCATTTGAATTTTATAAGAATATAATATAAATTAAAAAAATTGCTTAACATAGCGATTTAGTAGCGCTTAGCGGTTCTTAATATAATTTATTACTAAAATCATAACTTAATTAAAAAAAGTTCACTACAAATGCTATAGAATGTATGTATGTGACTCAACATGTGTTTTAGTTCAATTAAAAGTATGTAGCTCTGTTTTAATATATATTATATAATTAGTAATTATAGTTGGTGGTGACGATGCGGGAGGTGGTATAAATTTTAAATATTATCATCATTATAAATGTTTTCTGACCTAATTATCGCAATTGCTTGTAATATCTTTAGATTTTTTTTTAAATCAGCAAATAAGCAAATCTATGCTTATTAGTACAGCGTTTTGTTTATTAGTGCAATGATATCTCTAAAATATTCAAATAATATCGTATAGTCAGAGTGAAGCCATAATTTTTATTTAAGCTATTCTAAACTATAAAAAAAAACACAAACTTTTTAACCCGCAACTTTTTTTAGTATAACATTGTGAAATTTAGCAGAAATTTTGAAAATAAAATAATCACAAAGCGACGTCTTTAAAAAACGTGTGTATTAGTTTTTCGTGAATACACATTTGAATTTTGGAGTCACGGTTATATTTACTTGATTACGTCACCCGTGAAGTTAAGACATTCTCGCATAATAAAAAGCTAGCTATTTTAAGTTTGAATCCCTACTGCGCGCGCTGAATTAATAGAGCAAGGAGTTAAAAAAAATCGCCTGATTTTAATTTTACACATTAGGTATATAAACGCGGCTGGAATATTTAGTAATTATTTGGAATAGAACCAAATTTAAGTTTTCAATCTAGGAAAATGAAGAAAGAAGTATAATTTTTATCTATTTGTCAACAATTCTAAAGCTATACATAGATTTTTTTTTTTAATTCAGCATTTTAAAATAATATTTTATTATAAATCCAACAATATATGACCCGAAAATTTAATTCTGTAGGCGTATCGCGGCCGTCGCGATATATGTGAATGACGTAGCCATTGCAAGGCAATCAAATGACCACATGCCGTCAACTTGTCCTTATAAGAATTTATATTTTATATTAACTTAATAACAACATACATATATAACATATAGTCATATATGTATGTTGTTATTAAGTTAATAAAAAATATAAATTCTTATACTAAGTGTAGTATAAAGTTTACTTGAGGCTAATCGTGGCGCAGGGGCACAAGTGTGTGACTGTAAACGCGACTGGTTGTGGGTTCGATCCCTACTCGAGGAAATGAAATATTTATTTAAATTTATATTTTCATGTCTTCGCTCTGGTGTAGAGGCAAAGCGCGGCGTTTAGTGGCGGAACTCAACACGCAACGCCTCCAGAATTCAGTGGAAAATAGTGAGGCCGTGTTTGGGATACAGTGAGAAGCTGTGACTTAGTATAAATGATTATGCACTTATAATATGTATTTTTAATTGATAAAAGCTTAAAACTATCTTATAGTTTCAAAATAATAAAGAAAAAGATATAGATAATATTTTGCAATAGAAAGATATATATTTTGCAAATTGTTTTAGGGAAGTAGCAGACTGAATCCATTTTATTCTGTTGGACAGGACTTAAAGTTCAGTACTACCACCCAACGTTGAAAAGTTAGATTTTTTTGTCTACATTCTTTAAAGACCACATATTATAATATATATGGTAATTAAAAAGTAAAATAATAGTAATAACACTACTATTTTCTAGATGATTGTCTCCCAACAAAATGTCAACAACATAAAAAAAAACATTTTGCATTCAACAACAACATTCAACATTTTTAGAGTCAACTCACAAGAGATAATGCTAGAGCAGATGTCTTCATATCTTTTATTTTTATTACAATTTTATCCATTAGTAAACTGCCGTTTTAAAATGTATGAATTCTACATTGCTCAGCAGGTTGTTGAGTTGTGACCATATATTAGAACTTATCACCAATTTAATTTCTGCTTAATAAAATTATCTTAAGCAATTAAAAGGAGGCAAATGCCCTAGTTTGCATAAGCTGAAAAAAAATATTTTTGTAAATGAATAAAAATATTTATTTTGACATTTGGAACATTAATACATAGCTGTTGTTCAGGTGTATTTACTGGTCTTAATAATTATTTAGCATCTAGTTTAGCTGTTTGTTTAAGGTGTTACACTTTCATATAAAATATTGAATAATGAAACTAAATGATGTCTTCGTCTGGCCAGTGTAGAAAAATGTTAATCATTTATTAGTAAATAATGAGTAAGGTCACACCTACAACTACCTAATATGTTTACATTCTTATTTTGTCACAATGCAATGAAGTTAACACTGCATGTTGCCTCATTACCAGGATGAGAAAATTAAAATATTTCATTTCCCTGAATGTGACAATGTGTGATCAAACCCACAATTGTCACAGTTACAGTTACACCATTATGCCACCAGGGCACATCAGCCTCTATTTATAGTTTATAATACTTGATTTTATTTCTTTTATCCTTTTTTCTTGTATTCGGAAATAACTTGACCATGGTTTTAAAAAAATAAATAAAGATAGTCTTATTATTATTTGCCAATATTTATGGAAAAAAAATATTTTAGAACTTTCTTTTTTAGTATAAGACCTACTCACAGTTTATAAACTCTTAAAAAAACTAAATTTAAGTAATATTGTCTTTGTATTTCTGCAATAATAAAAAAATCATGCATAATTAGAGTATACACACTCAAATAAATAACTTTTATAAACATTAGTTCCAATAGGCCTTGACATAAATAGATTGTAATTTACTTCATTTTTCAGTGGCAATGTTGATATTACAATTTTCATTTTGTTGCAATTTTTCAGTCATATTTAAATATGTTAGTGTCTATAATTAAATATCTGTAATTTAATCGTGTCTATTTGTTTACTAACAAATTTTCTAAGTAATATAATAATAAAATTTTTATATATTTGCTAAATTTAAATGTTTATATAGTATGTGATTGGATTGTTATATTGAGGTATGATGTCACTATGTCGTAAAGGCGAGGTCGCGCGCGCCCGTCATTCCAAGCTTAAACCTAAACGCCGTCGATGACGTAAACTATGCTAAGGTTAACCGGAAAGAATTACTCAAAATTAAAGGAATTCTGGGAAACAAATAGCATTGAGTATATAATTAATTATGAATTTTAATTTAATTAAAACAGAAAACACTTACCGTTTCTTAAGATCGTCATTTTCTTCGTACAACCTCTTTAAGTCAATTTCAAGTTTTGCTTTTTCCCTTGATGTATCATCTAGTAACTTTCTTGCATCTTGTAATTCATTTTCATACATTCCCTTAATGTTAGAGACTTCACGTGTGACCACCTCCTGTGTTGTTTGAATTTCACGACGAAGCCCAGAGTTTTCACTCTCAAGCTGACGAACTTTATCAATATACGCTGCGAGACGGTCATTAAGATTTTGTAAAGCATCTTTTTCTTGAAGACGTGTATGTCTTGTTGGACTTAATGGGCTGTTAGGTCGACCGGCAGAACTTGAAGGGCGGCTACCAACCGGAGTGCTAGATTGCTGAGGGCTTTGCACTGATGACACAACACTTATATTGGTTGACGATGTTACAGTCTTTTTAGATTTGGATGACATTTTAAAGCAGTATTTCAGTCACAAACAAAAACAAATACACGGATTACTCCTCACAAAATCCAACTATCGAGTATCGGCGGCAAGCATATAACTCGGTTTCTCAACTTGTAAAGCCAAGCTAAAATGATCACGTGACCATTGAGTCATAACAAAATGTCGCCATAAGCGTAAAACAGCCGATTTATAAAGAAAAAAAATTCTGATATTAAAATTTGATACAGTTTATAGCCATTTAAAATAAGTAAAATAAGAAATAAAATTGTTTAAATTATAGTAAATTAAAATAAAAAAAATCTTTGAAAGTTATATATAATCTTTGTTAATTACTATATTTTACATCTATAAGCTGTAGTGGATATAATAAATTGCATTTTTTAATCTATCTTAGATTGAGAAAATGAAAAGTACTTATCATTTACATTTGCACTCTTTACATGTTTTCATTTTTTAAAGGCAAATGTTCTCTCAAAATTAATGTTGGATTATACATTTAATATTATGTAGTAGAGTTATAGTATTTTACAATTAATAAATTAGTGAAACTATAGTGACGTATAGTTTTGATGTCAATAAAAATATTCAGCTGATTTTTGTTTACGATATAACGATAATGTATTCGTTCGAAGGAGATTTTAGGCGTAAACCACAGCAAAATCTAGCAGGTGCTAGTGCTCAACATAAAACAGATAGAGATACACTCATTCAGCAGTTGCAACAGCAAAGGCAAAAACGAGAGGTTAGTGGTAATAGTTGTTTTTCGTGTTTATATATTTTTATACGTTATACGTGAATAATTTGTAATTTAAACTTTGTATTGTGAATTATCTAAAATTCAATTCAATAAATATATTTTCGTCCCATTCTTAGGAACACAGAAAGCGATTACATAGTACAATAAAAATACAAGCGTATGTTCGCAGTTATCTTATTAGGAAACGGTGTAAACAACGTGAAAGAGAAGAATTTGATGGTATATTTGTAAAAGTAAACAATGATGATCAAGATTTGATAACAGTTCTTTTAGCGAAAATTTTGTTTTTTTATGATGATATGAAAGATGGCACAAGATTGGTAAGAATTTATAAAATGTTTCTCGAAAAGAAAAATAATATTATTTACACTTTAATGAATCAGGAATAATAATTTATAGGTATCAATATCTCAGCTTCTATTGAAGCAATGGAAAAGAATATTACAGGGATGTGGTTCTGTTGTGCAAATTAGACGTCTATTAGCTTTACATCTGCGCTTGTTAAAAAATGACAGTGAGGTATATATCAATATGTTTTTTTCTAAATATAATGATATAGCTAGATTTAACTCCCTTAAGTATTATTAAAAAATGAGTTAACAAATTATTATTTTAGATACCGTTAGCTGTTCCATTAAGAATGTTTGAAGTTTTTACTTCTGTGAACTCAGCTGATGATTTAATGAATTGTGATGAAGCTGTCAGTAAAATAGGATCAACATTTTTATATTTAATAAAAAGAGGTAATTACACTTTTGAGAAAATTCCAATATGTATAAATACATACCTATTTACAATTTCAGCCTTTTTCTTCCATGCAGAGTAGACTCAGTATTAAGATACTCCAATACCTATATCCACTAAATTAAAAAAAATGCAATCCACTTTTTCTACCAGCAGGGAAATGAAAATAATTAAATTATAATCAGTCTTCTGAGTGGGCCACATTTACAACCACTGCATTTGCAGTAAGATGCTGTCCCACTTCTCCACAACATTCTCTACGAAAATATATATCTGAAAATATTTCATACTAGTAACCTACTTGTAGCTTTGCCCACTTAAAGTACATAATTATTTGTTTACTTACACACAATTATCTGAATACATAATTATAAGTACATAATTATCTGAATTCTTACAACATTATCATTTTCAAGTTTTAGCCAATTTTTTTGTAGCAATTTTGTTAAACAAAATACTTATATTGATATATTTTTTTTATTTTTGAATCAATTTAAATAATACACTAAACAATACTTGTTTCCCTGATTTCTATCCAATTTTTGAACATTTCATATTGAATGGTGGAACTCAATGTTGCACCTTGTCTTGTTACCAAGGCGGAGAAATGAAAATAATTTTGTTTTTTAAGTGGGAATTAAACCCACAACTATTGCATTTACATTTAGATACTGTGTCTATGCACCACAAGAGAGTCATGGATAACTTAAAGACACAAGTATATTTTACCAAAGTATTTGTTTAAATTCAACTATTTTTATTTTAAAATTTCAAGGACTATTAATTGATTAAAGGTCTTCAAAAAGGAAGAGATTATCAACTTGGCTTTCAATATTATTAAAAGGCAAATAGTGCAAAGGTGCAAATAATAATATTAACTTTACATTTCTTTAAGGCTATTTTCAAGATTTATGTCAGCTGTTATGTAAAAAAACACCACCACTGTATGGTCCTTCACCGAACCCACCAACACCTCTATGTGGGGCATTATTAGATCTCATACAGAGACCTCTTCATCTCACAACACATATTAACTCTCTTGAATATAAGTAAGTACTTTATTGTAAGAAATACAATTCACACATATTTTAATATTAACTTATTTATTGCTTTAGAAGTATAGATAGATACAAGTGATTGGATTTGTTTATATGAGAAGAAATTATTTTAATAAATATTGTTATAAAGTTGTTTCACAATTTCCTGGTCAAGTAGGACTGAACACTGCATTTTAGCTATGAGAGTTAGAATTTGTAATAATAAAAAAAAATCAGCTTCACTCTGTATTCCGCACACAGCGGCAGGCAGAGGGAACCTAGTGTTAACACACTCTGTTCCCCACTTTCTGCCTAATTCTGAAGGCATTGCATGTTGAGTGGCAGAACTCAATGCAGTGTTTTGCCTCAAGACCAGAGCGAAGAAATGGAAATATAAAATTAAGTAAATATCTCATCTCCTCGAGTGGGAATCGAACTCAGTCGGTTCTACAGTCAGACTTTGTCCTCCTTTGTGCCCCTGCACCACAACTGGCCTCAGTAATAATTTACTGGCCTGTAATAATTTAAATATAATAATTTTGATTAATAGATTTTGATGAATGGATCCGAACCCAAACCTATCACATTAATAATCTGCCTTTATTAGTATATTTTAATTATTATTTATTGTATATAGTCCACAATTTATCAAATATATTACAATTTTGCACACAGTGACACAGTTATGACAGAGTTTACCTCCTCATTTCTCTGTAATCCATACCCTGAGCCAGTGGAAATGTATATACTACCAGCTATAGCCCAGGACTCAAGTAGAAAATTTCCATTCTTGCCACTTTTACGGTGTCTAACTGAAGATAAGTTTAGTTCCGGAAAAGTTTCCAATGATTCGTGGCTTTTGCATTCCATACTTACTTTGGAACCTCAAGGATTCAGTGAGTTTATTTATGATTATTTCTTAATATTAATGTATAATTTTTAAAATTGAAACATCACATAAAATTATTGCTATGGAAAATTATATTTAGTATTTAATTACATTATGCTTACGAAATTTCAATACATTTTCAGCTAATGATATCCAAAAATTAGACAACACAAGGTTGCCACATAATCCAATTATAATGGAATATCTAAAAATAATAGCCAATTTGACAATAAATGTTTGTAATAAACAAATTTCATACGATTATGAAGATTCACTGTACAGTAAAGAAACCGCAGCCGACAATGATGATGATAGTGACAGTGATAGTGAACCCAACCCTACCTCAGTGAGAGAACAAATGCTTTTAACAAGATGTATAGAAATATTGAATGAACCGGACAGAAGTGTCATGACAACATGTTCTCAGATCACAGAAAGTGATTTGTGTGATGAATTTCTTGATAGTATGTCAAAGATTTGTCACAATCTGTTGTTGAGTCATAGGATGGCGTTACATAAGTATAGGTAAGATTATAGGATTATATTTAGGATTTAATTCATGCTTCTAAAGAAGATTGCTGAATTTTGATTGATTGTTACTTTTTTTTTAGTTTTCCACAATTTTCGAGACACTGCGTATTGAGTGCCTCTTCATTTTCTTCCTCGTCATTTTGTTTACGACCAGGCACTGTGCTGCTGTGCCATAATGGCGTGAATTGATTGATATTGTTTGTATTTTTGCGGAATGCCTTTACTTAGATAATTATCTATTAAGCCGGAATTATCTATTAAGAGGCCAGTCGTGGCGCAGAGGTACAAGCGTCTGACTGTAAACGCGACATGTTGTGGGTTCGTTCCCCACTCGAGGAAATGAAATATTGAATATTTTCTTATCTTCTTATTTAATATAATAAAAAATATATATCATATATAATTTATGTCTCATATATTTTCAGACTGCTGTACACATTAGCGTTTAAGCCAATATTCCTACGTGGTTTATGGCAGTGGCTAAGCAGTATGAGTCATCAGTCCTCTTTCGGAGGGTCGTCCACTCTGTTACTCGCGGCACTCTCAAGAGGCATGGGAACAGAGACCTCGGTTATAGGAGTGCATAGACTTTTGGCGCCATTGGCAGTCTTTTGTGCACTATTCTCTTTATTAATTGGCACATTGCATGATACAGAGTTCTTTAGGGATACAGATGGTGATGAGAAAATGAGTGGTAAGATTTGATTGCTTTCTATGATAGTTAGACTATAGATATATTATTTTTAAGTCCTTTTTTTTGTTTTATTGTTGTTCTCTTGTATACTAATACAGTATAAACATTAATGTATATTTAAAAAAAGAAAAGATAATTAATTAATGTATATAGAAGAAAATAATTTAACTTATTTTCTAACAAATCAAAAAGAATGAATAAACTTTTATGTAATAAGTAAATTAACGGGTATTAACGGGTTTGAGTTCCGATACTCAGCACGCAATGTTTAGAAAATAAGGGAGAAACGAAGTGTCTTAACTACCTACTTTTTCTCTGTCTACCCTCTTATGTGCGGGATACAGCAAGAAGCTAAAATAAAAATTATTATTTTTATGAGGTCGTTGTAGCGCAGTGAGGCAGCGTTAGAATGACTGTAACCACGATGGTTGTGGTTGTCCCGCACTGGTAGACGAAGCGTGGCGTAGAGTTCCGCCAAACAATACGCAATATTTCTGAAATAGGCCAGAAACTGGAAAACTGAGTGTATAGGATTCTTCTGCCAAACTGCTATGCGGGATATATCGTGAAGCTGTATATAATATTTTCAACCTATTTATAATTTCTTTTAGTGGCAAGTACAACAACGCCGAATGCAGGACGAATACATGCATTCGATTTCTCCGAGCTGGGCGGTCTTTGTCGTACTTTAAAGCAAGTTTGCTTGGGCTTAGTGGAGCTTGCCTATCCTGAATCACGGCCATTTTTTACCGGCCAATATAAGGACGCGGTCGGTGGCAATCAAGTTGAAATGGATAGAAATCAAACACCAGCGTGGGCTCATTTGTTTAAAGTAATTTTATTTGTTTTTTTTTTAAACAAGAAGATAAAAGTGTTGGATTCACAAAAGTAGACTCATTACAATAACACGATTTTTAAACAGTTTCTAATGTTGTTAAATAAAATACGTACGCAATTCAAGATATATAATTAAAAATGTAAATAAAAAAATCACAAGTTATTTATACATGTAAAATTTATTTTTTTGGGAATCGACACAGATGTGTATGCGCAATTTATGTGCGTTATAGAGACTAGTAAAGACAGTCGAATATAAAACTGAACTTACAAACACGTACAAATAAGTAATCACAATGACATAAATGTAGCATCAGCAATCAAACAATATATAAATAATACTAATTTAATATATATTTTTATTTTTTTAAGTGCATAATAGCAAAAATACCATCTGTTTATATGTTTATTATATGTAACTGATAACGTTTTCATTGAGGGTATTTTTCATTAGAGGTCATCCAATTAAAAATAATTAATTAAATTTATTTATATTTACATTTCTTCGCTCTGGTGTCGAGGCAAAGCGCGGCATTGAATTTGCCACTCAACACGCCATGCTGCCAGAATTCGGCAGAAAGTGGGGAACGGAGTGTCTTAACACTAGGTTCCCTCTGCCTACCCTGCTGTGTGCGTGAAGCTGATTTTGATTTAATTAAATTTATCGGTGAGGTTCGGTGGCAAAACTTTTGTTTCAGGCCAAACTTGTACAATTTTTTTAAATATTTTGAATTCTGAATGAAATCACATAACAGTTCTAAGAACAGACAAATTAAGATCGTCTAATGGCTATGAGGCAAAGTCGTTTGTTTTTAAAGGCGATTTAAATTGATATTATTTATTTATTATTTGTTATATATTTTTTTTGCTGATGCTGTTTTTTGCTGTGATGTTTACTGAGTGCCAAATGATAAGTGTTTTTGTAATTATACTTAGTTGTATGTGTTTGTAAGTTCTGTTTAAGAGTAGAAGGTCTCTCGATTAAAAACAGAGAAAAAAATACGAATTTATTACAATATGATAAAATAACATACTTATCAATAGTTTTTACTAATGTTGATAACTTAGAAAGTACTGTTGACTTCTAGATAACGACGAATATTGACGTTATTGACAGATGTTGTAATATTATAAATTAAGATGTATGATTATATCAAGAGAAGCTAAACTAACCAAAATAAAGAGGATTATGTTTGCTTTAGGGAATGAGTCCTTAAATTGAGAGTTTTTACCTTAAACATGTATCTATCTACACTTTTATATTAAAATTATAAAGCTGAAGAGTTTGTTTGGTTGAACTCATGTTAGGAAGTATTGGTTCGCATTGTATATACAACTCTTAGTTATTTGTATTTGAACACACAACCAGGTGTGCACTCAGCTGTTGCGCTCGCTGTACGCGCGCGACGCGCGGCTGCAGTTCTGCGGGGCGGGCGCGGGCGCGGGCGCGGGCGCGGAGGGCGCGTGGACGGCGGCGGGCGCGGGCGTGGCGAGCGCGGCGGCGGAGGCGGCGCTGGCGGCGCGGCCGCGCACCGCGCGCCCCTACAGGACCATGCCCATGGCGGTGTCCGACCAGGGTGGGTTTGTTTGTTCATTTTTAGGGCTCAACACCCTTTATCTGAGGAACACTTGGAGATATTGAGTTAAAATTCAAACCATATACTTAAATCTACGCCCCCATTCCTGATAAAAAATATATTTCTATATTTACTAAGAAAAAAGATATGAACGTTTGCGTATTTCTACACTATAAAGGGAGTCAAAATTCATAAGGTACTTCCGGTTGACCTAGAATTATGAAATTTAGCAGCTATCATCTATAGGTAGTACCCAAGTACTAGTTCAGGGTAAAATCTTAAAACTATACATTTGTTATTAAATCCTAAAAAATAATCGCCATAAAAAAGGGCAAACTTTAGTATTAAAGCCGCTAGTTCAAGGGAGGTTTAATGAAAGGGTTCTGGCTAAGCTAAGCCTGTATTTCAGAAAATGCCCGAGACCTCCAATTTTAGTAGGGAACTCTCGATGGGCGAGTATGACTCGTGCTTGTCCGGTTTTTTTTTCATGTTGGAGTGGCACAGCGTGTGACTAAATGTCGACAGCTGTAAGATCAATATCTGGTCGGGAAAATCTATTGATTAATATTTATATTTTTTTGCTCCGGTAATAATACGAGGCGTAGCGTTGAATCCAACCACTTAACACGCAATGTCTCGAAAATTTGGCAGCAAGTGGGGAATTGGAGTGTCTTAACATTAAGTTTTCTCTGTCCATTCTGCTATATGTGGAATGCAATATAAAGCTAAAAATATAATTTTATCACTCTATTTTCAGACGAAGGACCACCGTTGATCGTCAAAGAATTAAGAACAGTTACAATTTTACGAGAGATTCCCTTTGTTGTTCCATTTTCCACGCGAGTTTTGATATTCCAAGGACTTTTGATGAGGTTTGAAAAATATATATTTTTTATTTATATAAGACAACAAATAAATTATATATTAAAATTGATTATTTATTTTAGTAGGCATTATATCTAGTTGAATTAAAGTTAACATTTTTTTGTATATATATTTTTTATTTTTTTTAGGGAGAAACACGCCCATTGGTACGAAATGACAAACTTCAATGAGGGTCCTTCTATAGTCATAAGTGTACGTCGAACGCATTTATATGAAGATGCATTTGATAAATTGAGCCCTGACAATGGTGAGATGGTGGTGATTTATAATACGTTTGAATAAATAAATTTACTTATTTATATATTATAATACACTATAAAAAAACTGTTTATAAATAAATTTCTTTTGTATATAGTTTAATAATCAGCTTCGCGCTGTATCCCGCACTCAGCAGGGTAGGCAGAGGGAATCTAGTATTAAGATACTCCGTTCCCCACTGTCTGCCGAATTCTGGAGGCATTGCGTGTTGAGTGGCAGAACTCAACGCCGCGCTTAACCTCGACACCAGAGCGAAGAAATGGAAATATAAATTTAAGTAAATATTTCATCTCCTCGAGTGGGGATCGAACCCACAACCAGTCGGTTTTACAGTCACACCTCGTGCCGCTGCGCCACGACTGGCCTCAAATAGTATAAAATCAAATTGTATATAGTTGTATAATAACCTATATTGTTTTTTATTCTTATATTGGGTCATTCTTTTCAATATTTTTATTAGACACTAACAATATATTATAAGGATCGAACTATTTCTTTAAATCGAACTAATGGCATGTACAGTCAGAAGCTTTGCCCATGATGCAATCTTAAATTATAATTTATTATATTATATATAATTACAGGATTTTTTTCATTTGGGGGAATTAACTATGGTCATTTCCTTATGAAAAACAACTGAATGGAATGTCTCGTTAATTGGACGGAGTGTCTCATTACTAAGATTCCCTCTACATATCCCGCTGTATATAGGATACAGCGTGAAAGTAAATAAAATACATATATGTTTCAGAGCCGGATCTTAAACTAAAACTGCGGGTTCAGTTGATTAACCAAGCCGGCGCTGAAGAAGCTGGCGTGGATGGGGGCGGTCTCTTTAGAGAATTTTTGTCTGAGTTATTGAAGTGAGTTTTTCTTGTTTTCTTATAGCTTCACATTGTATCCCACACATAACAGGGTAGGCTGAGGGTACCTGGGAAGTTAGTGTTAAGACACTCCGATCACTATTAAGGCATTCCGTTCCGATTTTTTGAGACATTGCTTGTTGAGTGGCGGTACTCAACGCCATGCTTTGCCTCTTTACCAAGCAAGAAAATAAAAATATTAAATATTTCAATCCCTCAAGTGGGAATCGAACCCACAACAGTCGCGTTTACAGTCGCACGCTTGTGCCGCGATGGACACTTTAACTTGTAACTGCGTCACACGAAATGCACAGCCATGGATAAACATCGTGAAATGAAAAAAATATCCTACGTCTAAACTGTTGAGGTTTAAAATATTTTACCCTATATGCTATTTTCGTAAAAGGAGCTCTGACGCTTCCTCCTTATATTTCTAGAGTTTATTTATACATCTATATCTAAAAAATAATTAATTTAGCTTCATGCTGTATCCCGCATACAGCAGGGTAGTCAGAGGGAACCTAAGACACTCCGTTCCATATTTTGTGCCGAATTTTGGGGACATTGTGTGGCGGTACTCAACACCGCGCTTTTCCTTGACGCCAGAGCGAAGAAATGAAAATATTAAATATTTAATTTCCTCGAATGGGGATCCTGTGCCACGAATGGCCTCTCCACATTTCTTTTTTTTTAGCCCAATTAAATTAAATATTTTTCACAGATCTGCTTTCGATCCTAACCGCGGCTTGTTCCGGCTAACAAAGGATAATATGTTGTACCCAAACCCTGGTGTACACCTGTTGTATGATGACTTCCCAATGCACTATTATTTCGTTGGACGTATGTTGGGAAAGGTAGGTTATATTTTTTAAAGTTAAACAATTATATATAACAGATAAGCCAAAGATAAGATAAACTTATAATAAAAAGTTTAGCTGGTTATTAATGGAAAATTTTATTTAAAAAATCTTGTTTAAGCCTTAGCCCTTAACCTAAGCAAGTTTTAGAGTGAATATTTATATTTTTTATAATTTGTAAATTTAAAAGATAATAACAATTATATTCGGAAAAAGAGTAAAGATCGAATTTCTATAAAGTTACAAAAAATATAATAATATAAAAATATATTTCTATATTAAAATTTTCAGGCGTTATATGAAAATCTTCTAGTAGAGCTGCCCCTAGCGGAATTTTTCTTAGCCAAATTATGTTCCACTCGGGAACCCGATGTGCACGCCTTAGCGTCTCTGGACCCCGCGTTATACCGCGGGTTGTTACTACTCAAATCACATAGACGTGAAGACGTCCCCGATCTGGGCCTCGACTTTACTATTGTTAGCGACGAGCTTGGGGAACAAAGGGTGAGAACATTTTTTTAGCTTCACGCTGTATCCCGCATATTCCAGGATAAGCAGAGGAATCCTAGTGTTAATAAAATCCTATTCCACATTTTTTGGAAATTGAGTGTAGCTTGACCCAATTTAACGCCGCGGTTTAGCTTGTTACGAAAATAAAAATAATTTATTCCCTCCGAGTGGGAATCGAACTCATATCCATTGTTTACTGTCAGCTGTTATGCTCCTGTGCCACGACGGCTTTTTATTAAGTTGCTAATAAAACGAAACACATACCTTAGAGTGGTGACAGAGACAGGGTAGAGTTGTAATGGAAGAATATAAAAAACCTAAGGAAGATATGAAATGTAAGTCTATAAGTCAAAACTACTATGATTATATGACTTTCCTTTAAATTTCAGATAGATGAGTTAAAACCAGGTGGTGCCAACATTCCAGTAACAGCTGAAAATAGAATAGAGTATATTCACCTTGTGGCGGATTATAAGCTTAATAGGTAAAGTTCTTAGATAATACATTTTTATATAAAGATTTTAGTTTTTTTTATTTAGGCTCGAATACAGAAAGGTAGGCAGAGGGAACCTATTATTAAGACACTCCATTCCCCACTTTCCGCCGAATTTTCGTGGCATTGCGTGTTGAGTGGCGGAATTTAACGCCGCGTTTTGCCTTGGTACCAGAGCGAAACAAATTTAAATATTAATAAATAGTAAGTAATTCCTCCGAGTTCGAATCGAACCCACTGCGCCACGACGGCCTCAATATTTATTTACTTGGCATACATTATTATAAATTATATTACACACACAACTGTTTAACTATGCTATTTATGCTATTGACATAAATAAGCTGTAACAAACTTTATAAGAGCGTATGGCCTAGTGGTCAGAATGCTTGGACATTTAACTAGAGGCGTAGGTTCGAGTTACAACACGTTGAAATACTTATACATTTTCTAAAAATATTTATCTTCCTTTTAGTTTGGAAGAAAACTTATAATTGTTCAAAATATTAATTTATTCTTCCTTTTCACAGGCAAATAAGATCGCAATGTATAGCGTTCAAACGCGGTCTCACATCGGTGGTGAACGCGGAGTGGCTCAGAATGTTCTCTTGTAGAGAGTTGCAGCTTCTAATATCGGGCGCTGAAGTACCTATTGATCTGGAGGATTTGAGAAGAAATACTCAATATGGTGGTAAGTTTTTTAATAATACGGTGTTACTCAGTGTTAATCTTACAATAAAAACTATAGTTACTTCGTTCCCCACTTTCCGTCGAATTTTTGAGACCTTGCGTGTTGAGTGGCGGAACTCAACGCCGTGTTTTGCCCTGTTACCAGAGCGAAGAAATTAAAATATGAATTAAATCACTCTCGAGTGGTAATGGAACCTAAAACCGTGGAGTTAATAAACACACGCTTGTGCCGCCGCCATTTACCATTTTTTGCTAAACATAACAAATATTGGATCATTGTTAGGTGGATTCTCCGATACTCATCCAGTAGTGCAATGTTTTTGGAAGGTGGTGGAAAACTTCTCGGACGTACAACGACGTCAGCTCTTAAAGTTCGTCACAAGCTGTTCCAGACCACCTTTATTAGGTTTTAAGGTAATTAGTAAATGTCTTTTATTACCTACTTTAGCAAAATGTAATTGCTTTCCTTCCACCTTTTCCTTAAAAAAATTGTGTAAGCGCTCTAATTAATTAAAGAATATTTTCATTTATTGCTACGTCTAAATTTTAATTAAGAAAAAATTGCACCATTGTATAATATTTTTTTAAATACTATTCTTTTACTTCACTATTAAAAAAAGACAAGAAAAATATTTCTTTTTTTTTAATAATGTAAAATTACGTGTTTGAGTTTGGAAAGATTTGTACACAACAACATATCAGCTTTTTTTAAAACATAAAAAAACTACCTTAAAGATTTATGATTCTTTGGTGATATTCCAGTTTCCACAGCCAAAACGCATACATCTTCCACAATAGTCACTGAATCAATACTTAAAGAGCGCGTAAAGAAATGTAAGCGAAATGTAATATAATGATGCGAAAGAAATGTAATGATTTTAAACTTAAAGTGGTCAATTCAAGAGACATTGTTAAGCCATTCAAATCCCTAGATATAAAGAAAACATCAGATCGTTGAGGAATTTCTGTCAAATTGATAGGTCATATAATAGACGCTGTTGCTGCTCAAAAGTTGTTAAAGCTGATGTACTCTTGAATGTGAAGCCGTGGATACTGTCGATTCTGCGGTATTGCTCGGTATCACCATTGACTCTAAATTACAGAGGGGAACTCATATTGATAGATTGGCGAATAGACTTAGCTCAACAGCTTTTGCAGTTAAAAAAATCAGACTATGAACTGACGTGGAAGCGGCTCGCCTTGTTTACTTTAGCTACTTTCATAGTTTTATGTCAGTAAATCAGTTTTTGTCTTGCAGAAGTGATCTATTTGCGCAATCTATAACTTACGTTATATACATTTTTGATAATGGTATGTGTATGTTAAGAAAAATATTTATGATTTTGTCAAAATTGGTGATGTACATAATATCACTACTAGAAATAGCAGTAAAATTATCGCACCTATAACCCGAATACATAGAATCCGTAATTCTTTTATAGGACAATGTGTATGCTTTTACAACAGGATCCCAGAAACGGTCCGAGAATGTTCTATATCACAATTTTAAGGAGTTGTGAAAAGACATTTGTGTATTAAAGGTTATTATCAAATTAATGATTATATAAATGATAACACCCCTTGGGAATGAGATGCTCGCTCCAGTCTGTTTCAAAGTATCATTGTCAGAAATGTCTACATTCCAACCTAAATGCCGTCCACCATCTCGAGACGGCACGGCCGGCTTGTTATTCCTGACGGAGACTCAAATTGCCCGACCGAGCGACACAGCCTATCTCCAATACCCCGGCTACAAAATAGAACATAACTTTATGCCTCTTACCGGGGTTGCTGTGTTCGTAAGGGAGGACCTAAGTTTCCGTCGTCTTGCCCATTTTGAAGGTCGGGACCTGTCTACCATCTGGCTCCGTGTTGACTCGGACGATCGTGCTCGAGTCTACGCATGCCTTTACAGGTCCCACAGTGATAATGCAGAAACGGATCGGCTCATGGAGCACATTCAATCGGCTATCGACGATATGCTCTCACAGATCTCCTCCGCTGAGGTCGTGATACGTGGCGATTTTAAGGCGCACAATGCCAGTTGGCTTTGATCACGCACCACCGACCACGCAGGGAGGGCTGCATTTGACCTTGCTATGGTGAACGAATTGGTTGAGTCGCCTATGCGACTCAACCAATGCCTCTTTATTGGATCTTCTGCCGACTTCACATCCGGAACTTTACCATGTTGTCGTCGATGCCCCTTTGGGGTCTTCTGACCACTGCCTGGTACGGAGTGTCGCAGATCACTGACAGATCACCTGCAACTCGTCGCGTCTGGCACTACAAGTCAGCAGATTGGGATGGGATGCGTACATTTTACTCATCTTATCCCTGGGGGCCGGTTTGCTTCTCTTCTGATGATCCTAGTACCTGTGCCGCTGCTGTTGCCGACGTGGTTCTACAGGGCATGGAACTTTATATTCCTAGCACTGTAGTGCCAATCGGTGGCAAGTCACAGCCTTGGTTTGATACGTCTTGCAAGCTTGCTGCCTCTAGCAAACGCGAGGCATATCAAATCTGGGCTGAGGCACTGGTTACTAAGGATCCGGAGGTGAAAACCTCAAAAAGGAAGTATAACCGAGCCTCTAGGTTCTTTAAGCGGCAAATTGCCANAGGCCAAGTTGGCTTCGAAGAGACTGGTTGTCATCAACAGAGCGAGACGGTACTTCACGCCAAAACACCGTTTGGCCGGCAGGCAGGCAGGTTCGGCCTCATATGGAGTACTGTTCTCATCTCTGGGCTGGTTCACCTCAGTATCAGCTTGAACCATTCGATCGCATACAACGTAGAGCCATTCGAATCATTGGGGACCCAATAATCTGTGAAAGGCTTGATACTTTGGCTTTGCGTAGAGACGTTTCCTCGCTGTGCGTTCTCTATCGCATTTATCATGGGGAGTGTTCTGAAGAACTGTTTGACCTGTTACCTGCCGCCGAATTTTCTAACCGCACAGTACGACATAAGCTGAAATATCATCCACACCACCTGGATACGTGGCAATCCAGTACTGTGCGGTTTCGTAGGAACTTCCTTCCACGCACCACGGAACTGTGGAATGGCCTACCCGCGGCAGTGTTTCCAGGTCGATATGACATGGGTACCTTCAAAAAGCGCGTCTATCTCCACCTTAAAGGCCGGCAACGCACCTGTAGCTGCTCTGGTGTTGCACGGGGTCGTGGGCGGCGGTAATCACTTACCATCAGGTGACCCGAACGCTCGTTTGCCTTGTCCTTTTCCTTAAAAAAAATGTTTAAATGTGTTTTTGTATATTTGATTTTAAAAAAGCCCGCTGAGTTTCGTGTTCGGCTATTCTCAGGTCTGAGGCATTAACTTTAGTGGACTGGTGGTAAATTATTTGACGTTCAAAAAATGAGATTATTTGACTTTACTTTGTGGTGAGATTATAATGAAATCATTAATTCACAAAACATATTATTAAACAGAAATTTATCAATTCAAATTTAATGAATTATGTTTTTTTTTCCACAGGATCTCCAGCCGCCATTTTGCATTCAATCAGTAGGCGCCTCAGATCGTCTGCCCTCAGCCTCTACTTGTATGAACCTATTAAAGCTACCAGAGTACCAGTGTGAGAGTGTGTTAGCTGAGAAACTGTTATATGCTATACAGGCTGGTGCTGGGTTTGAGCTGAGCTAGGTAAGCTTCACGCTGTACGCATATAGTACGTCACTAGGGTAAATTTATTATTAGGGTAGCATTCCACTACTGTGCGGTTTCGTAGGAACTTCCTTCCTAAAAGGAATGGCCTATCTGCAGCAGTGTTTACAAGGCGATACAACACCTGTAGCTCCTCTGGTGGCACACGGGGGCGTGGGCGGCGGTGTTCACTCACCATCGCCCGCACTTTATCTTTTCCATAAAAAAAAGAAAAGCATAGTAGGCCTAGGAACTAATGTACTAATTAAAACTAGAAACCTCGTGTTAAGATACTCTGTTTCTCACATTGTTTCGTAAAACTGCGAGCGTAAAAACTGTGAGTGGTGGAGCTTAACCCCGCGCTTTGTCTTGCGAGATTGAAGAAATGTAAATAATTCATTTCCTCGAGTGGAGATTGAACCCACAACCGCGATAACTTAAACTTCTAATCTCTAAGAGTCGAAAATCTTAAAACTAAAATGTTAGCCCAAGATTATCAATTGTATAAATATTTTGTTTTGCTTGACAACACTAAATAATAAAGACGCTTAAAATTGAAATTATTATAATTACTTAGGTTACTTTTAATTTGACACTTGGGTTTGTATCGTATTATTTCATACAAAATTTCATTTCATACAAAATGAATGCATATGCCCGAAAACTTAAATTTTGTCAATTTTTGTAAGTTGAAGTTCCCGTTGATCTATAGTTTTTGAACGTACGGAAGCCTCGGTGGGCGAGCCGTACTCGCACTTAACCGTTTTTTAGATTTTTTTTAAATAAAGCTATTTTGAATTTGAAGTTGTTGGTTGAAGTAATTTCTATATTTTTACGCATACTCATTTAGAAAAGATATTCCATTTTTCTCTACAAATTTATAGTGTGTAGATATGTGTAATAAATTTTATTGTAATGTAATTATTCCACTCCAATAGTCTCTTATGTTTTGAATAGGCAATGACAAGTTTAATTACCATAGCACGCCTATTGAACTCACGACGCTGTCGATTCTGAGTAACGTGCTAGGCGTGTTCCGAATGCGGGCTTCGTATCTCCATAATTAACATTTACACGCCTTTGTCACTTAATCGATTTTAAATTGCATGAAAATAATTTATAATGTACGATTAAAGGGTATATTAATTTATAAGAAATTTACATTTTACTTTAATAAAGTACAAAATCAATCTTAATTAATAGGTATATTTAATTATTGTGGGGGGTCAATTCAAACTAAACATAGTATAAAGAAGGAATAACATAATAAAGGTTTCCAAACTTTACTCATAAAAAAAGTTTTATACAAACACAAAAAGTTTGTATAAGCGCTTCTTTAATAGCAGAATAAAAGCAGAATTGGCAGAGAGAACCTATGAAAACATTCCGTTCCTTCACACGCGCCGCCCAAATTTTGAGGCGTTGGATGTTTAGTGGTGGTACTCAATGCCGCGGCTTGCGAGGAAATGAAAATAATTCATTCTCCCAAGTGGAAATCCTACTTGCAACCGTCGCTTCTACAAGCTTTTTTGTTATTAAAACTTAATGTTCTGTTCTTTTTTCAGATTATCAGTGGTGAAGATTAGTGTTCCAAGTTTTGTATACTGAAATATTATATTTCATGATCATGTATTATTTATACCGATCGTTAATCTCATTGTGATAAACTAAGGTAGTAGTAGTTTATTGTAAATAAATGTTACCTTCCTTTGACTCCTGTACTTTATTTATTTTTGGATACCTATTATTGTCATAAGAAGTAAATTTACATATACTCTTGTTTTTAAAATACTCAATGTGTGTAGTAAATAGTTATATAATTTGTAGTATATGTTATTATAGAAATAAAATTTACTCTCATAATTCATTTTTTAAAAATTATAATTTTATTTCAAGATTGATATATGATTTTAATGCTACTTAAGGATATATAACATTTCTTATTAAAGTCGGGAAAATAAATATGAATGTATAGTATGTGTAAACCGAACTTATGTGGACTTTAATTAGTAGTTTCCTATAAATATGTGTCTATGACCTATACCTATGTGGATTTTTGGCGAATAATAGTTACTTTGAGGCTTTTGGAATCAATTGTTTAATATCATTTTATTATAATTTCGGAACTTTTTTATGGGTATATATTGTTCATGTTAGAAATATTTGACGTTTATTGAATAGTTGGCTGTTGTTTTTCAAATCCAAAGTGTCAAATAAAATTTTTAAAAATTTTCGCTTTTGTCTTTTTTTACAAAAGTACCATTCAGTTCATGTATATAAAGCAATAAATATCGAGGGGAAAATTTATAATAGAATATTTTGAATTGATAAATACAACTACATAATTCAAACCTTTCAAACACATAGGTCGACGAACACTAAACACAATATAAACAATCATTATATTTTCAAAAGTATTAATCCAAAGTTTAATAAATAACATATCTAATAACTAACCGTGAACTTGTATGCGAAGCTCATCAATAACGTGCATTAATATTGGCTTAGGTGCATTCACGGTTTCAAATATGGCCGCCATCGCCACTCGCCGCCATTCGCCGCCATTACGGTTTTGACAGTTGCAATCAATCAGCCTTGATGAATGAGGTACGCGGACTGTGTGCGGGACTCCAACTCCTAATATACAGTAGTCGACGGATCATGTGCGCATTCCCCGCCGGCTGTCCTGCACGATATTATATTAGATAATCGATATTTACTTCTTTAATAAATTATATTTGTATTGAAAAATAAAATATATATTCTTGTAGTTTAGTTAAGATGGGTCTGGAGCTCTGAACACGCGAAAATTGTGGGCTCGAGTCCCAGTCATTGTAATGGTGTTATTTAAAATCGGTTCCAACAGCAAAAATAATATCTTTATTAAAGGTGGAAAGAGGAGAAAGAGAAAAGAGTATGGAGGTAGGAAGGGAGGGAGCTGAGTGGTCTGTGCGCACTAGTGAAATTTACTTAAAACAAAATTTGTCCGAAAAGTTAAAAAAAACATTTATATAAACATATCTGTTCTAAGCTAAAGTCCAGGCCCCCGTAAGAAAATTTCTCTAGATATGCTAATGAGAACCGGGAGGTATAGATAGAGTATTATTATCCTTTGTTATAAGTACATTTATTGTAACAATATTTGCCAGTTCCAAGGCAGTTTATTTTAGTTTCTTATTAGTCTTGTTTTTATGTTATTTTTTAATATTTCTTCTATTCAAGTCGAATAAGTGGCATTATTATTTAGTATTAGTTGTTATTTTGATATTTTACATGACGAAGGTAGAACTGACGGCTTACCGTGTGACTCATAGCAGGCCACCGGGTTCGTGGAGTCGATTCAATTCAGTACCAATGAAAGGATTAAACGATCGCCTGTCAGCCGCAATATGAATCAAATGGTTCCATCATAATAAGTACTAATAAAGTTTAGGTTAAAAGTAAGGCAAGTGAATGATAACCTTTGCAGTGATTGAATGCGCCCCAGTCCCCCCTATAGGGAATCATTTGTAAATGGAAATAAATCTTATTTTTTTTGGATCGTCATTAGAGTACTTAATAAATGTTGTTCAATATGTATTCTCATATATTATGAACAAACATCGATATATACATATATTTATTTCCTAAATATCATAAATATGCAATATTTTATAATTTTAACAAAATATATCAATAATGTTTTTATCTTCCAAAAGCCGTCAAATTTCAAAAATAAGAAGTTATGTCGAAGTAGGTGCTTAAATTTTATTTATTCCAGCAAAGTTTCTGCGGTTTTAAAGTAGGTAGGTATGTGGTGGTTACAATGTCACTGTCCGTTGCACTTGGATAATCCATCGACGTCTAAAGATAGACAATCGATGTTAAGGACTGACGACAGATATTGTATTAAAATGCGATCCACGCGGGCACGCGCGTCCGTGACAATCGTCCTACCAATTCGGCTGGCTTATTTAATTTGCAACATTGTCCTCTAAATTGCAAATATTACAGCGTTCCCTGGAAAGTTGTAGACGAAACAGTCAGTACGACGACAGAATAGACGATCACGGAACTCATTCAGTATGGGTCAACGAATAATCATTTAACTCAGCTGACTTGAATTATGCTTTAAGTTAACGATTACCTATTTCAAAGATCGATAAATGGATATGTATGTATATTTTAAAACATAGAGTACATATATACATATAGATAAAAAATATTAAAATATATTATAATACGTATAGCTATTTTTAAATTTTGAATATGTAGGTTAATAGAAGATTTCACATTGATATATTATAGATGTTTAAATTTAGATAATCTTTCGAACTTTTATACAGAATATTAGAATTAATATGATATTATATTGTAATCGTTACAAGAAAAGTCGCTTATATAAAATTTTAAAACTACAACAAAGACAAGATCTCATGCGTATCTAAAGACGCAAACAGCGTTCTTCGAAAATCATCATACAAAACGTCTTAATTTGTATTGTTAAGGCGAAATAAAGGCGTCAAGTGTCTTTAACAAAGCTCGACACCCTGACAATCGGCTTCGAGGGTGGTCGCTCAGGCTCACATTGTGGGGGCAGGCCTGTTCTTGGAAGGTCATCGGCGTAGGCTTTGTGCCGTAAAGTCTTAGTCTATGAGCTCATAAAACTACTCTAGGGGCTAGGCCCTGTAATTATAGGTAACTCGCCTGTCACTCACACGGACGAGGAAATGGACTCTTAAAATATGTGCTAATTATGAATGTTGCTGCAGAAGCGATTAAAATTTCTGTATGTAATATCTTGTTAAAATATGTTGCTTACATATTTTAACAAAATATTCAGAAACATAAAGAAATTTTATTGTATTCTCATAGCGAAATATCAACGTGAAAATATATTTATCTTAACAGCAACAGAAACGATAAAGGAAAGTAGACGTTGTTAAGTTTTATAATATTAGTTTATATTATAATGTTTCTTTGTCTCGTTAATGGTAAATTATTACGTATCAGAAGCGGTATCGGGTTTCTTAATGTTACGTTTTGGTGCGTGTAAACATTTTGAGTGGGCGAAATGCCGCGTTATACATATTGTGGACGTTTCATATTTAATTTATGATCCACATATCCTTGTGTACGAGCTGTTGTTTGCGATATCACGTGTAAAACTATGAGAAATATTAGATTAGAAATAGAAACAAAAAAATAATACGTTATGTATAGCTACTTGTTTCTTTATTTAACTTTTATTTATTAAGAAAGTTCATATTGGAATTTTATTTTTTTATTTAAGTATTTCTTTTAAAGAAAATATATGTATATGTGTTACATACTATTTTTATTATAAATTGAAAATAATTTAAGTTTGTAAAGAAAATAGAAAATTACAGGAAACAATACAAAATGCATAGTAATAAGTAGATATTTAAAACGTGCGTAAGCGACGTATAAGATCCATGACGTTGAAACTACTTTGAGGTGACGCATCTAGACGCACCACTGCACTAGATACGATACGACGCGAGATAAATACTCGCTATCTATTTCAATATGACTGGAACGCGACGCAATATCATACCAATCTCGGCCTTATTCTGTCTGCCGGCCTCACGGCTCTGCAGCCCGCGGCAGACCACCCAAGGCGATCTCCACTCCTAAATACATATAACGCGTCTATCTGTTTATTATTTAGGTATACCAACACGAACGACACGGCACCGACGCGAAAATGCAATACGAGCTTTTATTCGTTTTACGAAACGATATTCCAATCATGATGGAATCCGATTATCGCATCATTTTGTACAATGAGCTATAAAAACAGACACATACATAAATTATTTGAGGACTTTATTTTTATTGTCGCGTTGTTCTTGTACGTTCAGAGTTCAGACGATGCTTAATTTAGCTATACACGTATAATGAAATGCTTATGCCAATTTTCGAATATATTCATATCTGAGGATTTAGGAATCTGGTTTGGAGCTTTGTGATGGAGAAGTAAGGTTTTTCTTTTTCACATTAAGCTATACCCTCATATTTCATATGTCCTGCCCAGTTCGAAAGAATTACTGATGTGGTCATATTGTTATACGAAACCGCATAACATGGATATTTCGTATATATTGAGCATACTTAAATGAGATAATTTTTGTGCATATATAAAAATTATATTATTAATAAAAAGTTTAGTTAATCAAATATTAATATTAATAATATTTTTCTTTTTCATTTTTATATGTTTATAATATTTAACTGATAATTAAATGATTCAAATGTCTAAAATGTCATTAAAATTGTAAAGGGGCAAAGACGCTGGTGGCTGTGACACAGTTTATATTAGTACGGCCACCAACGCACACCTCTTGGTTTAAGGGGCAATTTGTTAAATTTAATTTGATGAATAAATATATTATTATTATTATATTGAGCTCTCGCACATGTTTCTTACAAGACTACACGTGATGTACAGTTAATAGATCAATCACATATATGAATATCAATGATATAATCGCAGCACTGCGAACTACAGTTCGTACGTGCGTCTAAACGAATACCTTCAATGGGCCATTCAGGCTAATGCTCGATGATATTATCTTCCTTTCACATATTATATCGCAATCGTCGTGGGTGGCATTTTGCTCTTGTTCCTCAACAATATAAAAAAAATAATCCCTAAAGGAAATTAGTCCCTCTATAACACGACTCGGACATGTGTTACTTTTTTCGCTTTAAACATGTCTCAGAGGTAAGATTTATGATTTGGTTCTTTCGACATAAAGTTGTGGTCGTGTAAACGTAAAATTGTAGGTGAGTTCATTAAAATATGTTATTTTTTATCTTAATTTTTTATTGGCTGGTATATTTATGTTTGAAATCGGTCTGTTACCTGAGGGTTTAGTATTTTTATGGAATGATAAGGATTGTTTGCGTTGTTCGGGTCGCGGGTCGCGGCTCGGCTACAGCGAGTGGAGCTGGCGGCAGGTAGCGCGTAGCACAGGTAGCGTTCACGGCTACCGTGCGTACCATGCGTCCTGAGTACACAGCGCCCACGGTACTCGTATTGTTCATGTGGGAAGTTACCAAGCTGCGCTTATCTAATACTGGATACGGAAGTTTCTTTTAAAAGTAAATAATATATATACTTGATATAGTGTATCGTATTTCGTGGTGTGTTTAATTAAAAACATATAAAAATTGTATTTCTTCTATTGTTGCAATGTTTATACACGAAGTTAAGTTTAACATTTCCAGTAAGTTCTAAGTTCAAAAATAATAATATTGCAAATAATATATAAAAATAGTGACTCACTTCAGGAAACGTATAAATATATATTAAATACACAGAAATCTATGTATAGTAAGCAAGTATAAGCACAAACATAAAAGATGGTCACCATACAACACTCATACAAAACAATGCAAAACTCTACACATGCCAACAATTCTGTCAAGGAATTAAGGTAGTTGTTTATCCTCTCGAAGTAACAAGCGCGTCATAACTGGCTGAGCAAACGCCGGTGTCCCATACTTCTTGACATTTTTTTACAATTCTCGAAACTGATGACAGCTTAGCGCAACCGTCTTAAAAAGACTCAAATTATAAGATAAATAGATTTTTTTTGTCTAGTAAAGAGTACTTAAACGGTAGCTTTTTATAATGTGAGCCATTCTTAATCTTTACTAATAGATTAGTAAGAAAAAATACTTATATCTTTTACCTTGTACTTGTATTTTAACTCTTATAATGAGTATTTTTTTTGAAGTGAGGCTTAAGCCGTAATGGACGTAAAACCTTCACAAGTAGCTATACATATAAGTATCAATTAATATATTTGCAGTTGTAATTTTTTTTCATTATAACCTAAATATATTATCACATTGTTTTCTCTGCGATACAATAAAAAAAATACTTTTTTTACAAGTAGGTATTATAATAAAAACTATTAATTTTTGAACTAGTGATACGTGTTTAAGGTTGTGGCTGATTTTATTTTTACCATGAATTGTTTTATTTTCGTCACATTGCAGGTTTCCTCACACAGCAGGTTAGGCAGAGGGAACTTACGAGTAGTATTAAAACACTCCGTGCCTCATTTTCTGGAGATATTAGGCCTTCATTCCTGGAGCCATTTTGCCTCGACGCCAAACAGAAGAAAATGGAAATATTAAATATTTCATTTCTTCGAGTGGGAATCGAACCCACAACGTGTTGCCTTTACTCTCACACTCTGCCTCTGCGGCACAAACGGCGGTTTTTGGATTTATATACAGACTCCTTGCTCTTCCGTCTTTGTATAAGTAGTTATTGTAGAAGTCCATGGGTGTCATCCTTCATCTTGGTACTTAACATTTGCCTATTGTGTTATCTAGATTTTTCTGTTGTTTCTCCTAATTGATATTCTTCTGAATTTTTATATCAAAATTAAAAAAAATATATTATCTGTATTACCATTTTGGTATTCAAATGATAAAAGATAAACATTGAGCTACGTAAATATATAATATGGTCACACCTTGAAAAACCTTATACAAAAAACTAAACAGTTTTTACTGTCTCAAAGTTTGTTTAATCTAGTAGTTTACATTTAAAAATAAACAATCGGAAATTCTGAATTAGTCCTGGGATCTTTCTCTCGTAACGCTCGAGGCAGATACGGCATTATGTAAATAATCGCACGAAGATTATCCACGGAGCTCCGCGGTTGAATCAGGAAGCATGATCAGCGCCGTAACCGATACCTGACGTGCACTGTTCGTTTCCATTTAACTTATTGAGAATGGATTTTAACTATTTATTTTTATTTATTTTTTCCTATTATTTCTTGTTTTGTTTTCTCTTCGTTACTATGATTAAAGTATTAAAGTAAAAAAAATACTTTTAAGGAAACAACAACAAAAATTATATAGGGATAGAGTTAACTTAAAGTGAGATTTTTTTAAGGAACAGTTTAATTATATGTAAATGTAACTAGAAATAAGTAATACCAACATCTGTATAAAAAGCTTAAAAAGTGGGATGCCTTTATAAAGTAATTTTTTCATTGCTGAACACCAAAGTTGGGGGTTTCTTTCCTCAGTCTTCCTAATTATTTATACATAAATGTAGAAGTTACTAAAATAAGATATAAAAGCAAAAGAAATAAAATTCATTTATAAATTTATTTAACAATGTAATATAATTTTTGAACTTGTACTCGAATTGTGAAAATGGAAACAGATATGGATTCTGTTAAGATTGAAGAGGGAATTATTGATGACGCGCTCGAGGCTGAGTTGGTTCAGCCACCGAATGCCACCTTGGCGAATGGAGAAAAAACTATTAAAGTAACTGAGAATCGAAGACATCTCACAATATTACGTAATTTATTTTTTTCAGTGTTTGTTTAATGTATTTTTAGTTGATTTTTTGCTTAGTAAATAATGGCTAAACAAAAAATCCACTAAAAAATTAACAGTTTCACGCTGTATCCCGCACACAGCAGGGTAGGCAGAGCTAACCTAGTGTTAAGACACTCCGTTCACCACTTTCCGCCGAGTTCTGGAGGTATTGCGTGTTGAGTGGCGGAACTCAACGCCGCGCTTTGCCTTGACACCAGAGCGAAGAAATGAAAATATAGATGTAAATAAATATTTAATCTCCTTGANATATATATATATATATATATATATATATATATATATATATATATATATATATATATATATATATAATTTTTTCCGCCCACTCAATTGTGTACACATTTTGAATATCTCTTTATACTATGAAGTTTCATCTTTTCATTCAACAAACATACAAAATATGTTGACGTATAAAAACAAAAAAAAAACCGTATCGTAGACTCCTAGTGGCGTCTAAAGCTATTTACGGTCCATTGTGTCCTCTTATCCTGGATCCTGCTAATTGAGCCATCCCACACCATGTCTTTCATTGTTTGCAAAACTTAACCATAACTAAGCCGCAATAGTCCGCCATGTGGGTGGTCTCATTCGCATTCTATTATGATATTTACTGGAGACTAGATGTGTTTGTTTATTTTTCGACATTTTAATATCATAAAATATACTGTTTATGCTTTATTTCGAATACAATTTGGACACGACAATGAATTTTTAATATAGAAGCAAGCTATCTTTTTATATTTTCTTTTTTATTTATATCTTAATGTTCAAAGAAAAATAAATGCTACATACAAAATGATATGTTAATAGAAAACTTGATCTAATACGAGTGTATCTAAAAGGAATTTAATAGAATCAGGACGCGTGACGAAAGTCCTATCTGTCTGACATATTGCGATGTCTGAAGGTGCGTCGGCGCAGGGTTAGGCGTACAAATTGATTATAATACGTAGAGGAAATGACAACGACCACCCACCGCGACTGCTATAGTTTCGTCACGTTATGAATTATGCATATTGCATAAATATAAAATGCTTATCCTCCAGTGGTTAAGCTTATATATTTTTTTATTATTATTATGAAAAATAATAAACTATTTATATATTTTATATATATATAAAATAAAATTTGTAACTGATCGCTGTCTGTACATAGAAGATATACTATGAGAAAATCTATTATTTTTGGGGAAAGTTTCAATGTAATAGAACGCAAAACAAAGATTTTAAATTCTTTGTCTGTTTGTCTGTGTATTTGTCTCAGAAACGGCTTAACCGATATAAATATTATATAAATTTGACTATTACATTTTTGTAAATTTCCATAAAATTTAGTGTTTACTTTATTTAAATCACTTGGAAAATTGCTACAAAATAAATAATAATTGTTTTATTGAATTGTCTGAAACTTTATATTCCAGTTATCTTTAAAATTATAGTGTTATTATAACACGATAGTAATTTAGATTAGTAAATAAATAATTTTGTAGTTCAAGTCGGTAACGCGGTCGCTATTTATATGACAAATGTGTATTTACCTGCTTCCCTGTCTGTCTGTATGTCCGTCTGCTACGTGGCTTATCTCATGAACCGTGATAGTTATACAGTTGAAATTTTCACAGTATTTCCCGCTATAACAATTAATTAACTAAATAAACTAAAAAACAGCATACAACAAATATTTAAGGGACTCCCATACAACAAACATGTTTTTTGTCGTTTTTATAGTTACTGACCCTGCCTGCGCAAGTCCGACTCGCACTTGGCATTGTTTTTTTGTTAGATTACATACATATTTTAAGACATATACTACATAATTAATTCTAATACATTAAGTGCCCGTTCTTCGCCCACTAAAATCTTAGGCTATGTTCATAGAATAAATATTGTGGCGATACCACCCCTGGTAATGGCCGCTCACGTACGTTACTATCCTTTCCTGCCATTAGAGTCCTTAATTGCTCTAAGATGGGTTGTGTTACTCTCTTTTATGGTAAAGCGGTCAAACCTAATTGTTTTTATGAGCGTCTGTTTTTTAAACTTTAAATCATTACTTTTGTAAGACTGGCGCAGGTGGTCTATCATTACATTTGTGACGTTGATTTGTCTACACGGCATTTTAATTAGCCCTAATGGGTAATTAAATATTCTTAATGTGTTTTAAGAATGCAGTGAAATTAATTCCACTAAAATTTAGTTTATAACGTGTCGCCAATCTATCCCGCATATAGTAAACAGAGGGAATCTAGTGTAAAGACACTTCGTTATCATTAAGTTCCTTCTGCTCCACTCTTCCGGCCGAATTCTGCCGGAACTCAACTCCGCGTTTTGCCTCTTCACCACAACGAGGAAATGAATATATTAAATATTTCATTTCCTCGAGTGGGAATCAAACCCACAACATGTCGCGCTTATAGACGCACGCTTGTGCCCCGGCGCCACGACGGCGCATAATCATGATTCTTCCAAAATAAAACTGCTATTTTGACTCAGTGAGTGTCACTCGATGCTGGTTGTGGATTCCATCCCCAATCGGGGTAAATGTATTTTATATGTATTACATTTTTATAATTAATATTCCCTGGCTTTGATAAAACAAAGTGTGACGTTGGGTACATTTTAAATAAAATAATAATAGGTTGCAAGTCAAGCAATGTTATAATATTTTTTAAATGTATACAAACTGAGGTGTGTATGTGAGTTTACAAATAATTTTATTGAACAATGCTACCTTATTTTTTCTTTTTTAATGAAGCCTGACGAATAATTTAATGCGAGCAAAAGCACGAAGCAGCTCATATTATTAGGTCTTTTGAAGTAAGTAGCTTCGTAGCCGGTAAAGCCACAAATAAGTATGGTACCCTGAATAAAATTGAATAGATTTGAAAATATATTATAATATTAATGAAATATTCTGGAAAGATCATCAGGTACTTAATATTTTATATTTATTGGTGAAAAAGAAAACCGTTATTAAGTTATTTAGATATCGCTAAAAGATACAATTGTATAACATCAACCTTAGGTTGTTTGTATCTAATTGTTTTTTGCTTTTATTATATAAATCTGTGAACCGAACACACGAGGGGTATTTAATATATTCTCGGTATCGGCATGAAAAAGCACACAAATTAAGCCAAAAATATCTTTATTTTTTGATATAGTCCCACATAACCTCAGAACGATGTAACAAATTAACATTGTCGATTCCCTGTAAAAAAAATCTTTCCTCCTGGCCTGAATGGATATTTATTGCCGCCTTCAGCTCTTCACTGCCGATAAATGGTTTCCCACTAAAATATTTTTTCAAATTTGTGAACTAGTATTATTTGCTAACCGAGATTTTTTTGAAAACACTTCGACTTACGACGACATCCAAGATATATCGGTATGTTAAATTTCAGCTTCACGCTGTATCCCGGACACAGCAGGGTAGCAGTGGTAACCTAGTGTTAAGATACTCTGTTTCCCACTTTCCGCCGAATTCTGGTGGTGCTTTGCCTCGACACTAGAGCTCTTCACTATCGATAAATGGTTTCCCACGATTTTTTTTTTCAAATTTGGGAACAAATAATAATTACTCTTGTATAATAAAAGTATATAGTCACTAGGTGCCAAATCTACACTATAGGGTAGCTGGATAATCTTTTAAAAACCACAACCGCGAACAGCAGACTTGGAAACACGCGCCGTATGAAAAAGGGCATTATTGTAGAGAAGCAAGACACCGGTGGTCATTTTATCCCGTCTTTTCTCTTTAATTGCTTCCCTTAAATTACGCAAAGTTGAAGAGTAGGATTTTGCGTTTATAGTCTCGCCTTTATTTTTTTTCCAATCAACAAAATTCCTTTTGAGTTCACCAGATGAAGTGACTTTAAATTTCTGTGATGGGTCTATACCCTTCTTGAGCCATTGCATGGACTCTTGCTTACTTTCAGCGTCATAGTGATG
This sequence comes from Heliconius hermathena, assembly GCA_013403705.1. Classification (NCBI taxonomy): domain Eukaryota; kingdom Metazoa; phylum Arthropoda; class Insecta; order Lepidoptera; family Nymphalidae; genus Heliconius; species Heliconius hermathena. The sequence goes on along the minus strand of JAAIXJ010000266.1, from coordinate 134,431 downwards.
AACCCACGTTTCATATCCAGTGACATTTTTTCGAAAATATTCAAAGTATTTTCACCACAGAGCTCTAAAACCTCGCTACAACATTCGACTCGCATTTGTTTCTGTGGCGCTGTGAGCATTCGCGGGATCCACCTTACACTGACTTTTCAGGGATCAGTCATGAAGAATAGTGTGTATGGTACCGATGGAAAGGTCACTCATTTCCGCTATCATTTTAACCTTCATTTGGGTGAGGGTTGTTTTCAATGCCCTCTCTGCCTCTTTTCAAGTCACTTGACCACTTTTGAACAGAAGATAATGAAGGAGTAAATTCTGGACAAGAAGCCACCATCAGTTCGTTTATCTTTTGTCTTTTTAATTCTTCCTTATTTAATTAGGAATTTAAAGCGCGGGATTGGATTCCGCCACTTAACATGCAATGCTTCCAGAATTCGTCGGAAATTGGGAAACGGAGTGCTAAAACTGATTAACTATAAAAGGTCATACTCTACTTTAGTATTAAGAAAACTAATACCTACTATTAGTGGCGGGAGGTACCTACTACATATCTTAATTGTTTTATTGTATTTATAAATTATTGCAATAACTACTAACATATTATAATTTGTATGAAAATTTGTCAAATTTGAAAAATGTTTCTTTGTTATTCCATTTAAATTTTAAAATTATATTATTAAAAATAATCTTGGTTCACCTCACACAAACAATAATCATACAAATGGATTCTTAGAAAATCAGGATACAAAACAGAATGTTGAATAAAATACAATGTTACATTGATGTCAATCATTACTTTGCCTATCTTACATAGTTTATGACCCAAGTAAAAATCAAACTAAGCCTAAGTTCCAGAATATTCGGCCGAATCGGATATAAGTAAGCTCCGCTCGCAACTGTAGGCGGATGGAATAGGTAACTTTTATGGTCGATAATAAAAAGAACACATCCTCTTGCAAATCGATTGAACGTGGTAATCGCAAGAGTAAATTAGTAGCAATCGTAAAGAGTGTAATTTGTCCGAGTGTCGGTGTGTCGGTAGGTCGTGCGAGGTCGGGATGCGGGGCAAGAGGCAGGAGACAGGAGGCAGGAGGCGCCCTGCAACAACATCCCCGAGCGATCACTCTGTCCGGTGACGGAGTAAAGTATCGTTAGTTGATTATTGTGTTTATTTGCGCGGGGCATGTGTTGGTGCGGCGTGCGTGTGTGAGCGCGGGCCACCCAGTGCGCGGCCACACAGGGCGCCCACCCACGTGGCAGGGGCGCCGAGCCGCGGCCCGCTCGCTATTGCTCTTCTGCTAAACTGCTACCGACTACCAGCGCCGAGTGTCGTCCTGATTGACGTCCGCCACGACCGCCACCACCGCCACGCTGCTTGTTGTGAACCGCGATCGTTCTTATACCTGCATGAGCTAATGTGCAATTGACAGCCGTGTTGGTTGTAATAACTTTACTTTGCATCCTAATGGAATTATGAGGATGTGCTGATAATAAAAAAAACGATACTAAGTTCATTGATCGTGGGAATGTTACGTTATCGTTACAATACACAGAAAGTATACAATAAATATTTAAGAAAGTAGTAATTTTTATTATTACTAACGATTTAAAGTAGTACATAGTATACCTATTTGTTTATATTTTGTTATAAATATAGACACTATATTTATTCTGTATATATAATTTCTTAAATTAAATTTCACACTAGGAGGTATATGAGTATGTAATTATAGGTCATGAAATTATAAAGGTGACATTATAATATATTCGACACTGATAGACATACATATGTTCATAAGGTCATATTACGCAAGCTACGGGTTATAAATGAATATATAATTTAAATGTTGCAGCCAAAACCGACTAATATTTAAAAATTATGTTACAGGAGAAAATTAGTTAAGTATTTATAACTAGTTTTTAATTTCTTATTTATTGTATAAGTAGTTTTTAATTTCTTTTCATGTAATCGTCTTTTAAACATTATAAAAAATAATTATAAAAATTAAGATAATTCAAGTCATTTAATTATAATAGAAGTAACCGCAAGATATACAACACCTGTAAAGCGGCGCGTGCGCAGAGTGCTGCCGAATTTTGACAACACACTCTGAGGCGCCGACGTCGAATGCGTCCGCGAACATTATATATTTTTTTAAATTACGTCAACCGTCAAAACACGCTTATTTTCAAGACAGTGTGAAATATTTCAACATACAATTATCATTTAAGTGCGAATTTTTAACACACTTTCGTTTTTCTTGCTAAAACTGACTTAAATAATTTGTCAAAAAAAATAAATATAGATACATACTTATAAATGAAAATATTCTAATCACGCAACTATGGATTTTAAGAAATACTGTTCATTAATTTGGGATAAATTAATACATAATCTGTGAGGGCATCGCGGCGCATCGTGGCGCAGGTGCACAAGTTGTGGGTTCGGTTTCTACTCGGGGGAATAAAACATTTAATAAATTAATTTCTTCGCTCTGGTAACAATGCAAAGCACGGCGTTGAGTTCGCCAGTCAACAAGCACCGCTTCAAGAATTCGGCAGAAAGTAGGAAACGGAAATGTCTTAATATTAGGTCCCCTGCTTCCCTCTGCTTACCCTGTAAGGAAAACCTCTTTAATGGGGAGTTGTGTACTCTCTTTGACGGTGTCAGACAATTGCCTACGGCGACCTCTAAGTCTTCTACCGTTTACTTTGCAAAAAACATTCAATTTGATGAATTTATTTAATGATAACTTAATTGAAAATGTTACTGTTATTTAATGATAACTTGATTGAAAATATAGCTAATATTTGCTTAGATTTCCGTATTTCAACAATATGGAACCTAGGATATAGGATTACTTTGTTTCCTCCTGTCCGTCCGTCCGTCTGTCAAGACGATTTTTTTTTTAAAGTAGTACTTTCTATTGCAATCCCGTTCAAGTTTTTATACGTTTTCTAAATAAGTATTTTTCTTTTCTAAGTATGGAATAAGATTTTAAAAACGTTAAAAATATTTAAAAAATACCATTCTCTCTTGCAAATGATCTTTGGGTAGCAGAGAGATCCCACCAACATAAATAAGTTGTAACAAGCGTATAAGTCAATTTACATTTTTTAAGTCATAAAATAATAAAAATAAATGACCTTCACGCTGTGTCACGAGAGATCTATGGTTAAGAAACTCCGTTCCCCACTTTCCGAAAAATTCTGGAGGCATTTCGTGTTGAGTTGCGGAACTCAATACCGCGCTTTGTGTCAATACCAGAGCCTGCGCCACGACTGGCCTTAAATCTTGACTTTTCAAATAATTTAAAGCAAAATAAAAGCTTCTTCATTATTTAACCAGTCTAACTTTTGTTTTGTTTCAAAGTAATACATGCTCAAAATAAAAACCAAGCGAAGCCTAAAAAAACACCTTAAAAATGTTCGGATAGTACTAAGAATTAGAAATAATTTATAATTTCCAGTTAAAAAAAGGTAAGTAGACATATAATTAATAACTCAATCCATACAACAAATAGTATCAGTGAGAACATCCTGTTGCCTGATTGAGACCGACGTTTATTCCATTTTTTCTAGAATTCCTGTTCGTTTCCTGACAAATGAGTGACCACCTTTTATAGATATAGTGCCGCCAAATAAGGTCTTCATTTTGCTAAGGCAAAACTACTTTTGTAACTACTAGCTGAAGATCTAAAATGAATATGGAATAGTTTAAAATATTCCAAAATTTTCTTGTATTATTTTTCTATATCAGGTTATTAAGACATGCGATATTGGGACGGACCGATACTGGCGCCAGCATTTATAAGGAGATACATATTGGCATCGCTGACGCTTCTGACAAGAGGTGGAAGCAAATTCATCAAATTTCTTAGAAATATACTTTAAAAGAAACGATTGTTCTTTTTCTCTTTATAATTTTATTAATCTTCTAGGTATAAGTTTTAAAGTTGAGTAACTTAAATTAGAAAAAAAATACATTTATAAATATAAAATAAGTCTTTTAGCAAGTAGCAATTTTGCCGATCAACATACTTTAAATTGATATAACTTTTTTATTTATGAACCGATTGTAATAAAAGAAACACTAAATGTTAAGCGAGTAAAAATTTAAATCAGTTAAGCCGTTTCTGTGATTAGCCTGAACAAATGCAAAAATAAACAAATAAAAATTTTACAAACCGGACAAGCGCGAGTCGAGCTCGCCAACCGAGAGTTCCGTACGGAAATTGGAGGCTCGAGCTTTTACTCAAATTCAAGCTTAGCTTAGCCAGAGTCCTTTTACCTGATACCTCACTTGAACTAGCGTCTTTAATACCAAATTTTGCCCCCCTATTATTTTTTAGGATTTAACCACAAATGTATAATTTTCAGACTTTTTCCTGAACGAGTACTATCTATAGATGCTAGCTGTCAAATTTCATAATTCAAGGTCAACCGGAAGTATCCTATCAATTTTGTTTCCCTTTATAGTGTTGAAATACGCGTTTTTTTTCTATATAAGCAACCTTATTTTTTTAAGTAAATATAGAAATACGTTTTCATTCAGGAAATCATGGGGCCGTAGATTTAGATATAGGTTTGAATTTCAACTCGATATCTCCAAGCGTTCCTGAGATAAAGGCTTTACAGACAGACAGACAGACGGACAACAAAGTGATCTTATGAGGGTTCTTTTTTCTTTAAATGGTCAAAATATACCATATATTGACTAATGATCATAGATATACCCATATGCGCAAACAGAACAGAAAAATAGAAAATAAAATTTTTATTAGGTACTTTAAAGTTAAGAAAATTGAAAGAAAATTATTCATATTTATTACTATTGACCCTCACGTAGCTTCACCCGCTTGTATAACACAACTATTTATTTTCTCATCTCAATTGTTTTCGTGATCTAATAACATTATCATTTTAAAGAAAATATCCGTACATTGATCTAATGTTTTAGCCAATTCAAAAGAAACACTTATAAAATAGAATAAATCAGCTTGACGCTGTATCCCGTACACAGCAGGGTAGACAGAGAGAACTAAATATTAAGTAAAGCTTGCCAGTATCCAATAGTTAAAACTGTATTTAAATCGGTTATACCGTTTATGAGATTAACTTGAACAAACGTACAGACAAATAGACAAAAATAAAACAAAACATGTTTGGGTTCTTTTTATCCTTTCTTTTTTTCTTATATATCTTCCATGTACACACATAGAAGCCAGTCGTGGCGCAGGGGCACAAAGTGTGACTGTAAACTGACTGGTTGTGAGTTCGATCCCCACTCGAGGAAATGAAATATTTATTTAAATGCATATTTCCACTTCTTCACTCTGCATGCAAGGCCTCCAGAATTCGGCGGAAAGTGGGGAACGGAGTGTCTTAACACTAGTTCCCACTGCCTAACCTGCTGTGTGCGGGATACAGCGTGAAGCTGATTTTGATGTACACACATAAATTGAAAATTTTTAATAATCTGATTGACGTACTGTATTTGAATAAGTGTGATACATGAATGTTAAAGTGAGTAAAATTTCTGCTCTTGTAGACAGAGGTAGTTTATCGTCGGACTGATTTACTAAATATGTGAGCACTTCTCTCGATTCAGAGATAATCGTGGGCGTGCCCAATCTTACTCCCAGCAATTTACCGCCTTACCGAGATATTTGTTGAGTCGGCATTTAGGATGCAATTAGTTCGGTGAGTATTGAGCTTTGTCCAAAAGGTGTTTAATAATAAGTGTATTATTATTATATATTATATGTTTAATCAGTTCTACATAGTGAAAAGTAAACAGTTTTTTTTGTTTTGTTTACCACAGCCGTATTATAAAAATAATCTTAAAATAATACGGCTGTGGTAAAAGGAAAGAGTACTCATTAATTTTCCTTGACATATTTTTAGTTAATTTAATTCATTGTCATTAATACTTTTATTGCTCTTTATGTTAACATTATCTTTTAAAACATTAACATCTTAATTTCATGTCATTTTTTGCCATTCATCTCTTAACCTTGCGGCCACACCTGGTAACATGTTCTGATGAAGCAATTAACAATGCATCATCAATTTGCCATTATATTACCTTCAATTTCATATCCATTTAATTTAATTCTATATTCTCTTTAACTCTACATTTATTTTTTCACAATTTCAACTCATCCAAAAAGGAAGTACTGCAATTTATTATTGTATAGGATTGTTTACAAAATAACGTACTACTTTCTATTTTAAGCTACATAATATACTTTTATAGCTCCACGCTGCATTCTGCATATAGTAGGGTAGGCAGAGGGAACCTGGGAACCTAGTATTAAGATTCATCTTCGTCCCCTATTAAGATACTACCGTTCTCCACTTTTCCGCCGAATTCTTGAGGCATTGTGTGTTGAGTGGCGGACTCAACGCCGTGCTTTGCTTCTTAACCGTTACCGTTTTAGCAATTTTTTAAATTAGTTGTCAGTTTATGGCCAGTTGGCCCATTACGTATAAATTAAAATTATACAAGGAGTGGATTTCATCTATCTATTGACATTATCATTTACACATCAAATCATTGAAATCAGACCGTACATTTATCCAGCATTATTTGTACTATAAAGAATAGGGGTCATCTGCACGCCCATCAGCTTGTGACCTAAAACAAGACTTATCTTAAAAATAAACCTTTATATATANATATATATATATATATATATATATATATATATATATATATATATATATATAATTTCGAAAGTTATTTATATTCGAAATTAAATAACTCAATTGATGTTGCTACAATTAATGGTGTGCAACTAAGAGACGCGTCACGTCTCTATGGTAACGGGTTGCCGACCATCTTGCCCGCTTTTTGTGCCGCTCTGTGGACCACCCAGCATGACAAGCTGTATTATTTTATTGTATAATAAACAAATTTATTGCTTTATATAGCTATTTTATACTTTTATTTATATGGGCTCTGTATGAATAACATAAGTATACAATATTACAAAAGTAACAATAAAAAAATATATACATATGCAAAAACGCCTTTGTAAGTAATAAATCAAATAAATCAGTTTCACGCTGTATCCCGCACACAACAGAGTGGGTAGAGGAAACCTAGTCTTGAGACACTCCGTTCTGCACTTTCCGTTCTGGAGGTATTGCGTGTTGAGTGGCGGGACTCAACGCCACGCTTTGCTTCAGTACAATCTTACGTAAGTAATAGTTATAGCTATTTAAATAATTAAGACCGTAGTGGCGCAGTGGGTCAGCGTCTGATTGTAAACGCGATGGTTGTGGGTTCAGTCGGGAATTATTTAATTTTTCCCTCTCTGATAACTGATACTTATTGATGATACTTATTTAGAAAACGTATAAAAATTTGAACGCCTCCTGGAAACCGATCAGATCAGGTCAAGTTCTTGGAAACCATGAAGTGTGGAATAACACTTTAAAAATGTTAAAAAAAGAAATGAATTTGGGTATGGTAATAGCTTAAAGCCTAAAGCAAATTATCAAGTTGTGACAATGTAACAAAAGTTGTTACCATATTGCTAGCCGCTCCAAGGAACAAAATCATATAGGTAAAATGAGACTTATGTTATAAAAAATATAAATAAAAAATAAATATTTATCACACAAAAACTACTTGACCCATTTTAGGTAGCATTGCTTATAGTTATTTTGATTATATCAACGCAGGTTAGGAATACTTTTTTTTTTCAAAAACTAAATAGTTGCTTAAATTGCCAGTTCTAACTCCAAGATATTCACACAAGTGTTCACATAACAAATAACCCTATAAAGCTCTGCTAACGAATTAGAACACGAAAGCAATTCGGTTTATTAAATAAATAATGTAATAGTTAAATAAATAATTGCGTAGTTCGAGCGGGCGAAGCCGCGGGCGTACGTATCAATACCTAAAACTATGATGTGAGCTTTAGTGGATTATGAGGACAAGATGTACAGCTGCGAGCTTTCCACGCGCATTTATGTGCTAATTAGGTTTGTAGCAAAAAATATTGCATCTGCAATCGGTAGGTAATATATGTAATTACGGATACGGAGCTTAGAATGTCCATAGTGTTAGATTTTTATGGGATATTCATTTATATAATAACCAATTCAATTTTTTATTTGGTTAACCGAAAAATGTTTAAACAGTAACAAAATTGAAGAAAACATTAAATATTTTTTTAAGTTTTTCGAATTTTTATAATAATTAAAATAAAAATATTTTTTAATTAAACCTCAAATTGAAATGACTTCTTTGTATCCGTTATATTTGCATATGCGTAGTTGATACACTACGTATCCTACTGTTGTTGAGATTATTGTTACCGTTAATTTCTATATCCTTTTTAACAGTAGGTAAATTTTATTTCTCACATAGCAGGGTAAGTGGAGGGAACCTGGGAAACTAATGTGAAGACACTCCGTTCTTCATTAAGACACTTCTATTCTCCACTTTCCTTCGTTACCAGAGCAAGAAAACGTAAATATTAAATATTTCACTCCAGCAAATATTAATCAAACACCCAATCGTCACGTTTATAGTTGCACGCCTCTGTGCCACGACGGCTTCCTTATTTTCATAAAATAAAATAAATTTTTGCAATCCTATAAGTCCGACAGTCATACTTAACCTAGTGAATAAAATGGCAGATGTAGTGAATTATAAGGACATTTAGATGCGTGTTCAGGCAGAAGCGTATAGAGACGTCAATGGGACCACCCACAGAGCCTACTGCCTATGATACTTGATAATCGATAGTTCATATAAAGTAGATTTCTTTTTATAGAAATCGGCAGCTATGTTGTATTTTTACAGAACAATCTTACTAACACGTAACGTATTTCAAAAACTTATCAAAACTTTTCGTTTTTCAAGATATTTAATTAGTTATATATTTTTTGCCTCTATCATCCATTAAAGTGTATAAACAGATATATCAAGACGAACTGCACAACAGATGTAAGGATATCGATTCCGCTCGCAATTCAAGCGCACCGTTACACAACGCGAGTAAAGCAACAATTTGTTTAATACTGCTTATCGTATCTAACCGAGCAATTTATCCAATTAGGTGTCCCGCTCGCCGACCACCCACGAAGGCTATTAAAACTGAATTATAATTTATTTAGTTGCCTTTATTTTGGACGTCAGCCGATTTGAGACCGGAATGAGAGCGTGTTTGAGCGTTTCTGGCATCGAGTTAGAACTTTTGTTCGTGGAGCTATTGATGCCTGATTTATGTAACTACATCAATTTCGATAAGTATTGTTATATAATCTATAATTTTAAATGATATTTGTTACATTTTATGTTTTTAAATTTGATATAAAAATTTAAGTAAATTTAGTATCCTTCAAGCGCTCTAATCAATTAAGGTTTACGCTCACATCCCGTCATCGAAATGTTTTAATGGGTTTTACAGCTTTTATAACACACGATTTAAATTTCCTTTCTATAAAAAAATATATTGAATAAAGATATATTTATAATTCCATGCATATACTAATGAAAAAAATAAAATGATATACATATAAATATGTCTACTTATCTGGAATGAATATGGTTAAGAATTGGATGTTAATTTTAAATATTTTGGTCTCATATGATTTTTCAAAAGAAACTATAAGTTCTAATCAATATTAATATTTACTATTAAATATTATATATGCCGCTGCGCCAGTCGTGGCGCAGCGGCACGAGGTGTGACTGTAAAACCGACTAGTTGTGGGTTCGATCCCCACTCGAGGAGATGAAATATTTACTTAAATTTATATTTCCATTTCTTCGCTCCGGTGTCGAGGTTAAGCCCGGCGTTGAGTTCTGCCACTCAACACGCAATGCCTCCAGAATTTGGCAGAAAGTGGGGAACGGAGTGTCTTAACTCTAGGTTCCCTCTGCCTAGCCTGCTGTGTGCGGGATACAGCGTGAAGCTGAAAAAAAATATATATTTAATATCACCAGAGCTCCTTTCTATCTCTAACTTTATAATTGCCAGTTTTTGAGCTCTTCCAATTACCATATCATTAATTATTGTTGAATAACATTCAATATTTTCTGTTGGGAGGATTTGACGCAAGTGTGCGCATTTACATGTGAGGCAAATGTGCGCATAATCAAGCATATTTTTGTGGTTATTTTTTATTTTAGGTTCCAATACACATTGAAAATAGAAAGCTCCTGATACATTCTTTGTCACAAATGGGCAATTGGAAGCCGCCAGATTATTATTTATATGAAATAAACCATCAGCTGTATCTCCAGTTGTTCCTGAATAAATTGCTTAGCGAAAACCGTTTTAAACTGGCGAAAAACCTTTTCACGTCATAGATGACGTTAGAAATCTTACGTTCGTCCCTAGTAATGCAATATCCCAATATCGATAAAGGGATAGCTTAATGTAAATCATTACAACTCATACTCCCTTCAAATGAATTGAAGAAAAAAAAACAAAAGAACAAGGCCTAATTAAAACAAATATAAGAAAAATACTGCTCCTTAAACGACGAATAGTATACTGAATACTGAACCTTATCCATATATACACAATATTGTGCACAGTTACCTCCTTGGAAAGTTTTTTGCTTTTAATAATATCTAAAAATATAAGTTATTGAAAATTCTATCTATGCTTATGCTTATTCCAAATTGTTAAGAAATACGTACGACCTTTCTAATTAACCACATTTCAATTTCAATTTTCTTCCGTAATAAAGCTTAAATTCATACACTTCTCCCATGTTGTTCTAAATATTTTTAAGAAAAAAATGATATAACTATATACTTCTACTAAAATATACTAAAATATATACTCCTATGAAGAAGTAATGAAAAAATAGTAAAAGAACACAAATCTCTGACTTAAATAACAAACTTTTGTCCGTCTATGTGGAATTTAAGTATCTTTTTTTGTTATTAGATATTAGTCTTGACAGGATTTAGGCAATAACTTACCAAAAATACTAAAGGGAAAATTGGTACACCTAATGTACGAGTAAAACTATAGTGGTCCGAGTAAACTATAACAAATAATGAAATGTCGTCTTAACAAAATTTTTTGAACGTGATGCTGATGAGCATTTTGCTTTTAAATATAAAAATTATAGATTTTACATCTGATGTGATCCATAATATTTTTAAATGAAACTATTTTAACCGGATTAATCGCGTATATTTTAGATTATACATTTTGGAAACCCGACGTTTCGAACACTTTGCGGTAGTCCGTGGTCACGGGTAGACGACCACGACGGTTCTACCCGTGACCACGGACTACTATTATTGAAAGATCTTTCAATAATATTTATTTTATTTATTTGTCAAGTGCCTTTGCCTTTATTAAGACGGATTGCCGGGAGGACCAATGCACTCCCAACAATATGGAAAAAGATGTTTCTCGTCGAATCCACAGCCGCCGTCGTCAGAAGAAACCTTGACCGCACTTCGCTTTCAACTGCGAGTTGGGAGGCAGAAATTTCAGATTCGGATGGGCCGGCTTTAAGAGCGGAAAGAGTTTCGCGGATTCTCAATAAGACTCCCAAAGTGCCTCGCATGAGATGGTCTCAGCAAACTGAATTAAAGGTAATATTGAATTGTTTGTGAGTGTCCAGGATGATGAGCGATTGTGGAGAAGCTTGGAAGATGCTATTTTGGAGTATGATTCTATACCGATAAATATCTACTGCTAATTTTTGGCGTAGTATATGGTCGGCTCCTTTTGACCACACTGGTTGAAAGTTTTTGCGAAAAAATGTAAAAATATAACACCAATGACAGCAATAAAAATAAGTGTAACTGACGTAAAGTATGCAATCCGTTCTGCTAGTAACTGAAAATGTCTGGGCCAGACGGGTTGCATAATTTTTGGCTTAAGTGTTTCTGCAGGTCACATTCGGTTTTCGCAACACAATTCCAGGATGCTCTTAACGCTGGATCGTTACGAATATTTTTGATAACAGGTGTAACATTCCTGTCATACAAGTCCGGATGTGCCACGGGGCCATAAAACTATTGCCCAATAACATGCTTACCTACCTCCTACTCCTTACTTCAATTAAGCTCCTTACTTCAATTCTGAGTAAAACAATCACCGAACATATTTTTCGTAACAATATTTTGGCACCGACTCAAAATGGATGGAAGTCTGGTGGTCGTTGTACAAAGGAACTTCTCATTGATTCAGTTATAAGGCAACAGGAAAAATCTCACTACTGCTAGGATAGAGTATAATCTCAAAGTCATATCAATCTTATGTAACTCCAAGACCTTTAAAATCTAAGTATGTGGCACTGAATCATATGCTTTCTTATATATTTCATAGAATTGATATGCTTTCTTATAAGAAAGCATATCATTCAGTGTCACATACTTGGATTTTAAAGGTCTTGGAGTTACATAAGATTGATATGACTTTGAGATCCTTTCTGGAGGCTTGTATCGGACAATGGGTCACTGTCCTTCGTCATCTAGGGGAGTGTGATATTCCTACAACGTCTGAACCGATAAGAATAATTAGGATGTCCTTTTTAGGACTTTTAGATTAGGACAGTCCTTTATGGATTTGTTTAGCTCTAAATCTCTTAGCACTTTCGTCTTCGCCGGGGGGATAAGGCCATATCTCACTTCCAGTTCCACTTCCAGTACATGGATGATCTAAAATTATTTGCGTCAAAACGTCCTGATCTTATGCGGCTACTAATGGTTACTCAAACTTCTAGTTGTCATATAAGGATGGAATTTGGTCTCGATAAATGTGCTAGCATGCATGTAGTGCGGGGGAGTGTGATAAGATCTGATAATATTTGCATTTCAGATTCTGTTTCCTTCAGAACCCTTGGTGAAGGTGAGACTTATAAATATCTTGAAATGTCTGAAGCATTGGGTATTGATGAGCAACACATAAAGCAATTGGCGAAGGAGCGTTTCTTTGGTCGTCTGCTTAGCAGCCTTTTGTTTGGAGGGAACAGGGAGCAGCGTGCTTTTAACATTTGGGTTATGCCACTGTTAGCCTATACTTTTGGCATTGTTAGATGGACACAGACTGAGTTAGACTCTGTAGATCGCCAAATACGTAAATTGTTGACGACATACCGAATGCACCATCCGCGTTCGTCTGTAATGAGACTATATATCCCACGTAAGTGTGGAGGTCGGGGCTTTTTGAATGTTAAGAACCTTCATAACCACGAGGTATGCAGTCTTAGAGAATATTTTCTCAAGATTGACATGGATATGCACAAGGATGTGGTAACAGTTGACAAAGGCCTTACTCCTCTTTCCTTGGGCAAAGAGAACCGGCGTAGGCCTGTAGTACTTACTACTTCTGATCGCATCTCTGTATGGAAGAGCAAGGAGCTGCATGGTAGATTCCATAAAGCTCTAGTGGACTCGGACGTGGATACTGCTTCATCTTTATCTTGGTTACAGTTCGAGAATCTTTTCGGGGAAACTGAACCGACGAATTAATCAGGATACGGAACAACCAGAGACTGACTATTATGAAAGATGACACTATCGACATCTGTTGGGCGTGTCATTGACCTGGGGATCCTCAGGCATATCGTCACTGGTTGTTCTCATCTTTTTTAAACGTTTTTAAAGTGTTATTCCACACTTAGGAAAGAAAAATACTTATTTAGAAAACGTATAAAAATTTGAACGCAGCGGNAAAATTTCGACGTAGCTTGGACCGACCAGGCGCTCTGACCACTAAGCCATGCGTTCTCGCCAAGCTACGTCGAAATTCGAGTCCCGCTGCGTTCAAATTTTTATACGTTTTCTAAATAAGTATTTTTCTTTCCTAAGTGTGGAATAACATAAATTAATTTAAAAACGTTTAAAAATATTTAAAAAATAGTTTCTCTCTTGCCAAACGATAATTCTTAGTAATTATCTTTGGGTAGCGGAAATTTGTAAAAATCTCCCTACAGAGATGCTAACAACATAAATAAGTTGTAACAAGCGTATAAAAATTTCGACGTAGCTTGGCGAGAACGCATGGCTTAGTGGTCAGAGCGCCTGGTCGGTTTCCAGGAGGCGCGGGTTCAAGTCCCGCTGCGTTCAAATTTTTATACGTTTTCTAAATAAGTATTGTTCTCATCTTGCTAACGGTGAGTATTAGTATAGACACAATCAAATAGCCAAGATAATTGCAACTTACTCTTCAATATGATCTTGTGGAATTGGAGATGCCTTACTATAGGTACACTCCCACGTCTGTTCTTGAAAATAGCTGTGCTTTACTCTACTGGGATCGGTCTACTGTTACTAACAGGTATATTGTTGTCAAGTATTAGTATACCAAGTGGGGCGCAGTTAACGTTACTATTCCACATTATGACAATCTCGTGAAGGCCGAAAAATAAAAATTATCTAAATATTTTGACTTAGCCCACGAGATTGCCGACATGTGGGATGTCAATGCGACTATCATTGTACTGATAGTGGTTTCAGTTAACAGATTAATAGCGAAAAGCCTCGACCAACATCTTAAGAGGTTATTGCTTAGCTGTTGGATCAAGAACCGGATGCAGAAAGCAGTTTTACTTGAGATGGCGCGTATTGTGAGGAGATTCTTCTCTCTGGAGCCCTAGCCACCGATGGCTTGGACTTATGTCCTACCCTCGGAAGAGTGTTTTTTTTTATATTTTTACAATATGTGTTTAAAAATGGAAAATTTATTTCTCTTGTAATAAAAGTATATATTGTGTAATCATAATAATAAGGTTCGGTAATCATAATAATAATTCGGTAAGTTTAATAACTAANATGTATATATATATATATATATACATAAATAAAAAATAAAACATGTACTGTATGTTTAGCACGGCAACTGTGGACTTTAAACTTGCAAAATTTATGTAGCGCTTGGCAAATTTTATGAACGTTATTTGAAATATGCTATTGATTTTATGAGATAACCTCGCGTGTTTTACAAGTTACTGTTGCAACATTACCGTTTATTTTCAATATTACTGGAAGTATAGCGGCTTTGAAGTGTCGAGCCTCTTAATTTTATTACAACATAAAAAAGGTTAAATGAAATTGGACATGTTTAGTTTATTATTATTGTGTAGAAGGGCAGTTCAATGTTATGGTAGATACCAATAATAATTACTAATCTGTGACGTCTGATATGTTCACCACAGGATATGTCTTCATGGTTCCAAAAAATTAAAAAATATATATAGAGCCTTCGATAAATCAATCAAATCTTTTAAAAATTACATTAACATATATTAAAATTTAATAACCCAGTACCTAATATACTCACTTTATTTAATATTAAAGAATAATAAATAAAAGAAACCAGAGCCCTAAGTGTAAAAACGAAAAAAAAAACAAAGCTTATTAAGTGCACGCAAAACGTGAATCACAGATAAAACAATAATGACATACTAAATATTACATTATAATGGTTGTACAAGTTTTTTCGTACGTAAAGTTCTTATGAGTTTTATTTTTTTATCTGAAGTGAAACTTATATAAGCCGTTATAGAAATATTAAGCAACTTGCTATAAAACTGACAATGATCAGATTTGATACGTATAAATGAATAGCTAGAGGAAAATTATTATTCACAAGACATCGACCAAAACAATTTTACGACTTTACCGTTGATGTGTCAGTGGAATTTAGTTTGTAGATTGATTTATTACTTAGTTTGACCTTACATAGGTTGTGCCGTAGTGAATGGATAACCCCACGTCATAGTAAACCTATTGGCCGCATATTTTTTACTAATGTTATAAAGCTAAAAAGTATGTTTGGTTGAACGCGCTAAAACGAGATTGAGAGAGTTGAACGAGAAAGAGCACGAGATTACCGTCACACTCTATTTGATAGAATTCCAATGTACCTATTTCCCCATTTAGATATAGACAGATTACGTTTAATTTGTTCAAGCATCGTTTCTTCACTCCCAGTAAGTACTACCGGGTTTTCCGGAGCTAGCTTTACAAAGTACCAGGGATCCTTTCTTGTAAATAACGACTCAATGGGTCTACAATGAGGTGCTTCAAAATTATACATTCATTACGGTATACCTTTTAGGTACAAACTATACAAACATGTGACACTTAAATTTTATTTATTAACTGCAACAAATTAATGACTTTATTCAATTTAATCTTGTTACACATATAAATTGCCAATTGAGTATAAAATTAAATAAAATGTGTATTTCTTGTAAGCATACCAGAACTGCAGCAGCGAGAGAATCTGAGTGAATGCTACTGAGCAAGTATTTTTTTTGTTGTAACTTTTCTAATGTTTCACTTAAGGCGAAGTATCAGATTTTGGCACTTGGTAACTAAGTGGCATCTTGATAACATGTGCTTTATATAATTAGAATACTCGTAGGGACCATTGGTCTAAAGATAAATATATGAAATATGTAGAACTCTGCTATGCAACATGAAATGTCTCGAAAATTAGGCGAAAAGTAGGAACGGAGTACTTTACTTTGATCTGCGGGGAAAACGTGAAGCTTTTTTCAAGTTTAACAAGCACCGGTTTTATTATTAACATATTTCACCAGGAGAGCTTAGTATTGCTCAGCAACTATTCATTAAATAAAGTTATCTATTTTTTCAATTAGGTTCCCTCTGTCTACCCTGCTGTGTGCGGGATACAACGTGAAGTTGATTAAAAAAAACTAATTTTCTTTAACTTACTTTAACGTACTGTCAATAGTACGTTGATGATATAAAAGTAAAAATTAAATATCTAGCTACCACCTAAACCTGCTTCTAGGTCTGAGCAATGAACACACTTACTATGTAGAATTCTAGTGGCTCAAATGCAGAACGCTTTTAAATTTGTCGAAAAATATTCCGTCTAGAGGACCTCCTTAATTTACTAAGCAGCTTCTGGTTACTGAGTAGAATCATCAAATACAAATTTTTAATTGAATGCCCAGCACATTCACATACAATAGATTGCGGAACGTCATCCTTATGTGACTTGCAGGTGAGAAATCTACCGAACTTGACGTTAGGTATTAGTCAATTAAATATGTTACTATGTGGACAGCAGTCAGCTGACATTAATGTATTACAGTAAATTTCCATTTAATTTATATTATTGTCTTGTTTTAAATTACATTCTGCGTTTGTAATTGAATTGTTCCATATTGAGTTCTCAATTCACACGACGTTCCTAGAAGATGTATATAGCGACACCCCGCTGTGACTTCGCCCAAAGTGTCAAAATGTCTAACGTAAACCACCCTGAGGAAACCATAAAGGATTTCTTTCAAATTTTTTATAGTTATTTGAAAATCAACTTTATGTTGGTCTGAACAAGGTTTTTATATATTATTGATGAATACCGATTGATGAATACCGATACGAATTTTAATTTATTGAATTGTTATATATCTATTTTAAATAGAAGAAACGCATCTATTATAAATTCGGAGAAATCAATCGTAAAAACAAGTTGTTGTCGATCGCAATGATATGTTATTCAATTGAAAATATTATTTTTAAGATAAGTTTATTGTTAACTGTAATAGTTGATTTTTTTTTTATAAAATGGAATAAAATTATAAAGATTTATTCATTCATGAAAGGTTGTAAAAATTGATAATATTAATATAAATCTGTTTTTGATATCTTTTTTGTATATTTAAATGTAATATTTTATTTTCAATTTTAAGAATATTCAGTATTGGTGATTGCATTGTATTACTACGCCGGATATTTTCATATACTAATGCAGTGGGCTTTGGACTCTATAACAATTACCATTATTCGTTGTCATTTTGACTTTTGTTTTTTATACAAAATGATTGAGATACATAGAGTTGTGTAATTTGAGTATCACAGAGTATATAGTAGATTCAGACGTTGTATGTGCGGCGCTTTGTTTCGTGCAAGCTAATTTGTCAAACTGACATCTTAATAGATACTCGATAGGTGAGAGGAATATTTTTAAATACAATTGGTATGTACTTAATAAAGCGAATGGCGTACGTAGAGTATTAATGAGAATAAGATTTATTACATGACATTTGCCATATTTACTTTTTACGACTTGAAATACAATATATGTAGTTACGGTACGTGAGTTAAAACGTATTATTATAAATTTATAATTTTAATTTATTTGTTCGACTTTTCGTGGATATCTCTATAGCGTACAACGCTCTACAACGTTCACGTTTATAAAAAAAATGTTTATAGAATGGTATTTGAAATCAAATGAGTAAGATGTGCTAATTTATAGGTACCATATTTTCAACGATTTGTGAGTGTCGAATAAAACTTATGCTTAGTGAAAAGGAGCTGCTATGAACATCGAAAGTAATAATTAACGAAGATAAAGTACCTGTAGAATGGTGTGATTTCTAACAACATTTTTTAGCCTAGAAAAATACTAATTTAGAAAACCAGACCAGGCGCTCTGACCGCTAAGCCAGACGTTCTCATCGAGCTACGTCGAAATTTTTATACGCTTGTTACAACTTTACCTGGTCGGTTTCCAGGAGGCGCGGGTTCGAGTCCCGTTAGTCCCGGTAGTCTACGTTAAAATTTTTACACACACATAACACTTTAAAAAATGTTTAAAAATATTTTTCAGCCTACCCTCCAAAAGATTACAGGAAGATTTAATTACTTTTCTGTGAATGTGAAATTAACAATTATAATTTGTCATTCGCTATTAAATTTAGGTGTTAGACTGAAATTAGATTATATAAACCGATAACTATGTAAATAATAATATTTGTTTTTAAATGAATTAAACCATTATGATATATTATAAATAAAAAAAAACTATTGTATTATTACAAGGCATAAATAATAAAACAATAAACAATTTTGTAAGTTGTCTTTAATTTTGATCGATCGACTGAATTGCCGTATCTACATGACAGCAGATTATCATTTCATGGCTCGAAGGCCCATTTTTGATGGACAACGTGATAATAAAAGGGTGTTGCATATATGTACGTATTTATTAGGAATTTGTAGTTTTCTTCTATATAGTTATATAGGGCAAGTTGACTCGGAGGCACTCTACCGGCACGCCTGCTAAATAAATTCATTAGTTAAATCACCGCCGGCGGCGTTTTATGTCGGTAACTTCAAAGGGCCAATACGCCGTCTTGCCAGGGGCGCGTTCGCTCGACTTTTTACTAAGAAAACTCTGTAAACAAAATAATATGGCGCGTCCGAATGTTTGGTCCACCTTTATTATCTGTATACAGATATAATGTTTAACCAGTAAATGCTATCCCTAGTGTTGATTGTCTAGCATGTATTATTTTAGGCTTTTAACATATTTATTTAAAATTTAATTTGTTTTTTAATAAATACATCTGCTGAAAATCAACGACGAACATTTAGCTAAGGTTAAGGGTGAGATACTTTTTTTCTGATGATATTATGTAAGTTTCTTTAGATTCAAATAAAATAGTATAGTGTGTAACAATCGAAACGTAACCTGTTGTAATGGTCATGCAGATTCATTCAATGCTCTTATTTTACTGCGTTACATCCCCCCTCGCAGGGAGTAGAGCGAGACGGGGGATTTACGTGTGTGGTCCTCAAACTGTAGCCTCGGTCATTCCCGGCGACTGTCGGACGCCTTCGTACGCAAGAGCGGCAACATAATCGGCCAAATCATGATGGCGGCTCCACAAACATCCAGTGCATGTATCCAGCTAGTATTTGATTCAGTACAGCCCGAGACGCGCCAGTGTCGACACGCCGTTCCGTTGTCACTAGAAAATCGAAACTCGGTGTCGTTTCGTGTTTCGTTCGGTCAGTGATAAACAGGAGTGTAGAATTTGGGTGTACAAGTGTGTGGTTATGTGGCGGCGAGTGATATGACAGCGTGCGCCGCTAGACGGATTCCGGCCGTCTTCATGAGGATACTGGTGACAAGTCTGGCCCCGAGATCATGGTGGCTCCCGATTCCGAGGCTCCTTCGAATCCTCGGATAGCGGCCGCACACGAGAGCCCCACTGCCGCCGAGGCGCGTCACAGCGCTGATCTTTACATACGCACCAGTTGGGTGGACGCCGCACTCGCTCTCTCCGAACTTGAAAAGGTGCAATATTCATTACTTATCTGAAGTTCTCCAGTGTCAAATTCCGACTGTCATATTGCACGTGTGATTGTTTTTCTGCGAATGTCAATTCGTTTAGGAACGCGATAGCAGGGATCCGTGGCGCCGGCTAGTGGTTGTAGTGAGTACTATCAAGGCCGCGCTTACTTTAAAGGCTTTTATGCAAACTTTGATTGTTATTGATAACGTGTAAGAATTTGAATGAAACAAGTAATAAAAACTATTCAATCGTTGTAAAAAGAAATAAAATAGTGACGAAAATCCCGTCTTTTATATGAAAAATAAAAATCATTATAATAATTTTAACGTTTTGTAACTTTGTAGCGTTTTTTAATATAATATAGATTTTTTTTCTTTTCTTGTGATAATTTGAACAAAGAAATTTTGGCAAAGTGGTCATATCTTTTTCCCTATTTCATAAAGCTTCTTTGGACTTTATGATTAACTTAAGTTAATCATAAAGTCCAAAGAAGCTTAACATTGTGAAAACAAATCAAACACACACACAATATATAATTACAACTACTTAATCCCGACTATAAAATATTCTAAAAAGTATAAGCTCCTATAGTAATAAACTCCTAAAGTAAAATAAGCTAACTTTCTTTTTAAAAATAATTGCTTTCATACTTAAAGAAATTATTAAGCAATTAAACAGCTGTGCGCATTGTAATGATATTGTGAAAATTGGATAGTAGTACTTGTAGGTAGATATTTATTGTAAGTCGGTCGTATACGAGATGAAGCAATTAAGGCACAGCGGGAAAGGCGCGGAGCTGCGCACGCGCACTAGCGGCGCGGCGCCGATAGAGCCATCAACGCAGAGAATGCCGTTTATCGAACACTGTTCCCTAAGAATATAAAATAAAATATTTTGAGTTCAAAAGACTGTCGATTAATACTTTTTGTTATAACAAATAGTGGGAACTTAACGGTATTGAGGTATTGCTTTTAATGTCCCTTAAATTATATTTTTTTAAGATAAAAGATATTTTAATTTAGAATAACAATCCAATTATCGTATCGTCATAAGTTTTTTTTAAAAGACTGATTTCTACTACTACTACTGAGACCTTTTTCAAAATGAAGAATGTATTTCTTAAAAATATGTATATCTGGTAGGACCGCACAGCGTTCGCCTCGTGGAATTGAGACATCTTGTGGTTTCCGATCTAGTATCCCTTTCTTGCTTGCTCCAAGAACAGTCTCCTTCCTTTTCTTTGAAATTGTCTTTCATCTCTTTTCAACTAGTGTCTTTTCTTATGTTTTATCTTCGTCCAAACATTGCGTGCACCGGCGGCCGGCAGCTGCGCTGGAAACCTATAAATGATTGTTACTACACCCACGATTTTCAAATGTGCATCGGACTTCTGGGTATTTTCTTAAAGAATAGAATGGCTAATGAACTATTCTTCGGAAATTGATTCTTTGATGTGTGCCTTTGAAGAATTTTATATAGTTATAATCTGATGTATACAGACTACATGCAACAATTTCCAAAATATCTGTAGGAATACGTATATTGTATTTATATTGAATATTTGACATTGAAATACAATTATGTAATGTGGTTATGTTACTTTGAAAAAAACAGCGAGTGATGTGCTTAATGTCTTAATTTGGCTAATTAGGGTAAACCGCAAAGAATGCGGGCGTTTTACTAAAACCGCAAATATCGAATTACACTGTGAATCATTTGTTGATAACCAGCACGGTCGTTCGTAACCCACTGAACGTAACACGTGGTTACTTCACTTCAGTGAACATTGGCATTTTAACCCATCATTGCTCCTCGCTTCCAATTCAATAAATTACCATATGTTCAGTTTTCAAGTATAATTAAAAAAAATCAGCTTCACGCTGTATCACGCACGTAGAAGAGTAGGCAGAGGGAACCTAGTGTTAAGACACTCCGTGACACATTTTCACTCGAATTCTGGAGGCTTCTTGTTAAGTGACGGAACACAACGCCGCGCTTTGCGTCAACAACAGAGCGAAGAAATTAAAATAAGAAATATGTCATTTCCTGGCCTCCGTCGTGGTGCAGGTGCAGTGTATAATAATTTAATTAATGAAAACATTTCTGTGGTTAAATTTCAGAAATAATTTCTTAATTTTAAACACTTCTTCATTCATTTAAACGTTTCAATATTTTTTTTATTAAATTTCAATTTAATACAAATAGTAGTCTTGTTAACGGTTGTTTTCTGCATATAAAATACATATAATATAGGCCTACTACCGGCGAATGACGTTGGAAAGCTTGTTTTAACTTAAATCAGTCATGTAATATTATTTATACTCCATTATGTAACATCAGCTTCACGCCGTGTCCCGCACACAGCAGGGTAGGCAGAGGGAACTTAGTGTTAAGACATTCCGTTCCCCACTTTCTGTCGAATTCTAGAGGCATTGCGTGTAGGGGGGCGGAATTCAACGCCGCGCTTTGCCTCGACACCAGAGCGAAGAAATTAAAATATAAATTTAGATAAATATTTTATCTCCTCGAGTGGGGATTAAACCCGCAACCAGACGCGTTTAGTCACACTTTGTGCCCCTTCGCCACGACTGGTCTCTACCGATAAGGCATTAGGATACTAGAAATGCAGTAAATAAACCATGTCAGATAAATAAATAAATAAAATAAAAAATATCTATTGATTTTATTTTATTTATTTTTATTTATCTGACATGTTTTATTTATTGCATTTCTAGTAACCTAGTGCTTTATCGGTAAAGAGAAGTCCCATGGTCGTTTCGACCGGTTTTGTGCCTAACTTGTAGTTGTTAACTTTCTCCACATTATTGCCTATAAACTTTTACACATATAGCTTTAAACACAACTAACTCCATTGCTCTGACTATAAAAAAGTAGTACAAAATGTATAAAAGGTACTTTGTACCTATTTGTTTATGATAATTAAACTTACATTGGGAACCCAAAAAAAGTTGCGTCAAACGTCAATGGACTGTTTTATTATAACACGTATCCGTAATTATACTGAAATTACTATTTTTAAATTGTTGGTTATGGTAAATCTCTAAAATAATGTTCGTGTAATTTGAAAATTGAGTAAAAATATATAAATAAAACAAATCGATTGTCCTTAGGTAAAGAATCGAAAGTGAAAAATCGCATGCTAAGAAATCGAATGCTATGACGGGTAGTAAAAAAACTATATTGTTTATGCGTTTTTTAAACGTGTATGTAATCGAAAACTATCCTTGTCAGTAGTTCAAAACAGCAATAAAAGAAATTAGGAATTTTTCATTTTCGATACTTTACCTAGGGACAACCGAATCAAAATATTCCAAAGGTCTTTCTAAATTTACGTAAAGTCATACGTACGTGTCATTGACATTCAGAAGCTGACGAGCGCGCGATCAACTGGCCAATTGACGACACGAGTGTCCTTGATAAACATTTTAATTACCTACATATATATACATATATTTTAGGTGTTTTAAATAACAATGTCTTTTACTATAAAAGCAAGTGTTAAACTTACTTTTCTACCAATAAACAGTGTTATGATATTATTTTCTTTTAATGTTTTTTTGTAAACATTTTTATAATAATTCAGCTTATATAGTTACTAAATAAGAATGAAGCCGGTAGCTGACGAGGTGATAAACCTTAAAATAACATAATTATAAATAGTATTATTTCCAGGCGTCTTACTAAGTCATCAAATAGATAACAATTACAACTGGCGCGACCCACGATAAGAACAAAGTCGGCCGGCGGTCGGCATACTCACAGTATCATCCAGATGCAGTCTATATATATCTGAACACCGTTTCCTGTGAGATGATAAAGAAATTTGTTTACAAATTAAGTATTAATCATTGTGCTACGTAAATATTGCTCTCAGAAGGGAGATCCGTCGATACGTAATAAATATTTGCATTAGTAGACAAGTTTATATTTAAATACAGCTTCACGCTGTATCCCGCACACTTGCTGTAGGCGGAACTTAACGCCGCGCTTTCCCTCGACACCAGAGTGAAGAAATGAAAATATAAATTTAAATAAATATTTCATTTCCTCGAATTGGGATCGAACCCACAATCTGCGCTACGATTGGCTTGTATTTAAACAATTGCAGGAAACATGATGTTAGGTCTTATCTCGTATTGGCATACAGTGAGAAAGGTTTAAGCGTAAGAAGCT
The DNA here is from genome assembly GCA_013403705.1 of Heliconius hermathena. NCBI lineage: Eukaryota > Metazoa > Arthropoda > Insecta > Lepidoptera > Nymphalidae > Heliconius > Heliconius hermathena. The sequence continues at coordinate 110,176 of JAAIXJ010000266.1, read as the reverse complement.
TATCAGAGTATTTGCTGGTGAAGCCAGTAGACGTGAGAACGTGAACACAATGGCCCGATCTGTTATCTAAAGGAAGTGTCTCCATCGCGTCCGCAATGCAGATCTCTTTCGGTCTAATCCGATTGCACTTACGTAAACAGCGTTTGTACTATATCATATTATAAGATTATTAATAACTAATAGTTATAGTAACTTAGTTAAAAAACGGGTTTCTACTTATAATATTTAGATATTTTTATTATTATTTTTATATTTTACACAGTCAACATAAGTAGTGAGTCTAAATTATAATAATAGATATTTTATTCAATATTTTACAAAATATATTAAAGAAGTTAATTTGTTGTTGTCATTATGAATGAGACCTTTATGCTTGTACGTAATTGTAGATAGCAGCAGACCAGCGCTACGTACTCTACGTAGGTAGAGATATGGGTGGCGCGGGCGCATTCCGCCTGTGACGTCACGCCCACCCAGCGTGACTCGTCAGGTTTAATCTCCATTCATCTAAAGGAATCTACCCAAAAACCGTTTTATATTGGTTCTTTAAAATATATTTACAGATGAACGATTAAATTAGGAAACAACATCAGTGTTGAAATAACTAAATATATCCAATTAAAAATATTTTAAACTTCTTGAGAAATTAATTTTAATTATATATACTTAATGCATATAAGGTTTTTTTCAGAATGTAGAATTCATTCTGAAAAAAAGTTGCAGCAATAAGTCTTAAATCTAAATAATTATTAAATAATTATTATTACTTAAAATAATAAAAATGTCATTAAAAATAGAAGAGCGAGCTGATTTTTATCTCGATTTATCTCATGGTGAGACATAATTAAATCAAAAGTTCACGATATTCTTATATTATGACTATTTCCATTTTGGCTACTCACTTATACGAGTATGTAAATGTAAAATGTCCTAAATTATATTTAATTATCAAGATATGTTATCATTATAATGCTTCTTCCTCTCCTACTCAAAAAATTTAGTAACCTTTCTTTGTTTCGAATTAGACCGAATAATCGTTCGTTGATAAAAATATTTTTTTCTTAGGTATAATGAACATGTGAAATTGAACTATAACAAAATAGTAAATATTAAACAAAAAAAAAGAAAGAAAGAAATTAACGCAATTACTCGGTTAAGCCGTTTCTGTAATTAACACAACATAAATTTGGAAGTTTGAAATTTTTTTTTAAACATTAATGGATGGAAAAACCAAACACTGCGTGCTATTACATCAATCTTCCATGTACAGACAGCGATCAGCTACAATACTATTAAATATATAGATATATAATTTTAAGAGCTGTCCTTTTAGGTATTAATTAGATATAATCAAACACAATTTGGTTTCATCGAAAACTATGTGTCCAGCGCCTAAGACAGTCGTGGTCGGCATGACCGCTCCATGGCGCCAAGTATTCGCCGCCGGGCCCGCCCGCATCTCTCATTAATCACAATCAACTCGGAAATTATTTCGACGTTTAAATCCTCGTGCCATTACGTCTTCCGCCAGAGCCATCGATATAATGATGACTTCAAACTTATACATTTGATCATAAACACGGGCTTCTGTTTGACATTCTATAAAATGATCGTAACACGGTTGACTACCACGTAATGCTTGCCGGCATACGCTGTCTATATTTTATTTATATAATGTACTGTAATCCGTATGCCTTATGGCATACGGCGTATGGATATGTATTACCTTTTAGGCTTTAAGCATGTTAATACGACGGCCTAAAATTACTATACTGCAAAACATATAGTAAATCATTACAAAAATTATAATAAAATGTTAATTAGGTATGATAATTTAAAATAATTTCTTTTAATAAAACCCTATAATTTAGAATATCTCTACAACAAATGTAACGTCAATTTCTCATCTTTTACAGGGAAATATAGAAGGCGGCAGGACGTCTTTGTGGATACGAGCGTGGCTGCAGGAACAGCTATTTATTTTAGGCTGTTTCTTACAAGGGGACGCCGGAAAAGTTTTGTTTGTGGCCATCTTGGTGCTGTCCACGTTCTGTGTTGGCCTCAAATCTGCTCAAATACACACAAGAGTGGATCAGCTCTGGGTTCAAGGTACGTTAAATAAGCTTTATAATTATTCAACCGAAGTCGACTGCACGCCATTATCGAGTGTATACAATCTAAAAACCGTAAAAGTACATCAGATAAGCACACTGTGGCACAATGTGCATTTCATTGAATACCAATGCACTGGGGCGGGCTCGCAACGGGTCGTCTGTGCTGTGCCGCTTCCGTCTCCGACGACGTGAGCAGCATTCGGCCGCGACTACACAACGTGCCGCGATACATCACACACCATATATAACAAACATGGCAAATTTAAATTCCTCAAACATCTTTTTAATGCGTACATGTGTCCGGTTCGTTTAATAGTGTCGTTGTGTTTCGAATGAGCCTCCATTACATTGGGGAACGTTCGGCTAAACATACAATATAATTATTGTGGATAGGGACAGCGGCTTTATGGATAGGACGTGTGCGTGGAGTTGTTTGCCGCCTTGTGCACTGTGCATAGGAAGCTATTAATAGTTAAATTATCATATAACAAGTCATTTACAATTGATCGAGGCGATCGTCCCAGCGGCACTGCGTCTGTCTGTAAACGCAACGGATGTGGGTTCGACTCGGTAAATAATTATTTTACATTTCCTTGCTCTTGTAATAGGACAAAGCGCGGCGTTGAGTTCCGCAATCCAAATCGCAATTTCTAGAAAATTGGGCTGAAATTGGCGAAGTGACTTGACACTGGATTGGCTAGCCTTCTATATGCTTGATTCAACGCGAAGCTAAAAAGATAGAATTAATAATTTCCTTAAATTATGCAATTATTTATTTAATTATTAAATTATATTTCCTTATAATTTATTATACCTTGTCTAAAGATATAAAATAAGTTTATTATTTTATATCTTTAGACAAGGTACAAGTATTTTATTTGTGTTGCAAAATGCTTTTATTATACCTTTCTAACATTTTATTGGCAATTTATTGCTGGCCGTGCGTTGTTTATTGTGTTCATTGGTGGTCGGCTGTCAACTCGTAAAATTCACTCTCATAAATAGCTTAGACAGGTATCTTGTACCTTTATATTTGTCTTATCTAACCAGTTTTCACTCTTTTAATTTTAATAAAAGATCAACTTAAAACAAACTAACTTTAATGTATCTTTAAATAATGTACATATTTAGTTTTAACGTTTGGCTTAAATATTTTGTGAATCAGTTTTATTATAAAACGAGCATAATTGACAGCATTTCATAGAAATAGCAGTAGCTCCCGGAACTTCGTCATCATAGAGGATGCACATCCTATGCGGGTATTAAGCTTAATAAAATATGAATATGAACTATTTATTATGAATAAGTAAAGAAATGTTACATTAAACATTTAAATTGTTCAATTAAATTTTCAATTTTTGTCTCTCATTTTTATTTCACTGCCGAGTGAGATAAAAATGATAATGATGTTATAGTATTTTTTGCTTTTAATTTATTTAAAGATGTCGGATCCGTAAGCTTATTTATTATATTGTAGAAAAATCTGTAACTTATATCATATAAGTTATCACTTCCAGTGAGGTACATCTCAAACGTGCCACCATAGCGGTCTTCTTGTCTTCTCTAAATTATTATATTTGCTATTGGCCATTACACTTTTTGTATATTATTTGTCCTTGACCGCTTAATTCTCAGTGAGACACACTCAAACGTTATTTGCGGCAATTGACCAATGAGTTCATAATAAAATAGGTCAAGAATCAAGATTTCCAATTAAAATAGATCTGATCGGTCTATATTTTATATTTTATGCAATTTTTTAATACAATTTTTTTAACTTCTCGCTGTATCCCGCACACATCGGGGTAGGCAAAGGGAATTTAGTGCTAAGACCGTTCCCCATTTTCCGCCGAATTCTGGATGCGGAACTTAACGCCGCGCTCTACCTCCACATCAGAGCGAAGAAATGGAAATATTAAATATTTCATTTCCTCGAGTGGGAATCGAACTCACAACCTGTTGCATTTACAGTCACACTATGTGCCCCTGCACCACGACTGGCCTCGACACTTATTACATACGAATTAAATACTTGTGATTTGAAGATAAACGGAAACTTTTTATCATTACTTCTTAAAATCTCTTAATATCTTCCGCTGGTAATTTATTATTTACGATTGGAATGAAAATGAATATATATAATTAACACGAAATTAAGATAAATATAAAATCATTGAAAACATATTTCCAATTAACATTTTTGCTGTTGCAAAAAGTGCACACGAGAGGAAGTGGGCGAATTTATCGCTGCACCTGTCGCGTCGCGAGCCCTTCGCTTGCTCTTGAAAGTTATACGGTAACATTATTACCCACTGTACTTTAATACATAAAGCTTCCCTCTTTCTTTTTCATCTGTTATACTAGTTTTTAATAATTATACAAGAGTACTGACAATCAATATGCAACGTTTTTAATATGATTCATATTACAACAAAAAATCTTATAAAGCAAACAAAATATCCATTCTAATCGTCTATAATAGTCTGCTACCGTACAAATAATAATATAAACAAATATACGTAACTGCCTCACTAAGCCCTATCGGAGTACAAGGCCGACGGTGTTAAACAATACGAAAACGTCCTGCAGTCGCCCAACAACTTAATTAGGTGGTCCGCCGCCACTCATAAATATCCCTACGTGAAATTACGACCAATAAAACAAAAAAATGTATAACACATCTATCGGGACACAAAAAATGAAGGTTTGATTGTCCGCCTCGCTTTTGTGTAGAGACGTCGTGCTGTGCTTCGACTCACAAGTTACAGCGCTCGTTCGGTGTCTGCGCCCGCGAGATTGAGACGTCTTCTCTTCCGACGAATTTAAACCGTGACGCGGGCCGTCGTAGACTGGCTGGCCCTTACCAATTTGAACCACGATCAGGGTCAAACACTATTACAACATTGTTTAGAGGACAAATATTATATTCTTATTTTTTTCATAACATATAATATATTTTTTTTAAATATAATTTACTAAAAAACATACCTACAATATTAGAAAGATGTTTAATTTATGTTATGATCTACCATCCAAAGTTTTCCAGCAACTAAGAATATATACGGTTATGCATATCTTTTTTCACATATGCATATCTATTCTACTAGTAACGACAACCTCCTATTTTTTGTTTACAAACTTGATTTCAACCTGAATATTTTACTGGCCATGACCGGAATTTTACAATATTCGCTCCTCTCGTTCATATCTAAGAATGTAGTAACTTTCACTGCTAAACTGTAAATGTTATATTGACTCTATTCGGGTTCACGAGCTGAGGTAAAAACTGGATTCTATATTTACAAACTTGCAACTAATTATATCAGATACAGTTCTATATTTTTAAACCTATAGAGATATATTGTGTTGTTATTACACGTACTACAGTATATTTTTTTTATCTAAAAAAGCATTTTGTTTATTCCGCTATCCATCTGTTGTCTACGCTGGCTAATTTGCATAGAGGGCTTGAGGTTGCGCGGGGCGGAGGAGGACCACACGGGCTCCGCGCGGCGCGCGCGGGTGGCCACAACCACATGCGCGAGCGCACGTACCGCCCGCCCCGCGCCCTCTCTCCGTCAGGACGTCATTCATTGCGATCGACCGCGCTGATGGTCGAGTAGGAATATTGTCATTATCTGCGCGTACGCACTCTGAATGTAATACACTATATTTCCATTGACTGTAGACAAAATAATATTCTTAGTATTTCTTATTGACATATATTAAAACGCAGACGGCGCATGTGTGAATAACGACGTGTGAATTATTGCCAGGATAACCCGCGATGACCTCAGAGGCTTATCCGAACTGCCTTACATACATTATGCAACAAAGCTTAAGACAAACTCGGTATCTTTAGAGATAGAATCATGTAACTGTACACGATATAACAATTTAAGCCCTTTCCTTGGTAACATAACTTATTGGTAGTTTAACACGACTGATTTAACTATTCTTTCTTACAACAAATGCTTTTTCAGTTCTCATATTGCTATTTATTATGTTATAAGTGTATTCGTTTGTTTTAATGAGATCAGTATCAATAAGTTCTAGAGAATGTGTGTCGTAAATCGCGCCCACGGCTTAGTAGGTGTTAAAATAGAGTCGCCCTGTGCGGGCGAAATAAGCTCGGTTCAATTTCATTTGTTTTATGATAATCTTTAATATCCGGCAGTAGTTTGCTATGCTTAGCGTTAATAAAAAACTAATTGAAATACTAATATAAATCAAATCATTTCATCATTTATTGGAGAATAAACGGTAAAATATTATATATATTTTGTAAAACGACGTAATAATATCCTTTTTTTTGCACCTTCACTTAAATGTTTGCAAAAAATTTTGAACCGTCATGCACGTTTTTATCGCCCTCTGTTAGTTATTAATTATAATTCAATTTACATATAGAATGGTTTAGAAAATATGCGTTGCGAGTAGATGTTGTTCACGTCATTAATATATTTTTTTTAATTAAATGGCAGAGGGAACCTAGTGAAGACACCCTATTCGCCACCCCATTTTCCACCGAAACCTGGAGACATTGCGTTTTGAGTGGCGGAACTCAACGCCCTGCTTTGCCTCGACACCAGAGCGAAGAAATGAAAATATAAATTTGAATAAATATTTCATCTCCTCGAGTGGGGATTGAACCCACAACCAATCGACTTTACAGTCACACTTTGTGCCCTTGCGTCACGACCTGACATTAACTATTTTAATTAAAATTCTAATAAATAAATAAAAAAATATTTTAGTTTTAAATCTAATTTATATAGTTGTATACACCATTAGGTTTGAAACAGTCCTTCGTGTTTTACATGGCTGTGTAGCGCCATAAATTAGCGACCAAAATATATGGCATTCCTTGTGTGCAGTGCAAAGGCGTTAACTACCGCAGTTACATGTTACATCGTGAGACATTTCAGCACACATGTCTTTAACAAACGTACACAAATACTTATTCCTAGTAAAGCTCGTTTTTAAACTCGCTCAGCGCGGGATATTTAAAGTTTCCTGCTCTTTAGTAAAAATAGAATAGGTTGTTTTCTTTTCTATGTAATTAATTGTAATTATATCATAAACCAGTCATTCCTAAATAAAAATGATAGTTCTTTGCTTTTCCCACAAACGACACAAAAAAAGATACATATCACTTTCCTAAATTGGCAGAAAAACGTATAATGTTGCCACATTTTTTTCTAACACCTCGCATTCCTACCTGATATAAGGCAAAAAAATTAAACCGGACTACGAATCAGCAGGGCGAGTGTTAATTGGAACGAATCCTCGTTGCTTTACCAAAAAAAATATACTTAAACCAATAATCATTTTACTTGAATAATATTTTTTTATTTAATTTTATTCACGAAGATTATACTAGATTTTCCTTTTGTATAATGTTTTACTATAATAATTTTATTTTATACGATCATTTATACTTAAAAAATAAATGGTGATAGGTGTTAAAAAATACGAGTATATTTATAATAATAAATATTGACGGTTAATAATATAATGTCGGGTTCTACTACTCAACACGCAATGCCTCCAGAATTCGGCAGAAAGTGGGGAACGGAGTGTCTTAACACTAGGTTCCCTCTGCCTACCCTGCTGTGTGCGGGATACAGCGTGAAGCTGATTTAATAATATAATATTGTCTAAATAGTATTTCTTTTATTATTTCACAATTTGCCGTTGCGCAGAACAACAGCCGCACCTTCTATAAATCACTTTGACAGTGTTAACTATCACATCTCCACTCCGCCCCATAACAAATGTGTCGACACTCCAATAAGCTATAGGCGTTGATGGGATAAGCTAAAGTTAGACTACACTTTTTTGTGAAGATCAGGGGCCTGGCTCTCTTGATAAAACTTTGTGATAATTAAAATTAAGTTGTATTTTGCACCTTGCAGTGGTGCGATACGGTCTGAATACATTACGCAGGTGTGCGGCAATAATAAAAATTAAGTTGTTAAAGTTGTAAAGCTACAGTTATTATTTTTAGTAATAAAAAATATTTTAAATACTTCAAATATTTTCAAGTATAAGGTCAAATGCAACGAATGAACTTTCTTAACTTATATATAAAACTATTCAAGTTAATGTAAATGCAGCCACAGCCGGCCATTATATGACGCGAGGGTAAGAAGCATGAATAAGTAAATTAAGATGTCCGAGTGTAACGACAATCGTATTAAGTGACGATTTATTTTAATGAACCAAAGCGGGATCAGAGTCGCATCTGCGATAAAAATATACTAATTTAATCCGAACTTTACTGCTTTTTCATTTATAATGTTATTAACGTTGACTTTACGTACCTATTGCATACTACGATGTACCTACATTATATTGACTCGCGATATGAGACCACCTAAGACAGATGAATTTTATAGATACAGAATATAAAACTTATAAGTAGTAAGCATTATTATGCATAATAATACGTTCGGTGCTGATATTATCTCACTTTACGATATCTCGTGTTTTCTTTTAAAGCAATGATTATAACATTTTCTGGAATAATATTATATAATAGATTTTTTTTAGTTATCTGTGTAAACTATTGTGATGTAGTCCAGACGCAGATATAAAATCAGAAGGTAACAAACACGTCTCTTCTATAAATATTGTTTTTGACTATCTACGAGTGAGTAGTTTTTAAAATTTTACATCTGTTAAATACAGACAAATGATCCGTACCTTTTATATAAGAGTAATTTAAATAACATATATTTTATAGTTGTTACATTTCCATATTGGGCTAAGTATTATGCATATTTAATATATAATTGTGTTTTTGTTACAGAGGGTGGTAGGCTAGAGGCTGAGTTAAAATATACCGCCCACGCCTTAGGCGAGGCCGACTCCTCCACACATCAGTTAGTAATACAAACTGCCAAAGATCCAGACGTCTCGTTACTACATCCGGGTGCTCTCTTAGAACACTTAAAGGTTTGTCAAGTTATATAAAGAATAATTTTAAAAATCTTACTTTAAATCATTATGTTCTCTTAAGAATTAATGTTATAAATTGCAAATTGTTTATATATAAACGGACAAGATGTAGAGATTTTTAATGTATCTAAATAATACTTAGTTATTATTATGGATTCTTAAGTAAAAATATTATAAGATGTATTTATGCTGAAGGTGGTGCAGTCGGCGACCCGCGTGACAATTCATATGTACGACATCGAGTGGCGTCTTAAAGATTTGTGCTACAGTCCAAGTATACCCGACTTTGAGGGCTATCATCACATTGAATCAATCATCGACAATATCATTCCGTGTGCTATCATCACACCACTTGATTGTTTCTGGGAAGGCTCCAAGTTACTTGGTCCTGATTATCCTATTTTTGTACCGTAAGTTTGATATATTTACTTAAACTACTGTTGACTTACTATAGGATGAATAGTAGAATATCTCAATATAATTTTATAAACTCTAACTTATTGTGTTGTGAATGAATTACTATATTAAATATAACCCTCTATTACTCCACCTTAATGTATCTGTAAGGGACCTACCTTCGTTAAGATTAATCACAATTGACGTATTACGGTCAATTGATTTTGAGATTTGTCGATTGCTTGTTAATGTCAGTATATTACTATCATAATACCTTGTCTCGACTACGATATAAGAAAATAAGAATCAGCCATGATTGAAATATATTTATTTTCAGACATCTAAAAGAAAAGTTACAATGGACACATTTAAATCCACTGGAAGTATTAGAAGAAGTGAAAAAGTTAAAATTTCAATTCCCCTTGAGCACAATGGAGGCGTACATGAAGAGAGCCGGGATCACTTCCGCCTACATGAAAAAACCGTGCCTCGACCCCAAGGACGAGAACTGTCCAGCCACGGCGCCGAACAAGAAATCCGGACACGTAAGTTTTAAGTATTTACTTATTTAGTAACAATGTGTGTTACAGAATTTCTTATCTGATGGATAGTATAATATATAAGTAATTGTTTTCAAATGACAAATGAATGTATCGTTTATGCAAAGCACTTTTTTAATTTTTTTTTATTTCGTTCGTTTTAATTTTTTTAACATACGTACTATACACAAAATATTTTTTTGAATACATATATTAACAAAATAATATTTCTTCTTTCTCTTCTTCTTCTTTCTTCTTATACATTAACAAAATAATATTTCGAAAACATATTCTCTTCGTGTGTGATTTGAGACGTCTTTATTGTCATTAGATATGCGCTCATAAATTACGGGCCCTTTTTTGTACACAAAATAATGATTGAGATGTACCATTCATTTGTTACGCCTGCGTGAGATCTACATACATTAGGCCCACTATATAACTCTCTCGGCTCTTTTATGTTTACGGCAGTTTTAGTGAATAAATAAACCGTGTTGTAATTATAAGATTTACGTGATATGATCAAAAAAAAATACGAATATTTTTTAAAAACATTGAAAAATGGTCATTTTTAGTTAATTGATGTTATTATAACTTAAGATGTTACATCTACATAATAATATGTAGATGTAACAAAATAATATGTATTATAGTTTTTTATTTAATATTATGTCTATGGGCCTTGTAGATGATTTTAAATATATTTAAAAACTTCAATAAGGAAAGATAAAAGTGGACACCGCCTGGCAGATGGTGCAACTACCTGCCACGAATACGACGGTCCTTTGAGGAAGCTAAACTAATAATGCCATAATAATTTAATGCCCAAAAATATATTCTTATCGCAAGTAAATATTTTAATAATTAACATTTTTATTGGTCATATATTTATTATTATTGCTTGTACTAATAAACACTACCAAGGTGATAACTAATAAATGATAAAAATAAGACATACAGGTTTTTAAATTGAGTTCATTGAAATAGTAGGTATATTATATTAAATATCGGTTATAAATGAATATGTAAGTTATGGCATTGTGATTTAATAAATATGTAGATACACGAGTAGGTACTTACAAACTTACTAATATAACATACTTAAACTAATTTTTGTAATGTTAAAAGTAAAAAGGCCAGTCGTGGCGCAGTGGCACGAAGTGTGACTGTAAAACCGACTGGTTGTGGATTCGATCCCCACTCGAGGAGATGAAATATTTACTTAAATTTATATTTCCATTTCTTCGCTCTGGTGTCGCGGTTAAGCGCGGCGTTGAGTTCTGCCACTCAACACGCAAATGCCTCCAGAATTCGGCAGAAAGTGGGGAACGGAGTGTCTTGACACTAGGTCCCCTCTGCCTACCCTGCTGTGTGCGGGATACAGCGTGAAGCTGATTTATTTTATTTATTTTTTAAAAGTAAATCTACAAATGGTCATTCCGGCATTTTACAACTTGCCTAGGTATATACCTCAGGTAAACGGGTGTAAATCCCACTCGTTACTGCATATCAATACGTTATTGAATCGTTTCGATCATTGTGTTAAACAAACAGCGCATTTGAAGCTCGGTCGAGTGGGTAGGGTGCGTTTTTGTGTGCAACAAGGCGGTGCCACCCACGTTCGGCGAAGGACTTCGGTACTGAACGGGCGCGCTTTGTTCCGTCGCCCGCGCTCACCTCCGCTCCATACGGGCGCATTATGCACGCTTCAATAGGCCTCGCTCGCCGGCTCCATCGTCACAATAACACCATTATATCAATAATACTCATACAAATGGGGAGTTCTACGTAATCGTAAATTTTTGTACTTCTCTTTGTACCCAAATATTCGGGATTCAAAGGCACCTGTAACAGTTTTATTAACCGGAGGCCGCCCGTGGCTAAGCCGAAACTTAGTTCTTTCTGATCACACTAGGGTTATAAATATGCGATTTACGATCTAAAATTTAATTTACAATTCTCAGTTTTGCTAAGTTGGGTTTACTTATTATATTTTGTTTTATACTATTATAGTATAGATAACACTTAAATATATATTCATAGAAACTTTTTTTAGATTCCAGATGTAGCTGCCGAACTATCGCACGGTTGTTACGGTTTCGCGGCAGCTTACATGCACTGGCCGGAACAGTTAATCGTGGGTGGAGCTACGAGGAATTCCACATCGGCTTTACGAAGAGCACGCGCCTTACAGACCGTTGTACAGTTAATGGGCGAGCGAGAAATGTACGAGTACTGGTCAGATCATTATAAAGTACACCAAATTGGATGGAACCAAGAGAAGGCGGCTGCCGTACTGGATGCCTGGCAGAGAAAGTTCGCCGCTGTAAGTACCTTCCTTTATATTTTTTGTTCATAACATTTTATGGTCTTCTGACCATATAGAGCTCGAAAGTTGCAGACTTTAAATATTTTATTTTATTGCTTTTAGGAAGTGAGAAAATTGACTACCTCAGGAGCAGTATCATCGGCGTATAGTTTCTATCCCTTTTCGACGTCGACACTAAATGACATTCTTGGAAAATTTTCTGAAGTATCACTAAAGAATATTATTTTAGGATATATGTTTATGGTAATATACATTTTATACATTAACTGTGTTCGTTTGTTTTGTCTTTTATTTATTTCGGTTATTTTGTATTTAAATTATAATTTCAGTTAATTTATGTTGCTGTTACGTTAATACAATGGCGAGATCCCATTCGTTCACAAGCTGGGGTTGGGATCGCAGGAGTTTTGCTTCTCTCTATTACTGTAGCAGCTGGATTAGGATTTTGTGCTTTACTAGGTGATTTTTATTTATTTTTATAATATATTTAATTTCTTTTTATAATAAAAATATTTGTTTGTATATTTTATTTTATTATTTCCGTCCATTATATTTAACGTAACATTTGCAGGTATACCATTCAACGCTTCTAGTACGCAAATCGTTCCATTTCTAGCACTCGGACTTGGTGTACAGGATATGTTTCTGTTGACGCACGCGTACGTAGAGCAAGCGGAAGTGTCGCGCGAAGAACGCACCGGCCTCGTACTGAAGAAAAGTGGACTGAGTGTGCTTTTAGCGTCGCTATGCAACGTTATGGCGTTTCTAGCGGCCGCTCTTCTGCCAATACCGGCGTTCAGAGTATTTTGTTTACAGGTACGTTGTATAAAAAAATTGCATTATGCTGCATTATTTAAATCAGTGCATAAGAAATCTAATCAACCCAAATTGAGAATATTTGATTTTTTATATTAAAAATATCACAAAAGTAGTTAAAATATATATATTTAAAAAATCTAATCAGCTTTACGCTGTATCCTGCAAACAGCAGGGTAGGGATAAAGTGAACCTAGTGTTAAGACACTCTGATCCCCACTTTCCGCCGCATTCTGAAGGCATTTAAAATATCTATACGTAGTTATCGTGTTACTAAGCTTATTGTTGTTACATTTTAGGCGGCAATCCTGCTTCTATTCAACTTAGGCTCTATGCTACTAGTATTCCCTGCGATGATCTCATTAGACCTCCGAAGAAGATCTGCCGCAAGAGCAGATCTTTTATGTTGTTTGATGCCCGAAAGTCCACTGCCCAAGAAAAAGGTTCCAGAAAGAACCAAGTCAAGAAACTCGAAAAATGAAAAGGTATAACATACTTATTTGGAAAACGTATGAAACGGTTTTTTTTCTTTTTTAAGTGTGAAATAACTCTTTAAAAATATTAAAGGTATAACATAACTATTAAAATAAATAAGATATTTTTAAAATTAATTTTATTCTCATTTTAACGATACCTAAAGTAAAATATGTTTTAAGCCTTAAAATTAATGAATATGCTTTAATTCTTAAATTATGTTAACGATACAACAATGTTTGACCTTATAGAGTAGCAGATTAGATACAACCCGTCAACCTCTAGACCCAGATGTAAATAAAGAAGAGCCTAAGTCTTGCTGTCTAAGTTTGTCCCTAACCAAGTGGGTCAAGAACCAGTACGCACCGTTCATAATGCGCCCCGCTGTTAAGGTAAGCCGTAAATAAATATCGATAATATGTATATACGTGTTACTTAAGTTAATATTTTGGTAAGTTATTGAGCTTCGTATTATATTTTTCAAGTTGTTAAAAGAAATTACATTATAAATAATTTAATTTTTTTGTTGATTTAGTTATGTGTGATGTACAATAATCATTAAGCTAAAAATCCACAAACGTTAATTAGTTATTTTTGGTTACAGGTGACATCAATGTTAGCCCTAATAGTTGTAATACTAGCCAGCGTCTGGGGAGCAACAAAAGTAAAAGATGGATTAGATTTAACAGACATAGTACCGGAAAATACGGACGAGCACGAATTTCTTTCTCGACAAGAAAAATTCTTTGGCTTTTATAATATGTATGCTGTGACGCAAGGCGATTTTGAATATCCAACAAATCAAAGGCTGTTATACGAATATCACGATCAATTTGTTCGAATACCGAATATAATTAAAAATGACAATGGCGGTTTAACGAAATTTTGGTTGAGTTTGTTCCGAGATTGGCTGCTTGATTTACAAGCAGCGTTCGACAAAGAAGTCGCTAGTGGCTGTATAACTCAAGAATATTGGTGCAAAAATGCAACTGACGAAGGGATATTGGCATACAAATTGATGGTACAAACCGGTCACGTCGATAATCCTATAGATAAATCCCTTATAACGGCAGGTCATAGGTTAGTTGATAGAGACGGTATAATAAATCCAAAGGCCTTTTACAACTACCTATCGGCTTGGGCGACGAACGACGCATTGGCTTATGGCGCGTCGCAAGGGAATCTGAAACCGCAACCGCAAAGATGGATACATTCACCTGAAGACGTTCATTTGGAAATAAAGAAATCTTCTCCATTGACTTATACACAATTACCGTTTTACTTATCGGGTTTAAGTGATACGGACAGTATAAAAACTCTGATACGTTCCGTGCGAGAGTTGTGCTTGAAGTATGAAGCGAAGGGTTTGCCCAATTTTCCATCTGGTATACCCTTCTTATTCTGGGAGCAGTATTTATATTTGAGGACATCTCTCCTGTTGGCCCTCGCTTGTGCTCTAGTGGCTGTGTTTATTGTAAGTATTTTTTATATGTATAATATTGATTAATTTTAAAGTAGAACGTAAATTACCTATATGGATTGTCTGAAGTTTATGATAGATATAGCTGTAGATCATTTTTATGTTTTAAATATAAATATTCTTTCGGTTAAATTAGACGAAGTTTAATTGCCACTGTTCAATACATTTTGAAAAATCATTGCTGTGAAAAAATATAGTGTTATATGTGTTACTAAGGTAAAAGAGTTTTGGACATTTGTTTGCTTCGTATAGAAGATGTTGGAGATGCTTAAAGATAAATTAGTTATTCTCTAATCTTTAAATCTTTCTATGCGAATTAATTATAGTGATAAAATAAATTATAGAATTAGATTAGTTAAATTAAAAATTGATTCATAAATTATAATTATAATATTATATAACTTTTAGGCGGTAATGGTTCTTCTACTAAACGCGTGGGCGGCGGTGCTAGTGACATTATCGCTGGCGACATTAGTGCTACAACTGTTGGGTGTGATGGCTCTGTTGGGCGTGAAGTTATCAGCGATGCCCGCTGTCCTGTTGGTGCTTGCTGTTGGTCGTGGAGTACATTTTACTGTACATTTGTGTTTGGTGAGTTTTCTATTTTTTATTTTAATACTGTATTTTACTAATTGTAAATCAGTGTATTTTTTTTATTTTTAGTACGTTTTATTCTTCTATACCATGTGTTTAATTAGGTGGAAAATAGGATAAAATAAAGTTATTAGAAAATAATTACATTTCCGCCTATCCCTTAAAAGGAGGACATATTATATTAAGATATAAGAATAACCGAAACCAAGCAAATTAACTATCGACTTATTACTTGAAATTAATATTTATATCATATTCATAATTATATAACATATCTAACAAATATTTTCTTTACAGGGTTTCGTGACATCAATTGGTTGTAAACGGCGTCGCGCGTCTCTGGCACTGGAGTCAGTGCTAGCGCCAGTCGTGCACGGCGCTCTGGCAGCCGCACTGGCGGCGTCCATGTTGGCTGCCAGTGAGTTTGGCTTCGTTGCTAGACTGTTCCTGCGCCTTTTACTGGCACTAGTGATGTTAGGATTAGTTGATGGCTTGCTGTTCTTCCCGATTATATTATCTATATTAGGACCTGCTGCTGAGGTTAGTAATATTTATTTTAAAATGAAATATGTATACATATATAATCTCTGGCAGCCTTAGTGATGTATTAACGACTTACGCACTATCAACTAATAGTGTATTTTTTGTTTTTAATTTAATTGCTTTTTTCTTTGTTAAATTCCTCAAAATTCAATTATAAATAAAATTTATAAAATTTAACAGGTACGACCACTAGAACATCCAGAACGTTTATCGACACCTTCTCCAAAGTGTTCTCCAATACATCAACGAAAGTCCAGTTCAAGTTCGGACAAGGAAAAATCGAGGACGAGTAAATCAGCTCCAAGGCCTTGTGCTCCTTCCCTTACGACCATTACGGAGGAACCCTCAAGTTGGCACAGTTCGGCACACTCAGTTCAGTCATCAATGCAATCTATAGTAGTTCAACCTGAAGTGGTCGTTGAAACTACTACTTATAATGGTAGTGATTCCGCTTCAGGACGATCTACGCCCACCAAATCTCATTCTGGAGCTATTACAACTAAGGTAGAGGTTTTGTTTTTGTTTAATCTTTACTATAAAACGAAGTTCATTGTTAATCATAGAATTTTACATTGTATATTGTCCATAATATATGCATTTGCACACTCATCCATTTAATTTATTTATTTCTGCATAAACTAGTAATTATTAGCAAGCATTTTAATAAAATTAGATATTTTATAATTTTTTTTATTGCAGGTTACTGCAACAGCTAATATTAAAGTGGAAGTAGTAACACCGAGTGATAGAAAATCAAGGCGGTCGTACCATTACTACGATCGCCGACGAGATCGTGACGACGATAGAGATCGTGACCGAGACAGGGACAGAGATAGAGACAGAGACCGTGAGAGAGAAAGAGATAGGGATAGAGAAAGGTCAAGAGAACGTGACCGAAGGGACCGGTACAGAGACGAAAGAGACCATCGAGCGTCTCCAAGAGAAAATGGTAGAGATTCAGGACACGAAAGCGACTCATCCAGACATTGAGAATTTAAAGGATAAATGAAGAATTCGGATGTAATAAATTATCAACAATGAAATAATGCATGTCTTCCAGTTATTTTTAGGGTTTATTGTATAATTCAAATGTACTGGAAAATGATGTGTAACGGATTATTTTATTAAATTACTGTCTACACGTTTGACTTAAATCAACGATTGCTTACTAAACTATCTATTTTAGTCATTGTAGAAGAAGTTTTAAGGTTTTGTATTGCATTACTTACCTTAGAACAGTATTACGAGAATAATTTTAAGACTTCACAATAAAATACCATTATAGTTGAGGCTATATTGTCTTAGAAGTGCTAGTTTGAACTGTATTGCATAAGTGACGATACTGTAATCATTCCATAGCGACACTAGTGCTTCTACTGTGATTGCTAAATTAACGCAATTTATATTGTTAATGTATAGACCAAATAACATACAAGAAGCCATCGTAAACTTTTCGCGTGTTCCTATTTTAAAGACATTCTTCCATATTTGATACAATTTCACGTCTAAAGACTGTGGTCGAATATTATTAATAATAATTTATCATATTATTTATTTCGTGTCTATAATAATTCTCACCAGAAAGATCTGTGGACTCAGATTTATTGTACAAATTATTTAAGTAGATGTATATTAGGTAAGGCGTTTATTTATGAGATTACTTAGATGTTTTATACATTTTACTGTATTGACCTTTGGTCACACATAAAGACTGCATTAAGCGATCGAAACGAGCTCTTAGCGTACAAAACTAAATAGTCGACATTTACACGTTTTAGATGTTCATTCATATAATAATACACATTTAGACAAAAATAACTAAAAGATTTAAAATGCAAAAACAGTAAAACTAATGTCATACACTTATTGGACTTTCTTTTTTAAATACCAAATTAATGTATTTATAACATTTTCATATAATTGAACATCTGTAACGTGCCCTTGATCTGAGCTAAGAGTCAACTGACCTCAGTTATGAAATTAGTGATTAGTGTTGTGACATTTTGTGCAGAGTACTTATTAGTTTATATTAATTTATATTCATGTAGCTTAATTTTGTGTAAATATAGATATATATGTAGTTTAGTTAACGCGACGCCAACGCACAATCGAAAGCTGTCTACTCTTGTAACTTATATTTTTATACAATTTTAACTGACATATTGTCGAAAAACTTAGACGTATTACATCGAAAACGCAAACTGTTTGATTGTTAAATTAGATTTCAAGTACACAAAATTGTCTTTTAATTTCCCTTTTTTTTTAATGCAATATATTTTTATATATTTTTTAAAGAAACTACATATGATGTGACTTTGAAAAATAAAAAAGTCAATATTACAAATGAATATTTACAGAAGTTTAATTTGATTTAATTTAAAATTTCCAATAAAAATTAATTATATTATAATATTCTTTATTAATATTTATATTAACGCAATATGACAACCTTACGTTGAATTTAAATCTCTTTAAGTTATATTACAAGACTGAAGTGAAAACATTTTTTATGTAAGTTTTTTTAAAATTTAATACCTTATAAAACAAACTTAAGCAACAAAGTCTTAAGCTTAAAGGAACTTCTTTTGGTGTAGTAAAATTATGACTATATATATTTTTCTTGGCAGATGGGCCAAGCCTCCTTGTTAGACTCCGTTGACCCGGAAGAGATAATGTTGTAAGTCATTACATCGCAAATGCGTTATGACCCTTCAGCATGAAACGGTTTTTTAGTAATTTAAACCGATATATCTAAACCAAAATTTAACTTGAAACAGAAGTATTATTAATATTTATATTCTACTATCCCCATGGCA
Source organism: Heliconius hermathena (assembly GCA_013403705.1). Classification (NCBI taxonomy): domain Eukaryota; kingdom Metazoa; phylum Arthropoda; class Insecta; order Lepidoptera; family Nymphalidae; genus Heliconius; species Heliconius hermathena. Next base: position 91,112 of record JAAIXJ010000266.1, on the reverse strand, counting down.
TATAAAAAGCCACGATTTCGTTTAACCAAGTTCTTCCGCTTCAAGTATTCTTTAGAAGGAAAAATTGTTTTGTTACTTTTAGGATTTATTACGGTTTGTGTATCGGAAGTATCTAAGGTAGAAAGAAGTTTTTACTCATTGGGATTTTGTGAAGCAATATTTAGAATTGACTCTCGATTTTTTATTTTTTTTTACTTTTAACTTTTGCTTCCTGCTAAACAATACAGAAGTAGCGATCAAATAAACAAATTGCTCCACCACGGGTCGCTTATCTGTTATTGCTTCATTAAATTAAATCAATCCGCGCCGCGTACGATGATCCCTAATCCGCTATTATAATAGAAGGCGGGTAAAATTTTGGCGGCAACAACGCCTGCGACATTCCTTAGGAAGCGGGAGCGCGGGAATCAATAAAGGATTTCCTGGCGGCGTGCCCACGCATGTGCGTGGCGTCCGAGGCCCTGAACCTCGTCCATCGCGACGCCTTCGACAGCCTTCGCTCCCACAATGACAACAACCTCTCGTCATGACCAAATTTTGTAAAACCTGTATAAAAAAATGGAAAAATATATATATTTGAGTTACATATGCCTGTAATAAGAATGCTCGCAAATGTCACCCTCGATTAGAGAATAATAATAGGGTCGACCGTTTCTGACCATCAAGTGTATGCATGATCAAATAAATCTCAATAATAGGGCTGCGTTATTGGGCGTATGATTCGCGCGCAGCGTCACTGCGGCTGGGCGGGCGGCGCGGGGGTGTGCGAGGGCGGGCGGGGCGCGCGGCCGCCGTACACTCTGTTGCCTCGCGGCGCGCCCGCTCCACGTCCACTCGAGCCTCAGTCCTGGTGACATTGCAGTGCAGTGCGAGTGGTGTGATCCCATGTAGAGACCCAGTGGAGTGTTATTGCTCTTGTCATGTGGCGAGCGCGATGGCGCTAGGCACCATGACCAGGCGCCCGCTGCTCCTCCTCGCCCTGTTGGCGGCCGCGCTTGCCAACCAGCTCGAAGATATCCCTCACAATGAGTATGTATTCAAAGCTTAGCTTTAGTTATGAATAGAATGAGAGAATTACTTTTAAATGTATAATTTGCATAGATTTTTTACCATAGACACATAATAGAGCCAAAATGTATAATGATATGCATAATTATTTTATTTCTAATTAAAACATATTGCTAAAACTCCTTTTTATTTATCAATTCTTAATTACGAGTCTAAGATAATAAATAAGCTATATTCATCTTGTTTTAAAAATTATAATATAATTTTTCCTTTTTTTGTAATAAATATTAAAATATACTGTACTTCCACTAAAATCCTTAGCAAAGTTGCCTTTCTAACTAATTGCTGAAGTATCATTTCATTCATCATATTAATTGTACGGCCACGGTATAAGAATTACTACTGCTACTACTACAACTAGTATTCTTATAATACGCGAGCTTTACGACCTGACGTTTGTATGTGCTATATCGTATTGGTTGCTTATATATACACCAATGATAGATATATTAACTAAAACCAATATGGGTTTAAATATAGGCACTTTATTTGAATATATTCTATTTTATATTTTCTGTATGTGTTAAATTACGACTTGACTTTTACAGTAACGTAGATATAGATTTTTCTTTTCAGAGCTTTTGTCTTAGTTGTTGCATAAGTTAGTCTCAAAGGTTCTAATAAGCTTATTCTCTTACAATAAAAGTAGATAGATATTACAAGAAAAACTTTATTGTACACCTAAAATCCATATAAGAAAAGGCAGAAATTTCGATGAAGTTAGTGAGTTTATTCGTAATTTGGAGTTTGACAGATTACATACATATATCTCAAGATGACCGCAGTTGAATGGTAGCGGCGGTATACACAACATTCCATTGCTATGTTATAGCTGACTGGACAATACCAATACGTGTATGGCGGCGTCGTGAGAGCATATTTGTATTAGAATGAAATGTTAAAATTGCTACTAATAATATATTAACTATAATAATTTTTACTTTTTTGAATAAATTATTTTTGGTTTAACAAGTTACAGATATGTATTTATTATAACTATACCTAACAATACAGCTCTTTTTAAATTAGAAGTTAATTTTTTTTGTTTAATTAAAGGATTGACAATTGAACTTTAAAATAGATATTCTATGACATTTTAAGATATAGTGTTAATATTTTTTATGATTGTACAGTGTACTTGTCTTTTTATATAAACAGTTAAATTCATAAATAATATATTACGTATTTTTCAAGCAATACCTCGAAAACTGGGCGGAAGGTGGGTAACGGATTGTTTTAACGCAGGTTCCCTCTTACTGCTATGTACAGGATACAGCGTGAAGCTGTAAAAAACATGTAGTCATTACGCTAATTACTAAAAAATGTCAATTGTATATAACATAATTGTTATATACAAATGATATTTTCTTACATTAAGTTGTTTATAGTAAGCGGAACGAATTTACTTTGTCTGATGAAAGCACTCGTGGTGAAGTGTTTTCATTTCGTGTTAGGGCAGCCGTGCAGCTGGGACTGCAGGGTATTTCAGGCTTTGTGCCAAACATCCCGTGTCATACTATATATAAACATATAAATAATAGAGACATGTAACAACATTTATTATAGTTTAGACAAACAATGTTATAATTATTTTAGAAAACGTATAAAAATTTGAACGTAGCCATACGTTCAAACGTATGGCTCAGTGGTCAGAGCGCCTGGTCGGTTTCCAGGAGGCGCGGGGTCAAGTCCCGTTCAAACTTTTATACGTTTTCTAAAATACGTATTTTTCTTTCCTAAGTGTGGATTAACACTTTAAAAAATGTTAAAAACAATGTTATTTCGCGCAGTATTTTTTTAATATACTGTATTTTAAAGTAAAATAGATAAATTCTAGATTGCTTTAAATTTAAAACGTTTGTTAAATATATAAGTCAAACACTCGCTTAAGTAATTTATTTGCTTTTACATAGTTATATGAATCTATTAAATTATTATTTTCTCTTGTTTGAAAGGCGGAAGTTATCGTAGGCGTAGTACAGAAACTTACGCTACGCTTACATTGGCTTGCATTATATAATTGTTAAGGTTAAATAAGACAGCGACATTATTATATAATATTTCTGTATGATATTAGTCAAATTGTAAACTAGAAAAGTATATACCAGAAAAATACATAAAGACATAACTATTATATAATACAAATAAATAAAATAACAATTACAAATATTTAAAAGTATACGATATATATTAATCCTAATAAATATATTTGCATTCCGCGCCAACATTACTCTCATGAGCAATAACGTATAATTACTGTTTAAACAAAACGTAAAGTTAGGATTTTATTATATTTAAGAATAAGTAAAAATGGAGAGGCCACCATGGCGAAGTGGGACAATATATAACTGCAAATGAGCTGACTGTGAGTTTGATTCCCTTTAGGGGATTCCCTTGCGAGTGTAGGGAACTGCTCAATATATATTTTTTTTATTTGAAAGAAACATTTGTATGCATGCATTTTAAGTGTCCGATATTAAGTTGCTAATAACGCAGTTGTAAAATTATTTTTAGCTAATGTTTTAAACGTACAAATAATAAATTTAATTTGCAATAAATGACCTGAATATTAATTAAGTATCGTCTTATTAACGTTGTTGCGATGCCGGTGCTTTCAGGAGTAAATAGTTATTTTCCAATTCCACGCTCTGATGGTGGGAATAGTCCCATTGAGCGTCCCAGTGGCGAAACGCTGCCACTCAACAAGCAAAGAGAACGGAGTGTATTGACAACAGATTCTCTCTGCCTAAAAAATTATGGACAAGAGAATATATTATTCTGTATGTTAATCAATTATGTATTAAAATCATAAAAAAAAAATATTGTAGCATATAATGAAATCGCTAGTAATGTATCGGTTTCATTGTAATATTATTTATTGTTATGTTTTTATAATAAAAACAGTAAATTTTGTATTATATAATAATTGTTAAGAAAAATATCAATAAAACATCAATTAATATATTGACAAAGGAAATGTTTTTTTCAGGTGTATATAATTCTTTAAATTACTTTCGAATATAATGACATCTCAAAATCAATGCAAACTGTATTACTTTACACAGAAACACATATATGAATGAACAGCGCATACATTTACTCTAACATCGCTGAATACGGGACTTCCGGCATAGTAAGATACATTCAGCTGGCGTATTTCACTGTGTTTCATTGATTTGTATAGTTAATTGGATATAATATTTACATAGAAAGTTCCAAAGTGATTTCCAGTTAATTATGTATGTTGAGCAAATGAACTTTAATCAAGAATTGTTTACCTTTTGACACTACATACACTTGTTCCGTACATTTTATTGTTTTTATTTTATCATCACTTCATATTAATATGAATGACTGCTTAAAATTAAGGTTAGTTATAAGTTTAACAAGTTTTTACTTTATTTTAATAAACATTATTACATAATAGTTTGTAAAATAAGGACGTGAGTTTAACGTTGATGGATGTAATCGTTTATTCCTTTCTTTCACAATCATCTTAAGTTTCTATTCTTTGGCAAAGTGATTAGTGCTCAATTGGCACTTTCTGAACGCCAAAGAATAGAACAGATCAGATTCTATTCTACAATACTTCCCGGCTCGTTATTGAGTTCTACTTTTCACCTGCGGCTTCGCCTCTGTTGTCAACTACTAGTTGCGTATAAAACAGGACACATTCTTTGTGCCCGCAGGTACAGTGAATTACATGGAAGGTGAATCCTCCTGATGCAACATAAGCTTCTTTACAACACAAATTGCCTTGGACGATAAATATATTATCCAATACAAAAATATTTCTCAAAGTCGAACGAGTAGTTCCTGAGATGAGCGAAACGAAATAACCTCTTCAGTATAATGCTGAACATTAATATTTTAAATTGTTAAATATACAGGCTGGACGCGTCAGCACCACTTTAAATGAAACCATAGTTGTAACTACTCCATAAAAGCAGGAATTTTTTTTTCCCAAAAAATAGTGTCTTTTTTCAAAAAAATAAATTATAAAATTGTTGTTAATAAAAAATAAAACGCCATTTGTCAAGAACGACGCACGCACACATAAGCCTATCAAAGGAAAACCGCCGCATACGCCTCATTCCGAAATCGAATTTGGTGGCAAAGTTCAAAGTTGATTAACCTTTAGTAGTATTTTTGTAGTAGTATGTGTTTACGTTATTCTCATCTTTGCGTAACTGCGTCACACGAAATACAGGTATGGATAAACATCGTGAAATGAAAAAAAATCCTACGCCTAAACTGTTGAGTTATCTTGATTGATTTCTTTAGGTATGGGTTTGAAATATTTTACCGTCGAGTTATAATCACATCCTTGAGATTCGTCGCGTTATAATCACATCCTTAGAATTACCTATCTGAATACTAGATATTATTATAAATATATATTTGTAATTAATTCATTATATTGGACGTTATTTAATTAATTTCGTTATCTCATAAAAATCCTAATTTTATAGTATAAAATTGGAAATTACAACTTATTATATTTTCAAATTCATAGTCATACAATCAAGTAACTAATTTGTATATACATCGTTTATTATTGTACTCATTAATAAAATTCTTGTTAGTGGTTATGAACCACAAGGTGTAGGCGTTTATTGAATATTCTGGAAATAATCTTTGACCTTTCCCTTATCATTCCCATATCAACCCACAAGCTTTGGCTCAGCAAGTGCTAAAAAGTATATATTTCAATAGAATACTTGATATCGGTTTTTATTAACTTATTTTAAATGTATCAATTAGGCTGAGCCCGACGATGAACAGTGGCGTAGACTTCCGCCACTCCACACGCAATATCTCGGATTCGAACGAGAAGTGAAGAAAGGTGTTTTGACACTAGGACCCTCTGTATATCATGCTATACATCACATATAGCACTTGCTGAGCTATATGTGATGTGATATGTGATGTGTGAATGGGGGTTGATATTGGAAAGATAATGTATACATTTTAAGAACTTCTTCTGTACGTTTGTATTTCAACACCATTGATAAGTATATTATTCATCTTCATCAATTAAAATAAAGTGGATTCCAAATAGCTACAGCATGTTCTAGTTGAGATCTGATAAGAGATTTATATAGATAATCTGTAATCTTTGAAGGTCTATACTTACATCATTTATATCTAACCTGGGAAGATTGAAAATAATTCGAAAAAAAAAATATAAATTTTATGGGCTTCATTGGCAGTTATGTTTTTGTATACCATATAGCTTAGGTTAGTTAGCTAGGCTATCATTTTTTCTGTTTTAAATATATTTCCAAAAAATGTTATGCTTTTCTCAACATTTCTTAGGTTTTTTTTTTAACATTTATATTTAAATTTTCTTCTCAGCATTGCGTAAGAATTATAATTAGAATCACTGTTGTATTTGTTCATTTTATTTTTATCCACGCCTTTTTTTCTTGGAAAGATGAATGATATTAAGTGTAAACCACACATATTATCATAATCATTATCCTGTGTGGTTTACGCTATTGATTCGATATGACCTCAGTAGGTATGTGCTTCTTGAAAATATCATAAAGTTTCATAAGTTCTTTGAAAAATGTATAATCTTAAATATACGTGATTAATCCGGTTAAAATAGTTTCATTTAAAGTCATAAAGTTTCTCATAAAAGATGACCCTCAACATTATTTTTTTAAAATAGATCTACTTAGATATTTTCCCTAATTTTTGCATAGTATACATGTAAATCGTACATGTTGTCGTAAATATAATAAAACATTTATACATGTAAATTGTCAACCATCGCATGTATGCTTACATATTATTACCCAATGTCTAGACATGTAATGACATACTGTAGTAGCATGTTTCTAAGTTATTTTATTTTCAAAGCAATAACTTGGATATATAAATATTTTGTTGAGATTTTTTGGGAAAATATTTGCCGGTACTATGGATTCTATATTTTTTTACAAGACGTTAACGATATTATATCTACGTGTACATATATTACTATACCGACAATTGTTCATTATTAATAAATACATGATTTTATTAATAAAAATTGGGTCAGTCTTTTTGATTATTATTTACCGCGTAGCATTGTAGCTCGTAGCTTCGTACGTAGCTCGTGGGCTACGCGTTTCCGTTCCATTAGCTCCAATAAACGCACCGCTATTTATTCCAGTGAAGTAATTCGTATTAACAAACGTAATTTTCGTTGGTAATTGTGTTTTTTTTTGTTTTTTAATAAGTTTGTTGACGATTTGCAAAAAGATTTATCAGTGATATAAAAAATACTTAAATAATTAAAATGAACAGAAAATATTAAGTAAATGTGACCAAAGGAAAATATTAATAAATATATGTTTACATATAGCTATATTATTAACATGACCAACGTAAAATAGATATTTAAAAGTAATAAAATAATAAGTAACACGAAATATAATACTAGAATAAAATTAAACTTAACCAAACTAATCTACTGCTACTCAAATAAGAAAGAAAGAAAAATATGAATTAATAATAAGCAACAAATAAATATAAAAATTAACAACAGATCGAAAATGTATGAAAATTTACAACACTTTCAACGTCGTCGTCTGTCCGTTCGTATTCGATATTCCGTAACCAAGCGCCCGCACCGTAAGCTAGGTCATTTTGAATCAGTGATATCTCCTAAAGTATTTATAATAATGATATACAGTAAAGTATAATTTCAATCTTGATGAAATGCTAAAGGTTACTATTATATTTATTCTGTTAAAGATGAATACCATATTAAAGAAAATACATTAACAATAACCAGACATTAAATTGCATGTTAAATAAAAACGTTACGTAACGTAATATGATAGTATATATTGAAAATATTACAAATACGAGAAAAAAAGTAGCCTATGTTCATCCTATGATCCTCAAGTATCTCTATATGAAATTTTATCACTTGTGATTGCGTCACAGACAGACAGACAGACAGAATTACTTTCGAATTTGTAATATAAATATGGATTAGCTTTTAACTACAGCTTCACACGTGTGATTTAATAGAAATAGCTCAGAGTTGTGTATGACCCATGATATATTCACAGGTACAGTGGGTTACACTGAAATCGTCACGTTACGTGATGTTATGTAAATTATAGCCGTTCTCGATAAATGAACCATCCAACATGAAAAAAAAAATCTATTAAGAAATTACAAACTGCTGATTTTCCGCCGAATTCTGGAGGCATTGCGTGTTGAATGGCGGAACTCAACGCTGCCTTCAGCTATTATAATATTTACGAAGATTTTATTTTTGCATAAGGTTTATTTTATTTTATAGTTACGTATACATAAAGAAAAGTATATTATAAAATTTTATCATCAATTTTATATTTAAAAATGTTCGTAGTCACGGCAATAAAAAGATAATGGCTTCCATCTTTTCTATAGGTTGCTTCGGTTACTTTGTACAGAATATCCCTCACCTCCCTCAGATATACATTGATTAGAAGCTAAATAAATTACATACATTATTTATCCGTCCCTTACAAATAAAAAATTGTTAACTTCCTAAGCGGAAGTTAGGGCGACAATGTAAAAAAAACCTCTAAAAGCCACAATTTTAAGCGAGGACCTTTTCAACGTTGCCTAATTTATCTTTTTGGTCACGTGGTATATAATTGCAGCAAAGTAGAAATATTTGTCTCATTTCAATTATTCATAAATTAAAACTCGAAAGTTGTTAGCTTAAACAAAGATTTTCTACAATTAATAATTTATTCTCTAGTGAGAATTTTTTTAACATTAACATGAGAAAAGAGAGAGAGCTAACTATCACTTTTTTATAGTAGACAAAAAAATTTACATTAAAAAAAAAACGAAAAGTACATTAAAAAAAAAGAATCAAAATCCAGATTAGATTAACTCATAAGCCGCCAATTAAACGTTTTTATTGTGCGGTCCGTCGCCGTACAAACAGCCAAATGAAACTAGTTATGATCTGTTCCCACAACGTAAATATTTGCGGAGCGGCACGCGGGGCACATGTCAAAGGCGGCCGGCGCGGGTATTGATCTAGCGGGGGGAGGAGGAGGGAGCGCGGGTGAGGTTAGGGGCGAGGGGCGCGGGGTGGGGGCGGCGGCGTACTACGGAGGCTGGCTTACGTAAGGGCGCGCGTCTGACACCCCGTCTGCTACGACGACGCTGATTAATAAAACAACTATCAGATGCAACCAAATATCATGGTTTATGTACGTCGTCTTTAATTAGTTCAGCTTAGCTGTTATTGAGCTTGTATTACATTGCGGTAGAAGCAATGTGGTAGTATTGATGTCCCGTTACGGGACAATACGGGACTCCTGTATTCCAAATAACTATAATTAAACAGATTTAAGTACCAATATTTTAAATAATCGATAAAGGGATGTGCTAGTAAAACGTGTAATGATTGCTCAAACAACACTGTTTTGTCATTTGAGAATATAGCAAATATTTAACACTTAAAAGTTATCTAAGTATAACAATGGTATCTTTAAAAGGAATCCAACACAAACTAAATCACATTGCTAAAGGTGTAGAAACAATAAAGTTAGTCGTAAATCAGGTAAGAGTCAAATCGAGTTAGTCGCGAGATTCCGGCGCGGGTTAGCGCCAGGCCCGGGAGCGAGAGCTAGGGTTAAACCGATTACAGTAACAAGATATTTTAAGCGGATCTCTGCTCTGTTAATCCGCCACTTTTCGTTTTTTAACACAATTCAGGATTTCTTTTAGGACCTGGACTAGTAGTGAAGCTTTTAGTGATTTTTTGTTTGAGCTATCAAAACTTTTGTTCTTGGAAAGACCGCGTTTATATACTTTCTTCGCTGATTTCTAGAAATTTATTGTTTATTTAAGTAGTTTAAGAGATGAAACTACTTAAATAAACAATATAATATTTTTTTATACACAAATAAGTAACATATACAGTACATAAACAGACGTTGGTAATTAAAACTGTATGTATTTAAAGAACATTTCCAGAGTAAGATAAATGCTTAAAGTACTAAAATATAAACAAAAATGATAACAGCTACGCAGATAGCACTCTCGAAGGCCCATTACCCGGCATTTCATTTCAGTATTCGTTTAAGATCGTATTTTCAGTAGCCCTAAGAGCGCTTGTGAGCACCTGACGGCGTCGTGGCAGAGGAAGCCCCGGCGCGGGTGTCGTGCACCGTTTTAAATAATTGAAAATTCGTAACTTCTGGTCATGACGGCCCAACTTAGAACAATGGCCGCGAACATCCCCGATTGCTAATGAGAACACTCTGTTGGCTGTTTCGAATAATAAAAGCGATACCTATTGATATTACATACATATTTTTAACGTCAAAATATTTGAAGTTTTTTATATTTGATAGAAAAATATACAAAAAATAATACGGTATATTATGTGTTGCTATATATTTAAATGATTTCCTTTAAGAGTTAACACTTAACACTCATAATAATAGTAAAATTCTATTTCTATTAGGTAACTGATGATAGATAGGTTACATTTAAAATTTACATGAATAACTCGCTGAATATAGTATAACATATAATGTATGCACAGTATTTAGTTCATGTATAATTCCATCCATTTTTATAGGTACTTTGGGGAAAATTGGAAGATATATTAAAGGCTTCCTTTTCCTTTCTTCTCCTATTTCGAAATTTTCGAAAATAAAACAACAAAACAGACGTACAAAAACTTGCAACTTAGCTGATAATATATGCAATAGATCAACCAAGAAATTGATTATTTCAATAGGTTAAATAATATTAATCAATTTTTTGAAAAAATCGAATCACTGAATGATAAATTAAGGCTTATTAAAGATTCGTTCACTAGATTAAATCGATTTTGCTGCTACTGACTAAGTAACATCGCTGGTGCAAGGGGGGCTTAACGTTAATTACAGAGCTAAATCAGATTTTTTATTTTAGTTAATTTAAAAAATGATATATATTAAAGACTTAAATAATTTTCGTTTAAAGAGAAAAATTGCCTTATTGTGGAAATCGAATTTAGAATTAGTTATATGTAGGTATACTTTAGATCGAAATAGAAACTGTAGTAACATAAAAATAGAGTTTACTCATCGCTTAGGCGAGGATCCAAGCTTAGCATATTTGAATCTAAAATAATGCGCTAAATATAATTGAGAACTACTTCACTATTTAGAACTCTATCCATAAGTCTATCTTTATATTAGCTTTAGATTCTGCACTATTTTTATTGTTACAATTCAACATTTCTAGTTTCTGCATTTAACCTAAGATCGTGCTGTGAAAATATGTAAAATGGCCGTTTTTAGGCAATTCTAATATAATAAAACAGATAAACTATTATGATAAAGTTAATATCCTCATAAATGAAAGTTGAATCTTAATAGTGGTAAAATTATGCATAAATTACTTAGTCGATTTTTTAAATATAAGTATCGCGGCTCGTGGCTGTTGTTGCACAGCGTCTGGCTGTAATCGCGACGATTGTGGGTTCAATTCCCAATCGGGAAATAAATTGTTTTCATTTTCTCCAATTAGTTACAAAACAAAACGTGGCGTTGAAGTTCACCAGTTTCTCGAAAATTGGGTCTGGAGTGAAGAACGGAGTCCCTTAACACTAGATTTACTTTGTCTATCCTGTGGCATACAGTATCAACTTAGAAAAAAATATTCTTCGAATTTTGCGTATAACCATAAAGTGAAAAAATTGGATCATAATAGAACGATCTAAGATTCCTGATTAAAACTCAAAGTTTTTATTTTTTTGTGATAATTATGTAATTATCATCTTTTTTACCACACACTGCCCGACGGGCCCAATTGTCTGAACTCTTATAAGTAAAATCTTCCAAGTAAAATTGAATTAATTTCACGGGTTTTTTGTTTAAACAATACAATTGATTGATATTTACATTTATATTTTAATTTTTTCGCTCTAGTGCCGAGGAAAAGCGCGGCATTGAGTTCCGCCATTCAACACCCAATGCCTCCAAAACTCGGCGGAAAGTGGGGAACGAAGTGTCTTAACACTAGGTTCCCTCTGCCTACCCGGCTGTGTGCGGGATACAGCGTGAAGCTGATTTATTAATTTTTTATACATATATATATATCTTATATTTTTTCCCTCTAAAAAACACACACACAGAACACAGAACGCAATTACTAAGTTACACAGAACGCAATTACTAAGTGTACGCAATGTGTGCTATGATGCCACGATGGCCAAAATGTTCAATGATTTGTATTTGTCAATTAAAAACGTTAATGCAACATTTTATTATTTTTTAAAATTTAGCTGGGCTATTATAGTTCTTCGTCAACATACTCTAATATCTTTAATTTTAATAAATCAATGATAAATGCCTAACACGTTGACTATCTTTCACTAAGGCGGCACTATATTATTTCTTATAGTATAGCTAGACTGTTATGACTGGCTATTGAGGAATAACTGATGATATATTTCTATTACGCCACTAAAGCGCCATTTCATTTTTTTTGTTCATCAGATGTCCCAGATATTTAATGTCAATGGAAAATGCTCATTACGCTCAACAACTTTCGTTAAGGACGTATTTAATCATTTTTAATAGTTTTGTTGGGCCAATATAGACGTCAGTTAATGAAGTCTTCAAAATTAAACATAGCCTAGATCCTGCCGAGGCTTAATACCGACACAACAAAAAATTTTTTATTCAAATCCATATAGTTCAGTTCAGTTCAGAAGATGTGCGTGTACTGACAAACAGACAAATAAAAAAATTGTATACTGTTACAATTTTTAAACTATCCTAAATGATTGCGTCTTCTATCAATATTAAATGTACAAAAATATTTTTTTACTGTTTTATTATAATATAGATTTTTTAGGGTTCCGTACTTCAAATGAAAAAAACGGAAGCCTTATCCCTGATAAGGCTTCCGACGAACGACAAAGTGATAGTGTCACTTTGTCGTTCGTCGGTCCAACTGTCAAGATCATTACATTTTATTTGATCAAGACAGAAAAAGTCGAGTTTCTATGTCAACACAATCGAAAGATATGAAAGATCGTCTTTACTGCATTTTGTAGCAAATTCTCCTTGTATCAAGACCTACGTCATCAATGCAACTAATGCACTGTTAACCCTGTTACCGGCAGCAATACGACTCTCCGCATCCATCTTATATGGGCCTGCAACTCGCATTCTGAGGATACAATGACCACTGCATCATTTGCGTTCAGCAGGCAGTCCCGTACTTTCACTTCCTTGTCACTTTGTTTCACTCCTTGGAGACAGCTATCCAAATACAAATTGAACAACCAAGCTGATATGGCGCATCCTTGTTTAACATCCGATGGGTCAAACCAGAGTGACAGGCCATCTCCTACTCGCGCAGAAGCCGAGTGTTGTAAAGAGACTTTACAGTCTGCAGCAAAGTTCCGCTCACATTGTACCAGGGTAGTATCTCCCATAATTTCGTTCTCATAACTCTGTCAAAGGCCTGTGAAAGTCCACAAAAGCACAAAAACTTTTTTTAATGGCCAAGAATATTTCCGTGATTTTATGCGGAGGAAAAAGATCTGATCCATACACCCTCATACATATCATGTCTAAAGCCTCCTTGGGTCTCCCACAAAAACCTTTCAGGTCTGTCTTTCTTGCATTCTTAAATTCTAAAATTTTAGCAACTAACTTTTCGCCATCAGCTACATCAAGATTCAGCGTTTTGATTTGTTACTTGAGACTACGGCGTCATGATATACATACATCTCCTTGTAAAATTCCGCTCATCGCTGCAAAACGTGTGGTTGTTCCGTTAAAATTTCAAAATAATTATCTTTGGGTAGCTGAAATTTGTTAAAATCTCTCTACAGAGATGCTAACAACATAAATAAGTTGTAACAGGCGTATAAGAATTTCGATGTAGCTCGATGAGAACGCATGGCTTAGTTGGTCAGAGCGCTTGGACGGTTTCCAAAGAGGCGCGGATTCAAATCCCGCTACGCTTAAATTTTTATACGTTTTTTTAATAAGTAACTTAAGTTTGTCTTTACAGTTGTACGTCCCGTTAACCTACAATCCTGATATTGATACAGAACTGTACACATTTGACCGGTTTCTTTATTATATAAATTAAAAGTATAGCCAGCCTATAATCCATTTTATACATAGTTCTTGTAACAAAACTGCATTCTCTATAGATAAACATTTTCAATATGACGCATAAAAAAAGTATGCTTTGTAGCAATATTTTAATATTAAAAGAAAATAACATTTTCAATCACACGCCAGTAGTACCTGCTCTTCGCAAGGCTCGTTACACTCGTTAATTAAATTGGTCCTCCCGTCATGAGCCCTCCTATATCTCACGCTGCGACAAAATGATACTGAGTGTAACCTCTGATAACACTTACTTGTTATAAGGGTGGTCGACCGAGTGGAAAAAATGCTTAACTCGCTTCCCCCCAATCACATTTACTTCTGAGAATCATTTCTGTTCTTAATACACGTTTCAGCTATATCTCTGGCGTACCCTACTTGAATTTGATACGTAAACGTAATATTGTCAAAAGAAAAAAGCGAGTCAAAAGGTAATAGTGGAGGATATAGTGTATAGTGTTACCGCAATTACTATGTATGATTGTAGAGCAATGCTTCTTGTACATTGTTCTGTAACAATACTACTCGTTATAAAAGAAGGGATTAAAAAAATGATAATTGGTTACTGGGAAAAAGAATTACCGGAAAATTGTAAATATAAAGAATGTATGAAATATATTATACTATCATATAATTAATTTACTATCAACATTTCAATTTCAATAATAAACCCAAGCCCAAGTTAATTAATTTGGATTATATTTGAACAAACAATAACTATTTTGTAGATCCTCCCTTGGAAAAAGGGAAGGAAAGATATAAAAACTTTGCTGCATTATACGACTATTATGAGGACAAAGTTCGTCCTTCGAGCTTTCTTGAAATGTTCAGACAAGATTTTTTACGTCTAAATGGAACAAGGCCATAGATCCACCCGGACACTTAATTAAATGTCGTGACAAACGATGCGTGACATGAGGAGGTGCAAATTCACGTGTGAAACGTAATATATTTTTTGTTGCAGAGTCAAGAACTGGGCGCTGAAGTTCGGCGTCGACCTGTGGGAGTTCGGGCGGCACTTCACAAAAATGAATCAAATACAAAACGTGAGTAACTGCATCTTTACGGCGGTATTCGAGAGAAGTGTGTGGTATTCTTTTCGCTTTAGAAGTGAAGCGAGGGGCAATGCCGGGCCGATCGGTTGGACGCGCTGCTACAAAAACGCAACGAGAGAGTTCGCACCCCCACCCGGGCCCGTGGCGGGGCCGCTCCTCTTCGCGACCCAGTTACGGGCGGGTGGGGAAGTATCAGATACTATTGAAATACACTCGGCGTACTCCCGACTCCCGAGTACACTTACCACTACGATAATTAACAGCGACCTTCGATATCTACTAGTCTCTAGTCTCTAGATGAAACTCTTATATTTTTTTGTATTCCAATTTAAATTGATATCACAATAACGTCACATGAGGCGCTCTAATTAGTACATAGTCTCTGTTATAAATTTGTATATTTATTTGATCTTCATTATAATAATACTGTACTAATTGAAATAGAAATCGTAAAAAACATCTTTCCTTGTTGATTAAATTATAATAATTAAGTTTACCAATGGCCTAAATAAATTTTCTTTTGAAAATAATCTGAAATTGAAAATAATATTTTTTGTGCTGATATTATTTGATACCACCGAAATCTGTATATGTAGTAATCTCAATTTAGATAGCAAATCGAAGGCGGTAAACTATACATGTAATGAGATAGGTCGTACCAGTTGTACCATGTACAAGTAAAGGTTGCCCATCAATAGCTTTCAAGGCCTAGGTGAAGAATACATTACATACCATTTAACTTTTCATTGCATGCTACTTACATCTAAGTCGATTAATTAATTAATTGAGGCCAGTCGTGGAGCAGGGAATACTAAACGCGATAGGTTGTGGGCTCGACTCTCACTCGAAGAAATGAAATGTTTAATATTTTCATTTCTTCGTTCTTGTGTCGAGACTATGCGCGGTGTTCAGTTCTGCCACGCATTGCCTCCAGAATTCGGCGAAAAGTGGAGAGCGGAGTGTCTTAACACATCCTCTGCCTACTCTGCTACAGGTATGCACTGCAGGATACAGCGTAAAGGTAAAAAAATTGTTGAATGAAATATTCATATAAGTAGAATTATACTGAAAATAAGTTGAAAAAATATATATATTATTATTTGAATAAAACAATTTCGAATATTTTTAAGGGAATCGTAAAATGTTAAAATTTTATTTTTAAATAAAAGTACGAATTTTCGGTGATAATCTACTTAAGTTTGTTATTATTAAAAAAAGGCACTCAAAAAGTCAAAACCGACTCAAAAATTGCTGACTATACCTATCTTAGTTGAACTAATACTGGTTAGAAAATTTTCATGACATTTTCGCCATATTTATTCCATAATATTTTAGTTCTATTTTCATGTTTGGATTTTGGATGTTTCCATGTAGGAAGGATTTCCTTTTATTTTTTATTTATATTTGCATGAAGTGACTTACAGAACATGACTTCTTACCAAGCTTCAACTATTGGCATTTTTTGCATTTCTTAAGTCTTAAATCTTCCTAATTGTTTAAAGGTTAAGTTTAAAGTATTGCTCAATATTTTCTTAACATCAGCTATTCAAAGTTAAGCATAAAATTTGATGTGTCGTTATTTTGGATAAAACGCCACATAAACGTGGTTAAAACGGTTCACGATTAAAACCAGCTAAAATTCACATCTAGACCCTTAGTGATACCGAGTTCAGTATATAATAATATAATTACATACATACCTGAAAGATATTTCCAGATTGACTCTTCCTGTGTCTATTTGACATAATTATATTTAATTTAGACAAAATATGATTCCGTATGTGATTAACCTACACATTTCATTACCACGTCTGCCTCTGTGGTATAACAATCAAAATTCTGTCCGAGATCGCGGTCCTAAAAGTAATATAATGTTTCGAAAGAGAAACTTTGCCATCGGAACTTATTCAATATTAGCGGCGTCTATCGCAAACTACCTACGCGATATCACCGTTATAAATCACTTATGTATACTTATTTACTTCGTAACTCTATTATTTTCTCATTTACGGTTGATATAAATAATTGTTGTTTTAACTACTTTCACGTAAAACACAAATAAGTTTTGCTTGTTTTTATATGGTTGACATCGTGTGTCAATACATAAAATCTTCCAAAAGCTTCCAATAAGGCAAAACAAATAAATAATTTAATTAATATTTTAGTTTAAGTGATAAAATAAATTAATTAACCATCCTACAAATATATTTAAACATTTTTGTTTTAAGTTTACAAACCAAACCAAATAGGAATGAAGTTAATAAATAATTGTGCAAGGTTTCGTTCGCAAAGCGTTTGTACAATATGAACAGACCGATTTCATGTCATTCGTGTAATCTTTTAAAATGGTTTTGTCCATCCGTCGGATGTTCTCACCGAGGCTGTGGACGGAGTTTAACCTAATTTCACCAGTATTTTATAAAGGCCTTCTATACGGGCTTAGGTCACTATCGAGAAAAGTGGAACAAGGTAGATGGAGATAGGTAATGTCGATGTCGTACATGCGCTTTCTAAGAAATGTCTCCAACTTGTCCAATATATTGTTTCGGGTTTGTAATGGATACTTTGTATTTTCAGCAATTAATAGTATATATCTACTAACATATTTTTTTAATTCATATATCTTTTCTTACTTCATCATTTTCCATCTGCCGTATTCATGCTGCTTTATTATTGTCGTGTTATAAAATAATATCATATTAATAAAAATACGCATGTTTAGATTCTTATTAGATTTTATTTGGTTAGTCTTGCTGTCACTTTTGATTTTCATATTTGAGAAATTATAGTTTTCATAATAATGTAAAAATAGAAATTTTGAAATGGACTTTAGTAAATGTTCAATATTAATATCAAGCGAGGATTGAACATTTGAACAGATTGAAAATTCCAAGATGCTTTGTTCATTCTTTTGCGCTTCAAAAACTTTAATTTAATTTCTTACTCTTCAGGTAAAATATTCTTTGTTTTTTTGGATGAAACTCTAAATATCACCAGAAACAAAGAATTACATGAAGAATATTTACAGTTCAGCTTAGTAGTAAAATATAATGAAAAAACATTATAAAATTAAATAGATTTAGAATAGAATAGAATATACTTTATTGCACACAGAAAAACAAAAGAAATATAAAATACAGACAACAATAACAATATATGTTTATAAAATGATTATATAGATTTAATTATTTTTAGTATAAATCTTCACATATTTGTGTTTAGAACATGCCGGTATATAACATGTACACAATGTATTGTGTACTTGTTTTATACACAAATATTACTTAGAATAAATGGTTGTGGTGAAAACTTTGTTGGATGCGGGAGAGTTTACATCAAAGGTAAAATGAATGGACGCTGCTTTACCTACTATGTATTATTAGCTATTAATTTAAGTAAATCATTTTAAGGATGTTTACCTGTAAATATCAATAAAAAATGAAGATATTTGCAACAAGATATACATACATTAATAATAGCGAATTTACGTTATTATTGTACCTGAACCTAAGCTTTGACATAAACATTTAAATATGTTTACTTAAAATGAGATGTTCATTTAAACAGGATTGTTATTTAGCTACCTCTTTAAATATTCTAAAGAGTATTGAAATATTTTGTGGTAAATGGCACAACCTAACGCTTCGTTT
Source organism: Heliconius hermathena (assembly GCA_013403705.1). NCBI lineage: Eukaryota > Metazoa > Arthropoda > Insecta > Lepidoptera > Nymphalidae > Heliconius > Heliconius hermathena. The sequence continues at coordinate 72,200 of JAAIXJ010000266.1, read as the reverse complement.
AATCGAACCGAGCTCAGCCGACGTAACCTAACCCATATTTCATAGTTCAAGTAGAATTTCCCCACACGCGTCACAGATAGGCAAACCATAGAAAAATGTTTATACATATGTATCTACATACTAATTGGAATATTACAAATTGAGAAATCATATATAATGAGATATGCATATAGCACTTCACCAATCGAACTGAATGCGGTTTAATAGAAACCGCAAACAGTCGCCGAAACCGCATAGACGGTCACATAATTTAATGTAATTAAATTGATGCCATCTTCATTTGAATATAAATTTAATAAATGAGTAAATGTTAAATCGTATTAAGTAACGTATCACATCCACCCCTTTCTCGTGTAGGTACACGCTTTTTTCGTACGTAAATGGAGTTCTCTTGTGAGTGGTACGCACAAATGCCGCCCGAGTGGAAAGTCCTGTCCGTCGACGAGGAGTGCTGGTCCCTCGCTTGAACGTATCGTGACTAGGCGAATTTAGCTTTTTACTTATTATATTACAAAATATATGTTAATTTGCTTAACTTTATTATGCTTATTATCTAATAATTGACAAATGTAAATATAAATAAAAAAACCAGTCAAATGGGAGTCGGACTCACCCACCGAAGGTTCTGTACCAATTTCAGGACTGTAGAAAAAACGATACATAAATGCTCTTATCTTTTGATTACGTTGACTTAGAAGTTTGATTATTTTTCTGTGCATAAAGCACAGCTCTGTAGTTGAAGTTAGAATGAAATATTTAGGATATTTCATACTAATTTTAACTTGATACCTTCAAGCGATCTGGAGATAAATGGCCGTGACAGACGGACAGACGCAGACAAAGCGATCCGAGTTTCTTTTCGAGGTGCGGACCCCTTTAAATATAACAATCATTATTTAATTAAAATCAAGTGATTAGATAGAAATTATTATCAATTCTCAAAAAAATTGGCAAGTGCACTACGAAAGTGACTAACTTAGTGTAACGTTGCGGCATTTCCAATGTCTAACAATGGGTAGAGGTCGAAAGGGGTTATTCAATGATATTATATAATGTAGTTCCACAGCGGACCTCTTTCGTATAGCACAAAATTCGCAGTTTGTAGTCAATGCGGACTATAGCGTTTTATCATACAAATGCAGAAATTATATAAACGCTTTTAGTCAATTAAATTATTACCAAATCAATAAAAATATATTTATAATTAATGAGTCCAGTTCTGGCACAAAGTTTGACTGTAAACGTGACAAGTTGTGAGTTCGATTCCATCTCGATGAAATGAAAAGCGGCGGTAAATGGGAAATGGAGACTTTTAACTTACTTAAGACTACGTTCCCTTTGCCTGCTCTGCTGTGTGCGGGATACAGCGTGAAAAAATCCTTTCGATCCAAAAAAAGAATTCTTTATTTTATAAAAATATATATAATGAGAGTAATCTGAACATGAAATTAAGTATTTCGTTACGAGGTTATTTTGTGTAATCAATTTTAGTATTTTTATCACAAAAAAAGAAACACTTTTATAACACTTATATTCTCCACGTACTTTGAATTTGTAATCAAAATCTCGATGTTTCGCTTCCGATTATTTTGATTGACGAAAGTGATAGTACGATTTTTTATTTTTGTTATGAATTTCCTTATAAGGTACAATACGTTGAAATTCTTATATCTCTAATAGGTGATTGGTGTCTTTTAAAATTATTGATTCTTCCATTGCAACGCCCCCAATCCAGAATATATATGTTCAATCTAAGTTAACCGAAAGTGCGAAATCATATATAGATTTCAACAAAAATATCCTACTCTACATATGTGACTGTGGAGAATATAATTTGTCGTTTAAATACTATTTTAAGGTAGACCAGTGGCTCTCTGAACAAAGCCTGGCATTGCCAGTACATTGAAGTCTTCTTCAACCAACGCACTACTTGTTGTTGTGTGTGTAGTGTGTAGTCCCTTTTCCTATAAATCGACAATTCTTGCCTAATTAATTCGTAGATAAAAAATTACAGATTTTTTGTATCTAATATATAAATAGTTTTCCCGAATTTACCTACTTAATCATCTCTTGATCCACTGCTGATATTATCAAAATATCAACAAAAAAATCAAACTTTACTTTTGTAAAGAAAAGCTGTGTTGGTGGAGCATGACCTCAACATTCAAAATTATATTACATTTTTAATATCCTCTTGAATCATCTGTGTTTGTAACTGGTGAGATTTTTGTTTTATTATTAGGAATCCTGTTCAAATTCTCCCACGACTTTTTACGCTTCCTATTGTCTTCAAAAGGATAAATAAAGGTTTTTAATTATTATAAGGATTCTTGAAGAACTGAACTCATATCATCTAAAGGATTTGAGTTTTACTTCGGTATGGATTTCAGGGCATTATAGAATAAGTAGGCGTCTACTCATTTGGATATATTGGATTGAATTTGAGACTAGTATCCAACCTTATGTCCATCCAAGTTTAGTCCCAGCAATGTTCCAGTCAACCGTGGTATATTTTTTCAAAAAATTTACCGGACAGGGGATTATATCAACGATTTTTGTGTCCTTTATGTATTATGTTCTTCTTCATAAAGTTCCCCATCTCCTTAATGTTTAATGTCTGTTAATGTTTGTGTTTAGTCCTCTACGTAAATATATTAGAAATAACTTATTCACTTTTTTATGTATGAAAGAGATAAATATTGTTTTTATATTTTATAAATAGAGACAGGATTTTAACCGAATTCCCTTTTTAATAATATTATGTAACTTTATTTTTACCATACAGACTCCTCTGTGTAATTTTCACATAAGTGACTCTGGCACAATCTGAAATCCGGCATCATAAGACTCCACTTACGTCTACCAAAATAGTTAGTTCATAATTATATGCAAATTAATATATTCGAAGCAGAAGTGACGACAGCGTAAGGATAACACTTTATGATATCAATTTCGATTACTAAGACTAGTAATCATTAGAAGCATCGTCCAATCACCGGGTTGCCTGTAAGGACGGAGGTGCAGAATACAGACCGGATTAAATTAACGGGCTTAATTGAATTTAGCTTCCTTGTCGGCCAATGTGTCCCCGGGGGACCGCCACTCCGCACTGCAGCTCTCACCCACTTTATTTAATATTCCTGAAAATCAATGTATTCTAATGTTATTTACATTCATTCATTATTGTTGTAATTGGTTATGGAAATGGCTGAATGTACAATATGAGGATATTATAACGTTTAATTGGATTAAAGTAAATCTATCTATATTTTTGTGAAGCCACCCACAGAGTCGTGCTTAATTAAACTACGACAGCTTTATAAATAAAAATTAACTTGACCCAGGTTTGAAGAGACAGTCGCGCTGAAGTCTCATTAAAATAAATATTTTGACGCAAAGCTTATATAAAAGTTTATCTGCAACATAAAATAAATTGAATATTCAAGGCAAATGTATGCCATATTCATTTTAATTAATTTTGTTGATTATTTTAGTTACGACTCAATTTAAAAATACAATGACTACTTATATATTCTAGAATTATACGCCGTTTGACGTGTTTGAGACGAGTCTCAATATAAGAAATAATTTTATTTTAAAAATAATTTCAGACTCGTTGAAATGTAATATACCAATGCCATTTAAACAGGAAAATTTGTTCTAAAAATAGTTAAATTTGTGAAGTTTAGTAATAAAATAAATAAAATTGGGAGTACTATAGGCGAAACAGCGTAAAATAATGTCATTACTAATAGACCTATTCGATTCGAGCAATAGGACATCAACGAGTCGTTAAAATGATACGATTACTATACAGACGTTTCGTAGCCCGTAGTCCTCTACGTCCGCCATTTTTATCCCACAGTGGAAGTGTACTTAAAATGAACTTTATTGGGTGAACGGAGACTGTTTTGCAGTAAAAAGGTTTACTGCCTTTGTATAAGGTTTATATAGAACATCGTTTAATTTCCGATTTCCATTACCCCATACGTTAATTAAATGTTTCCTTTAACTATATAACAAAACTTTTAGATTTAAAATTACCGTACTGAAATAACAAGGCGAAAGTGTAAAAAATAACTGTTTTTTTATTTCTTGCAGTTACAGTCACTTGAGATAATATAAAAATAGGATTCTTAAACATTTTAAATACTGCCTATTGCTAATTATGTTTTATTATAAAAAAATTAAACAAAACGAAATTAAATATAAAATTAGAGCCAAACTGTAATATATTTTATTAGATTAGATAGCGCTACAAAGACGACATCGGGTACAATCCGAAATTCAATAACACCGCCGGCGGGGCGGGCGTCTCCGCCGAATAACAATAATTTGGCAGCGAGCATCCGCCAAATTCCGGACGTGTTTCCATTTTTAAATTTGACAGATCTGAGCCGCCATGTTGAGCCCAATAACTCACAGCCTAATGTAGCGCGAGTGCGACGCGATTGTTGTCATTTTAGCGAATAATGCGAGCGTTACACTCCTCGACGCACATATATCTGCTATGAAAGCTTTGAATTACGCACCGATATTACTACTACTTTATTCAAATACTGCTATATTTATTTATAAAAAAAAATCAGCTTCATACTGTATCCCGCACACTGGCAGAGGGAACCTAGTGTTAAAACACTCCGTTCCCCACTTTCTGCCGAATTCTGGAGGCATTGCGTGTTGAGTGGCAGAATATAACGCCCCGCTTGTCCTCAATACCAGAGCGAAGAAATGGAAATATAAATTTAAGTAAATATTTCATCTCCTCGAGTGGGGATCGAACCCACAAACAGTCGGTTTCAGTCACACTTTGTGCCCCTGCGCCACAACTGTCCTCAAATAATATTCATTTATATTGGCTTATATATGAAATTGTGTATTAATATATCTAATTGTACATATAGTGTATACCTATATATGTATATAACAAACCGTGCGTAAGATAGTCTTGATTACATTTGAATACACTACACAATGAAAACAATAGTTCAGTTCGATGTATATCGATTTTTCGTCTGACTCCAAATAGACATATAGCTACTTGCAACATAGCAAATGCTATTCTATCGATGGTTACCGTGAATTGCTAAAGAGGTAACGTGAAATGTAGCCTTTTAAATGTATAATAATAAATATGACAATTTAATTTCATTTAAAAATATGTTTTCTTTGTCCAGAAATATCATGAGTACAATGTGGAAGTTGTACGGAAAGATGGACTTCTTCTGGTCCGTGAACTAGCTGCTGAAGTTAAGAACCACATGGACTTCAAGATAAACGCAGTTATGGTAAGTACAAATGCATACTTTAGTTTCCTTAAAATATTCATTATTGACATAAGTAAGAATAAAAAACTATTATTGAAACTAGAGTTAAATCAGACTTTAGCAGGAATGCAATCAGATGGTTGTTTTTTCTTACTCGTATTTACGCTTACGACGTCATTGTCTTTTTAATGTACTCTGTGTTGAGATATCTTAAACGTTTATATGTAATTTAAATAAACGCAAAGATCGTTATATTGTTTTCCAAGTCGTATTTGTTTTTTGCGAACTTGTTACATTTGCTTTAACATTTTATTAGAAGACCAAAGTCCATAAGACCACAACTCAATATGTGAAATTCGCTTTGCCGTAATTAGCTTATATAAGTATAATATATTTTATATACTATTCACCGTATAGAATATCCGCTATTTACTGTGACGTGACTAATACAATTACTTTAAAGCTAATTCTCACCTACATCAACATGTTAGAAACCTTAAAAAAACAGTCTAACTAATTCATTGACGCTGTGTACGTATTCTTGCGTAATTTATATATCACTGTTTAATACCAATTGGTCTTTATATTACATTTACTCATGTCCATAGTCAAGCATGGTATATATTCACCAAAAATTTACCGAACAGAGGATTTTATCAACGATTTTTGTATGTCCTTTACGTATTATGTCCTCCTTCATAAAGTTCCCCATCTCCTTAATGTTTTATGTTTGTGTTTATCCCTCTAATTATTTATCACTGTTCCATACCAATTGGTGTTTATATTTCATTTACTCGAAGCTAAAATAAAATTTAAAAGAAAGTCAAATCAAATTTTATTGAATGAAGTCAAAATCAAATTGAATAACCAACCAAAAATATTTCTACACACCATCGCAGTTGACATATGTCTGATAGATTTATAATTGCTGGTTTACGCTATCCTCTATTTTTTAAATTTAAACTTATTATTATAGCGTACTGGAATCAGGCCAACGGCGTTGAGATCCGTTAATAAGCAATGTTATTAGGAGAATTTTAAATATCTTTAAATTGACTACTACTACTACTACTACTAGCTTCACGCTTTATCCCTAGCGGGGTAGTCAGAGAGAACAGAGCGCCAAACGCTACGGTGTCTGCACTAATAATAAAAAATACTAAATATTATATCTATTTTTAACCAAGTACTTTTAGTACTAAAATTCTTAAATATATTTATTCTATACATATTACTAAAGTCAGAGGACTATCCATAAAATTGAAACTTTTACTGCTTTCGTTTAATTGAACTTAAAAGCACTTGCTGCTCCTAATTGAAACAAAGTATCTAAATACTTACTTCTTCCAACACAACAACGTATAAACATTAAAATATTAGCCCTTCAAGGACCTTTTGTTTTTATAATGAAACAAATCGCTTTGCTTATAAGAAAAGCCACTCTTTTACAGAATTGTTGTCTTCACAATGAGACGAGTCTTTGATAGAAACTTAAATAAAAAAGCTATTCGCTTCTTTTTATCACCAGTTTCTTTGACGTTGAAATGATGAATATTAATTTAAAATATAGATATCTTAGTTTTACATAACGGTCTACTGGAAATTTATCCTTTTATTTTTGTGACTAGCGGCTCCGTGTGGTTTCACCCGCTTATTTTATTTAATATATTTAGGGAAAATTGATTATTTAGTATGATTATTTTCATAAATCAGTATAAGTTCTACAAGAATCATGTCAGCAGCTTCAGATAAATTGACAGAAATGTTAAAATTGTTAATTTGTGTTTTAGTATCGTGTAAACAACCTTGATGCCAGTCGTGGCCCAAGGGCACAAGCGTGTGACTATAAACGCGATAGGTTGTGGGTTTGATTTAGAATCAAGGAAATGAGATATATATTTGATATTTTAATTTTCTTCGCTGTGGTTCGAGGCAAACGTGGTGTTGAATTTCGCCACTCAACACGCAATGCCTCCAGAATTCGGTGGAAAGTGAGGAACGGAATGTCTTGACACTAATATAATCTCCCTCTGCCTGCCCTGTTACATGCGTTATACAGCGTGTTTTTGAAATTACAGTCAACCACTTAAATTTTATTAATATGCATATATTAAAATTTCCCACCATACTGAATATCAAAATCAAATATAGCTTACATTCTACCCAAAACTAATATAATAGCTACACAAGAAAAAAGTTTAATCCTAATTATTCAGTAGTCGGGAAGATGCACCTACAAACTGACAAAAAGACAGACACTATTTAAAAAATCTATTACATATTATAGTACAATGTTTTTTTACAAATATATTTAATATTACACGCATTATTTTACTATTTTATTATAGAATAGAAAAATAAGAAGATAGCATAATAACTAACTATTGAAAAAAATATAGTGTAGAATATAACTCTATATTTTGCTTTACAAGATTGGTATAATGTTATTGAATAGTATCAGTTTGAAATCCAAAATTCATTAAAATCAGTTTTAAAGCTGTACCAGTTACTTTTACATATAATTTAAGTTTATCCACATATTAGAAGACATGTCTCGCTAGCAAAATATTTGACTTCATCAAAGCTCATATGATAATATTATATTTGCGAAGAACTTCCTTCTACACGTAAACAGTCAACATTGCGATATAAATATACCTTGCGTCGTAGCTGACGTTATTTGGTATATGACAGCTTCATAAAGTGAGAACTTTATGGGGGTTGTTGACTATAATCTTATCATTTAAGTATATTTTATGTATTTTTTAAAATATTTTATATATAATACCATAGTACTAACATTTTCAAATAAGATCCTTATAATGATTATTTGAAAATGTTTGTAGCATAGAATCTATCTAAATCTATAACAAAGCTATTCGGCCGTCGTGGCCCAGAGGCACAAGCGTGTGACTGACGCGTAGTTGTCGGTTCGACTCCCGCTCAGGAGAAAGAAATATTTAATATTTTCATTTCCTAGTTATGGTAACGAGGCAAAGCGTGGCGTTGAGTCGCCACTAACACGCAATGCCTCGATCGAGAATTCGGCGGAAAATGGGGAATGAAGCGTCTAAATGAATAATGGAACTTCTTAACACTAGATCCCTAGTTCCCTCTACCTACCTTGCTGTGTGCAAGAAGTACTTTATAATTAAATAATTCTAAATATTAATACATTATGGTCAAATTTTCAAACAATATATTCAACAGTACTTCAGAGGAGCATAACACAAATAAAAGTAAGCGTTAAAGTAAAAATTTAGCAGGCAGACGTCGACGCATTACCATATTCCACAATGGCCGATACTCCCTGTCTCCGCACTCCACTCTCGCCCCTTAATATTGAAATTCTTCTGAACCTCGAACTAATCCAGCAATGTCTGCTTGTACGAGTACGTCCTAACTGTGCAATGTAAAAATTATGATTTTTTCGACCATCTATTGAATTATTTTTTAAACATTTTTAAAGTGTTATTCCACACTTAGGAAAGAAAAATACTTATTTAGAAAACGTATAAAAATTTGAACGCAGCGGGACTCGAACCCGCGCCTCCTGGAAACCGACCAGGAGGCGCGGGTTCGAGTCCCGCTGCGTTCAAATTTTTATACGTTTTCTAAATAAGTATCTATTGAATTAATTTATTTTTATATTTGTCACTGTTTCTTTTTATTAAAATTTATAATAATATATATCATATACAAAAAAATAAGGAAAATGATAAAAAAAGTTTTATATAACCTTGATCATTTATCTTCCTAATTTTAATCTTCAATCTAACCACAATGCCACCGAAAACCACAAAACAAAAAGGAACATATTTTCAGATGAGATCTTCTTTCTGGCGCAAACACTCAAAAACATCTTTCATGCGACCAAAGTTCGTTAAGAAGTACTTAAGTGTGCTGGTAAAACATTTAACACCCAATCTCCGTCGAGTTGAACACAAAGATTTATGAAGGAGCGACAATGTTTGTCGTGTGAAAGCCAAGTTGGTGTATGAACCATGGCGATGTAATTATTCGATCCGATCCAAACCCCCGAATACCATTTGTGGTTTTTGTTTCCGACCACACAATCTACCAGAGGCGTTCTGGAAAAGTTCCTTTTTTGTCAATTCGTCCCCACGCGACGTAATGAAGGCCTACAGTATTCAATTAACCGAAGAGATTGGAATGTTCTGTGATTTGTACCCGATACGTAATTCATCAGTACGACGCAGTGTTTTGACTCAATAGTCATTTATTATCTGTGGGAATCAAAGGAAAAGAAAACGAAACGAATAAAAAAATATATATAATTAAATGTAATAAAATAATGTTTTATTCGTCTGAAAATTTCAAACTCAAATATATCATTCAGAAATAAATTATTTAAATGTAAGATGCTAAGATATTTAAATATTTACTTTTCATTTTGCATATAAAACAGCCACACTTGTCGCAACACTCGTATAAAAGTTTAGAAATACAATAGTATAGAAACCCAAAACGTTTGAAAATGTGCAAGACCTTATTTAGGGAATATACATAGAGAGTTCAGACAAGAATGTATCTCGAAAATTTAACGTTCAGTGACTCGCGCTTTTAAACACCGTACGTATAAACACACCACAATATTCAGTATTAACATTATATGTATATGTAAATTGACACAGACAGAGTTTAATGAACGAAGAATATGTAAGCTTAACTTATTAAATTGAATAAATTTTTGTATATTTCAAAGTAGTTCATCCAATTAATATATATCAAAGGCTTTCCTTTACGTGATCCAGCGTAGTTTAAATTCCTTAGTGTAAGTGCGCGTACGTGTACGAAATTCAGGTGAAATTACGAAGCCGCTATGCCTGGCGGCGCACCGATTGAGTAATAAATCATAATATTATAATAGCTAGCTATAATGTAAACAGGACGCCATCACGCCACCCCCTAACCTCGGCCTCCTCGCCCGCCATCCAAACAATACTTCGTTTAACGAGACAGAAAACGTCAAACAACGTTGACAAATTAAAATCGATAATATCAATAACCGTTCAAACTAAGATATCTATTACCAGTTATACTTTTTGAAATAGCATAACTAAAGTGCTTAAAAATTTTAAAACGATTAACAGAAATCAAAATCGAAGTCATTCGATTATTTTTTATTAATTTACATTAAACAACCCATTTCTAATTTTTGGAGCTTTGACATTAATTCGTATTGTATTTAATTTATTACAAAAGCCTACGCTAACGTATTTAATTAAGCACCACAAACAATAGCTAAAGTGACATATTTGCGTTAAATCCGCGTATCTGATATTTAGGAGCAATGAACCGGCGGTGGGAACAAAACGCGACCTAGTTGCCAGTGCGCTAATAGTTATTTTACATGAAAGTAATTACTACTACGCACACGTACCCTACCAGGTCGTACGGGGTGATATCGATATCAGTTTAATATGATTTAGTACACGTAAACATTTTGTCTTTTTTCATTTTATTATTTAATTTGAAATGAAAAATCCATGCAAGGAATTTAGAAATGCAAAACTAATGATTATCTGTTATAATGTTCTGTATTAATGCGTTCTACATGACTCTTTCAGATCAGAGTAATTTGATAAGATGACTTAAAGCCACCGAAACCCTTACAGATATAGTAAGGTTTTTATACTATGTCTGTAAGGGAGGCAGTAAGAGAAGTAAACTTTGTTAGTAGGGTGTACAGGGTTCAATACTTTACTATGTTGTCATGATTAAGCATTACAAATATAAAAGGTTCAAATAATATACACAAAAGCCGTACTTAATTTTAGAATCAGTTCCTGAATGGATTGTCATGGTGGACACGTATCAGAAACAGTAGAAAATCCCTGTAGAATCATCATCCAGGCCGGACTTTTTCCATTACTGAGAACCTAAAAGGCGTTATACTTCTAGAACTTACATTTCGAATTAGTCATCAATAAGTGTGAAATTAATTTCAATACAAAATAAAAAAAAAACATCAAAACGTAACAGCAAAATCTCTCTATAATCTATTAAAAGATCTCGATCTCATTACATTGGTCATCAGTTTATTTTAAAACGCATTTCAAAGACGGCGTTTTATTTTTGATGAAACAGAGAAAGAAGGAGGAGTCCAGACAGTGGAGGCGAGTGTTAATGCCTATTTTAAAATGGCTCCTAAAACTTACACTTGAGTCGCAAGCCCCAGACAATGCTCTGAGCTGCACCGCGACAGACCCGGCACCCGCACGTTGAATCGATGGAATGCTTAGTTATTTCTTTTCTCTTTAATACGTTATGTGAAAGTATTTTTTTCTCTACAATATTTTTCGCTTATATATCATTTAAAGGTAAATTTGATCACTTTTTTAATTTGATTTTGTCTTTGATATTGCTTGACAGGCGTAATGCGGAGTATGTAGTGACGTGGCGATATATGCTTTCTGTTTACTCTGCAAAAAGCAAGTGATGTATGTATGTATAAAATTAATCTGAAACATATTTGTATAGCACAAGCACAGTGAGGTACCACGAATAGTTAAGTTATATAAGATTATAACTAAGGCATCTGTTTAGCAAAGCAAGTGTGGCGTTCTTGAAATCTTGTGCAAGCAAATATGTTATCAAGATGCGTCGCCGAATTCCTAAGAAATGCCACACAGTGCAAGGTGCAGGGGGCGGTCCTACGAGTTCGCTGTCTCCCGACCTTAATGCCGCCATCAGCAAATTGCTAACCATTTACTACTTACAAGAAAATCCTAACATATATCTCACTAATACGTCGTTTCGTGGTGGACGGACCTATACGAACAAATTCTTGACAATATCTGTGTGTATCGCAATTATTAAAATATTAATACTAGCGCATTAATAAATTGCATATGTGTGTCTCTGAAAGATGACAGCGGTTGTATATTCCGCCTGAACTGCTTAAATTCAACTAACACAGATACCTAATTCCTGTATTGATTTTACAAATATTTCCTCCACAGCTTATTGTTATATTTTATGTATATTGATTGATAACGAAATCTTTTTGATAATAATAAAACTAATCTTAAATATTTTATTTTCTGTATCTGTGTACTAACATATTTTGGACAAGCAAATAAATCGTATGTTACTATTTAAAAATATTAATTTATTTTAAAAACATTATTAAATTCTATGAAAAATAATAGTCAACTATAGCATAATTACCACAATTTGAAATAATTAAAACAGTGTTACGTTGTAAATGATTGCGGTGAATACATTTTTGATGAAACGGATAACCGAACAATATTAAAAATTTAAATTTCTATTTTACCAATATAAGTTATATATAGGTTTAATTGCAATAGATTTCACGCATCTATAGTTGTTCCACATTTTATTCTACCACTTTAAGGATGTACGTTTTTTTTAAACTGTATTTAATGTTATATTTTTCGATATGACTGAAGTACATACTTACTTAGGTTATTTCTAGTAAGCTATTGCAATTCTGAACACATCTTAAAAGTAGCAGTATTTAAATCTGCGCGTCGTGGAAAACACGTCCAACTTGGATATGTTAACTTTGAGGCACGGATACAATTTTTTTAAGTGTAAGTAATTTAAACGGGCTTAAAAAATTAGGTGAGAAAATAAAATATTTAACATTATAAAACAGTTCCAGTAGTACACTAGTATTGTAATCTTATATAAACTAAATGAAAAGAATAATTAGCTAACAGTAAATTTCAGTTTCGATTAAAATTAATAATATTTTTCAATTGAAAAACTAATCTTTTCGTACGTAAAAAAATACAATTAAAATTTAATGTTCATATGAACGTGTTTATAACATATTCAAATCGATTCCTTCGAAAATATCTTACATCATCATTCCATCGCTGGCTCTCCACAAGCATTCACATAATCAATTTGTAGGTAATGCAACAGTAAAGCTATTGCATGCCATTTCAAGGTTTATGACAAGACATTTACAAATGTAGAGCGTTAGAACACCTCGTGTAAACATAAGGGGGAAGGATGTAGCGACGGCTGCAAGGCGTAAGAAGTTATTAAATACCATCTCGCGGGTGCACCGTGACCCATATCCAGTGCACCCGACTTATACGAGTGGACTTTATTGATTCGGAGTCTTGAGACGGTCTGCCGTCTCCCTCGCTCCCGCACTGAGCCCCGCGGGCCACTTACTCAATATTCCGAAGAGCCTGCAGTATAGCTTAAGTAACACGCATTCTTCTGTAGATTTTCACGCGGTTTCTCATTTTAATAGTTTGAAACTAGTTTCTGTATTTATTTTTTAAAGTGTATATAAAACTAAGTAAAACTTATTTACATATTTTATACATATATCTACGTCTTACATTTCGATATTTATTGTCTTTATAGCAATATTTTGTAAAATATATAAAATCTATGATATAATATGAGTAAAAAGTAATAAACATTAATTAATCTTAATACGCTTCAATTATTTACTTTATAATAAAAATATTAAATGAATATTTTTGTACTTTCGTAATCTATTATTACTATTAAATGATGATATTCATTGATCATTAACTAAACTAAGAAACCTCGTAGCTGTGTAGCGACGTAGAGCGAGTAAATATAGAGTGCGGGTTGATGACCTGATTGTCGGATTACATTGCTCCATACATTTTATGGTCAAAAAAGTTTTCGATAATTCCTTAGGATTTTTCGGAATTGTCAGATGATGGTCATTTGATTTTCTTTGTTGATATTGTAGTTAATTCGTGTGAAGAATGTAAATAGTTATTATTATATAGAAAATTAGATTACAATCTTACTGTATGGTATTCCTTGTCATTTGTTTTATGTTTTATTTTATTTTTAATTTGCTCTGCTATGTTATCTGTTTAATTTTTAATAGGAAACTTTAAGAAAATAAGTTTTATAGATAATAAAGAATTCAGTTAGACTTGTTTTATAGTTATAAAACTTAATTTGCTTGAAAAGTTTTTACTCTGTATGCTTTCAACTAAAACGAGGCAGACAGACTTATAGATTTATTGAAACTGACGTAAGGATTATAAACGCTCACTTTGCAAAGCTAGAACGCGCGAAACAATGACTTCGAACCAGTCGCTGGTGCCATTCCGCTAATATAATTTTTAGAAAAACTAGAAACTACATACATACATAATATACTTTATTAATAAATTTCCTTTCAATAGATAGTTTAATGCAAAATACATTTAAGTATTTTTTAATAATGAAACTATTAAAATTATATTAAATATTAAGCTTGCATTTTATTTTAGTACTGACAAACCAATAACAACACATTAGTGCATTTTTAGTGTAAGTGTAACTAATATACGAATAACGGAATATGTCTCACTCATCTACCAATCTCTCTCTCTCTCTCTGGTATATAAAATATGATACATATTAAAACTACAATCTACCCTATACTGGCTATGGATTATGTTATATTTTAAGACGTAGTTATATGATCTGTTGAGAGCGGATTACAATTGTTCCCATTGCAAAGCCAGCGGCAGCACTGAATGCACGCAACAATGACTTCGAAGCAATCGCTGGCACCATTCCACTAATAATATTTTTACAAAAATATAAAACTAGGATAATATTTATATTACGCAGTGGAATTTAATAAAAAAAATCTACAGAAAGTTTTTATTATTAACTTTGCTTGAAAATCTGAGGATTGTTATTAGTTTGAAATCTGTCTGCGGAATCGTAGCTTAAAAATTGGCTGAACCAGTATTGATTAGGTTTGTTCGGAAGGTTACTTAATTGAGAGTGTTTTCTTTAAGAGAATATTTTCAGACGTTTGAAGATTAGTTGTTTGTTTACTTTTAGAGCTCTTCGTCAAGGATTTTTAAAATTATCAATTATTTTAAGTTCGTACGTACTATTAAAATTATTTGTTTTATCATTTCATAGGTTAATTTAAGTTGCCCCCATAAATTTTAAATTAAAGAACTTAAATACTACAATAATAATATAATCATAGTGTAATTACTAATTAAAAAGCTAACACAATATTAAGTTAAAAAATTATAATTTCCATGTCATTTTATGTTTTCTCTCTTGATATATTTCTTTTAAGAAACGCACTCGCATTTTAATAACTATCTATAACAAAAAACAACCAAAACAAGCACAAAAATTGACAATTCAATATTAATACGATAAAAGTTTTCGCTACACACGCCACAATGCAACAAAGAGCACTAACCGCTGGCACTATTCCACTAATACGATTCCTATTACGAGCTGCAGACGACAGTACCACGGCTCGCGACGTATGTACTACACCATAAACACGCTGGATGAAGTTTTATGTTGATTGCGGATTGCATAGAGTTAAAAAAGGTTTTATTTATTTATTGAAATGGTATATGGTATGGAAAATGGGGAACGGAGTGTCTTAACACTAGGTTCCCTCTGCCTACCCTGCTGTGTGCGGGATACAGCGTAAAGCTGAAATGGTATATGAGGTCAGTGGCGCAGAGGTGACTGTGAATGTAGGTTGTGGATTCGATTTGTACTCGAAATTATATTTAATTAATTTTCATTTCTTCGCTATTATGTCGAGGCAAAGCGGCTTTGCGTTCCGCCACTCAATGCCTCCAGAATTGTCCTAATACTAGATTTCCTCTGCATGACCCGCTGTGTGCGGAATACACTGTGATGCTAAAAAAATATATATTGTAGACTTTGAAGAAATAAATTATAATTGATAGTATAGATAGACAATAGACAATAGGTATATGGAGAATTAGTAAGCAAATTAACTGCAAATACTTATCAAATATCTTAGTCGGAATACTACTTGAGTAACTTAGCAAATAACTAAGTATATATAGTATAGTAAGTAGTAGTAAGTGATCCACGAAACTAGAGTGTTGCTAGAGTACCTACTTAAATTTTCAGAGAGCTTTTAAGTGCCTAGTTTAAAGTAATTATAAAGAAACGCCTTGCCTGTCAGGGAGTTACTATAATAAATGGAATGTCTGTCTGAAACGAAAGAGTGGAGTAAGTAAAGATATATTTTTCTCTAGAATATAATTACCTTTAAGAAAACAAATTTTAATAATAAATTTGCTTATATCGAAGCCCTTCAGTGTATTCGTGTGCCGTCCTATATCTTATATATTGTGAGGCTTAACATTAATAATATGGAGTAATAAGCGGATCTTGGAACGAGACAGTCGTTTTATTAAGTAGCACACATTGCATTGAAACCGTGCAGAATTTAAAAAAAATCTTCTATTGCCGCTTCTAGTCAATTGTGTTATTTGGAAGGATCTTCCAGCGCTTTACAAACATGAACCTGCGCAAGATGAGTCGAGGGTCTCTGTTGAAGCTGAATTAGCTAAGTGTTTATAGAGCTCGAAAGTGTTTATACGGAGGCGTGGCGGAGGCGGAGGCGGAGGGCTGAGGGCTGACATAATGCAATATATCTGCACAGACGAGCGTGCGGTGGCGGTGGCGGTCTGTCGCCGTTGCGCCACTCGCAACGCCTTGTAATCTCGTTACACGACATGCTTTCAAAATCCGTAGAGGTTTTCATTTATCCATTAACTCTTGAAATGATAAAATTTTATGCCAAAAATATACTAAACTATTAATATGTATTTTATGAATAAGTCTGTATAAAATATTGAACAAATTATGGAACTGGTTTCCAATAAATCCGCAAAACCTCTCTCTTGTATTAACATATTTTTCCAGTTCCGCTTGAATATAAATTTGTATCCGAATGTTACTATATAAGTACAAAAGGATCTAAAGAAAAGGAATTTCAACAATCAAATAAGGATAACCATAAGTTTAACATTAAACATAATATAGGTTGTACTGTGCATACATGCATTTTAATATAATTTATTTGATAATTTTAGTATAAACTTCGGACATTATACTAAAAATATCAATTAAATTAAATTCCGTACCAATAATCTCTTTAACTATCGTGTCTATTTATTCGTAAAATGAAGGCTATAAATAAATAACTAATTATTTAGGCCGTATTTCAACCATATTTAAATCGTCGTATATTATTACAAAAATAAATGAAGAGACTTAAGTTTTATTGAAATAAACAAATAAATTCAGCGGAAAGTGGGGAAAAGTATCTTAACACTAGGTTCCCTCTACCTACCCTTCTGTATGAGGGATACAGCGTGATACTGATTTTATTTTAATAATAAACTAATTTTACTTTAAAAATCATATAAAACGAAAGTAATTCCCAGATAGTCCCGATATATTGCTTTTGGTATATAAAGAGAGTCGGTATACGTATATATGAGGAAGGCAGTAGAAGCGTAGAAGTACGAATAGGCGGTATCATAATAAGTTGCGAACAAGGCCCGAGCCAAAGCGCCTAGAACTTAGCTCGACAATAAAGTTGAAAAATCGGGGGATTGTGCTGCGGGCGTCGCCAAGAAAAAACGACGGCAACATTTCGCACTTAATGAAACTGTAGCTGAAACAAAATAAAGAAATTCCGCATTTATAGAACACTAAGTATTGTTTCAGGGATACGGAGCCTCGTCGTGGGCCTTAATGGCCACGTTAAAATATTTGAGGTGCTGTAGGTTTTTCTCTTCAATAATTCCCGAAAATGAAGTTCGATTTAATCATTGAAGTTAGAACCATTCATACATAAACCTATTTCCAATTGTACATTAAGATTAATTTTCCCGTTATAATTATTATAATATATAAAAGAATTCAAATTAAATTTCACTCTCTAGCGAAAGTTATTCAAACTATTATATAACAATCCTGTCTCAGATCTTAACCGGATTTTTAATTGTATAAAAAGTCTGAGTAAGAGGGCGTCCAGCTCCACAAACGCTATAAGGGCGGACGGGTGCAAGTTTTAATTACTTCGCTTCTACTTGGAGCTTGTTCCCCCAATGAGACTATTCCCTTACAACTAAAAACTTTCATTTATAAACAGTTCTCAGGAACATTCAGCAAATTAACTAAATACGTTTTACTGCTATCTCAAAAAGTGAGAAATTACCATTAGCGTTTACCTTGTAAGGTGTAACCTTACACGTGTTGGCAACATCTTATTTTATGGATGTAAACAGTAATCCCTGCAACGATGCTGTGGTATGAACTTTAAAAATAAAAGACAGTTATTGATTTTAGATTTACAATAGTTAGAAAATCAACTACCCCAATATCAGCTTCACGCTTTATGTACTCAGCAGGCAGAGGGAACCCAGTGAAAAGACACTCCCTTCCCCATTTTCACACAAAAACGCTAAAATAAACTATAAAAAATCTAAGCCTTCGTCAGTGGTCTGATATCTACAATGACATAGACGATCAGCGATTATGTCATAAACTAAAATATCATCCACACCACCTGGATACGTGGCAATCCACTACTGTGCGGTTTCGTAGGAACTTCCTTCCACGCGCCACGGAACTGTGAAATGGCCTACCCGCGGCAGTGTTTCCAGGTCGATATGACATGGGTATCTTCAAAAAGCGCGTCTATCTCCACCTTGTCGGCCGGCAACGCACCTGTAGCTCCTCTGGTGTTGCACGGGGTCGTGGGCGGCGGTAATCACTTACCATCAGGCGATCCGAACGCTCGTTTGCCTTGTCCTTTTCCATAAAAAAAAATAATAATAAAATAAAAATAATTGAGCCGTAAAAGATTTATTCTTAACTTTGTACACTAAAAATACACATTATTATAACTTTTGACAACACAGTTCAAATGGACAATAACGTTGTATTATAAAAATATTATAGTCATACTTTTTACCAAAAACGCTACCGCCAAACTATACAATTACAAACGAAACAAGGAACGACTACAGACAAAGAGATACAAATAATATTAAAATGTTTTGTGTCACTGTGTGATTTTTTCCTTTGAAGTAGCAATAGTGCTCCAGACAAGTTTCTTTTAAGTGTGCGCAGAGAAAATTACTTAGTTTTTATCTTTTTATGGTAAGGAATTTAGTTACAAGAATTCAGGAAGAAAGTTGAGTGAAGAACATAATTGCATTTTTATGTATCAGAGCGTCTTTGAGGAACTGTGAACCGTAATTACATCTTTATGTTGCTATCATATTTCAAAATTCTACAAGAATTATACATACTTTGTTTCTCTTTTCTTTCTTTTCGTCGACGTCTTTTATTATTAAATACTATAAAGAATATTTTTATAGCGCAAGCGTGCGACTGTAAACGCGACGTTGATGGGTTCGATTCCAGTCTGGGCAATGAAGTATTTAATATATTTATATACCCTCGCTCTGGTAATGAGGCAAAGCGCGTTAAGTACTGGCGGGAAGTGTGGATATAAGTATCTCAAGATTAGGTCCCCTCTGTCTACCCTGCTATGTGCGTTATACAGTGTGAAGCTAAATACATATAATAGTGCTTGCTATATTATATAAATAGTTTAGAAAGCATGAATTTAAATATTTCATCGCTCGACTGCATTCTACTCTGACAGGTACAATTTAAAAACAGTCAAATAAAACTTGTACCTTATTATTACAACAGGTTCATAAAATAATTATTTTCATAAATGTAGGTTTGCAATAATTTGGAATTCACTTTTTGTTCTTAAAACAATTTATTAAATTTAGTCTGCGAAATAAAAAAAAAGAATAAATCTTGAATGCGATCAAGACAGCAAATGTATCCCGCAAATAGCAGGTTAGTCAAAGTGAACCTAGTTGACACTAGGTAGACACTCCGTTTTCCACTTTCCACTGAATTCTGGAGACATTACATGTTGACTGGCGGCGACGCCGCGCTTTACCTTGACACCAAAGTGAAAAAAATTAAATGTAAATTTAAATAAATATTTCATTTCCTTGAGCTTCCAATCCACAACCAGCTGCGTTTTCATTGATACTTTGGGCCTCTCCACAATGACTAATGTATTAACTTGTTTTTTTTTCAAAATGTTTAGTTATTGTGTACTAATGTTATACTAATTACTTACTTAAAATTTTTTAACATATATAAATAGTAATTTTTAATGAACTTCGCAGCGAATAATGGATTCAGCAGAAGCCGCGGCACTGTCAGCAGGGAGCAACACTGACGCATCCCCCGGCGCGTACTATGACGCCCGATGGCTGAACGTTCATGCTGACGATGGCACGTTAGCAGCTCGAGCTCGAAGACTCTTGCTCTCACCAAGTAGACACTTCGACCACATTGCTGTGAACACCAGTTATAGTGCCGTCCTTATGCCTCCATATATAAATACAGATGGTAAGATATTGACTGTTTTACTGTTTCCGAATATATACTAGTAATTCTTTGATGACTTACGATACAATAAAATATAAACAATATCTTCTACAATATAGTATACACTTAATTATGTAAAATTTACTTCCATTTTTTTATTATGAATATATAGTAGAAAATCATGAAATTTTCTACTATATTTTCATAGTATACTAAAGAAATATTATCTATATAAGTTAAAGAATCGCTCGCCTATAATAACTGCAGTGCCAGCCCAATTAGCGCCAGCATTGGCAACCCTAAATGGCATCTTTAAATGACGTCCGGCTTCTTCAGTGAATAGACCTTAAATTAGTGCAAATAAGTATAAAAGACTACCACCTGATTTAGGCTTTTAAAGCATAAATTAGTATTATGATTAAGTTATAGTCTTCCGAACACGATGAAACCGCGTTCTGGTGTTTGTGTTATAACGTATCATTTGTATAGAAACAGGTAACTGCCATTCATAATTTTGATTAACTGTTTACTGTCATAACTATTAATGAATATAATTTTCTGGCATATTTTTTAAAATCTTCCTTGTTCCACAGACCTTTTTATGAATTAATAAGTGAAACATTAAAATTTTAATAATACTAAATTGGACAAAAGCGAACCAGGAGGACACAACATTTGGTCCTAATATTTGATAAATATTTTTTTATACTCTAGGGCAGTCCATACAAACTCCTTTACATACATTTATTTTTAATATCACCAGTTGCTTTAGTAACACTGTGTGACAGCATGACACTGCTTACGCCCTTAAATAAAACGACATACTGTTGACAAGTGAGGGGTGGATGTGGGGAAAGGTGGTGGTGGAATGATTTATTAGCAAATGAACTCGCCTATTTTTACTCTACAACATTTACTACTATACCAACTGATACAATCACTGACTCTAATTTACTCAATCGATACTAGTAGTTACTTAAATGTATCGTAACATCAAATATGTTTTATACATATTTTTTTAACACTATCTAAAGAGGAGATTGTTTATATTTTTTTTTGATAATAGCAATATATTATGTGATTGATATAACGTAACAGATACTGTGGCTTATTTAAATCTCGCTTAGTTTAAATATAATAATAATATTTGCTTATTTTCATAATTTAATTACTTATATCTTTTAATGAATTAAGTATAACGGCTCATTCTTATATCTGACAACAATTTCCAAACGGATTCGTAAATATAAAATTTGAGAAATGAGCATAACTAAAGGGCTTAACGAATCAAAGTTAAATTATATATCTGAACTACATAAATAATCATAAAAATCAGCTTCGCGCTGTATCCCGCACACAGTAGAGGCAGAGGGAACCTAGTGCAAGACACTCCGTTCCCCACTTTCTGCCAAATTCTGGAGGCATTGCGTGTTAAGTGGCAGAACTCAACGCCGCGCTTTACCTCGACACCAGAGCGAAGAAATGGAAATATAAATTTAAGTAAATATTTCATCTCCTCGAGTGGGGATCGAATCTACAAGCAGTCGGTTTTACAGTCACACTTGGTGCCGCTGCGCTACGACTGGCCTCATAAATAAATAAATAATCATGTTCTTTATTATTTCACAAAAATATTCTAGTAGTGTTATATTTTATTTAAAATGTAAATAAAACATGAAAACTAAATGCAACTATATCAAAACTGAATATACGAGGATAATAGGCACTCAGCACTGCGGCCATGAGCTATTACAGTGAGCTCAACATCAAAGCTTTTAGCCGCCAGAACTCAATTAACCTACATTGAATTTGAGCTGGTAGTAGAAACTTTTCTTAAAAGGAATCAATGAGTAAATTCGATTTTATAAAATATCTATGTTTACTAAATAGATCGTCAGTTCTAAGATACTCTCACAGAGACGTATCATAACCGCATAAATGTTTTGCAATTTATCACATTTTTTTTTTTTTATAAAATTCAATTACAGAACTATCAAAGGGTTTTACCCTTTGCTGTATTTAAAGAAAATCCTTCGAATATTCTGGTAATATAAAAACTTAATTATAAGTTTTTTAAATCGGAATATCGATATATCGAATATTCGAATCGGAATATTGAAAGTTATTATTTACGATCATCATGATAGACACTAGCAGCTACTCGTATACTACACATCGTTCGTACTCATCATCGTCGTCAATACATATGAATATCTAAATATTGAAACAAGTAATTATGATTATTGTTCCAAGGAAAATCAAAAGATAATATTTGATGACATTTCACTTGTTCCCTTCAATAAAAATAACGGTTTTATGCGTATAAAATGTGCTAGAATATTTTAAATAAAAATATAGGCATTTGTTATACTTAACACTTATATTATATTGAATTTAAGGTTTTTATTAATAATATACATATATTTAAAGCAAGTAGTGGCACAGTGGCACAAAGTGTGACTGTAAAGGTAGTGTGTCAGGATGTGGGCTAGATTCCCACTCAAGGAAATGAAATAGTTAATATACGTTTTTTCGCTCTGGTGTGGAGGTAAAGCGCGGCGTTGAATTTCGCCACTCCAAACGCAATGCCTCCAAAATTCTCGGGAAGGGAATGGTCTTAGCACTAGGTTCTCTCTGCCTACACTGCTGTAAGCGGGATAAATAAATAATCCATCAAAATAAATATGAAATAAAATAGATGACTCTAAAAAAATTATAAACGCTAATGATTTTACAATATTCAATACGAAAGTGCTATTTTACATAAAACGTAAATAAAAGCTTTTCCGAAAGTAGGTCATCAATGTAGTGATAGTTTGTAACATAAGCCAGAATAACAAATAAATATTTTTTTATACTATTATACTAGAACATATAGCAGATCAAACTTTTAGCTTTGTTGATACTGGTTACTTTTTTTTTAACAAGGTTTACATGATTTCTAAAAATAATAAATTACCACAGATTAATTTATATACTTCTATATCCATGTCATTTTAATAGATATAAATAAGTTAACAAAAAATAAACATGATTTTAACTTTTTCTAGATTATATATAAATTCTATTACATATATTCTAATTGTGTTTATTTATGTGTTTTTTACAAAGATAATGAAGTCCAAAACCAAATATCATGGTCGGAACACTTGGATCCCCTGTTCGTGAATAACTATGAAATCGATCCTACGCTGTCCTGGCAGTACTACGCCTCCTCTTCGGGGTTCATGAGACGGTACCCAGGTGAGTACGCGGAAATTTTTATAGTAATTACACTTAATCAGTCACAAATATTGTTTTATAATATAATATAAAAACATATGTTCAATTTTTGTTTAGCTATGTCATGGCCTCCTGAAGACGGATATTCACACCACGCCCGCGACTTCTACGACTTCAGGTCATCAAACTGGTTCGTCGAAGCGGCAACGTCTCCGAAAGACCTCGTGATCCTATTAGACGACTCCGACGACCTCGGCTCGTCGTATCATCGTCTCGCGAAGGCGACAGTGTCTGCCCTACTTGACACTCTCGGCCCAAATGACTTCGTTAACGTGTACAGATACAGCGATACAGTATCTGAACTCCATCAATGCTACACAAAAATATTAGCTCAGGTGAATATATTTTACTTCCTTGAATTACATCATACACATTTATAGACAATCATACATACATTATTTTCTTATCACTATCATTATTATAATTATTTTTTTTCTGTAAGACACCAATCTATTACATTCCATAAATTTCCATAAAATGCTATTAAAATTTGAAATTATTAGAGCTACACAAAGAGACGGTGCGCGCTAAATTCGCTCACTCTGCAAATCTGCTTACATGGCCCTGTCGGCTATAACAAGCATAATTTACATATATGTGGAATTCATCAATAGAAAGGATGTTTATTCACGATACGCTTAAGAAACCTTTGATCTCCACCTCTATTCTCTATAGATTTATTAACAGGGAAAATTTAAGCATATTTTAAACACATTATTGAAGAAAATGTGTTAGAAGTTATATTCTGAATATTACTGTTTAATATAAATAGACTTGTATTGTTAGAGTCCATTATAATAACAGTCAAGGACAACGATTTTAACGAGTAAGTCTAGTTTTGGTCAATTATAAGTAAATCCACGCATCGCGTGCTCCCACCGATACACATCAGCTCGGTGTGTATACGTCCTAATGGATTCCACCGAACGCGTTTAATGCAGAGATCCATTAAAAACGGGACACAAATAACGTAATTCCGTAACTTTGCTACCTCAAACGAAGGCTTTGCCGTAGGTTTCCTCTGTCTTACATAATATTCCGTGGCGTGTGCGAGCGAGATAGAATATTCGTTGTTAGTAAAATCCGGAGCTTAACCTAAATGATTCGTTGGTTTTCATTCGTCTATTTATAAAACGCAAGCTTGAACATCATTATTTATGTCAAGCGTTTTACAAAATGTGATACTATATTCAAGTTGACATTAATTCTTTAAAAAAATATTTGCAAATACTAACTGTTAATATAAACAAATGTACTTATACAATATATTCAAATATACATTAAATAAAGATTAAAAAAAAATTAATTAAATCAGCTTCACGCTGTATCCCGCACACAGCAGGGTAGGCAGAGGGAACCTAGTTTTAAGACACTCTGTTCCCCACTTTCTGCCGAATTTGGGAGGCATTGCGTGTTGAGTGGCAGAACTCAACGCCGCGCTTAACCTCGACACCAGAGCGAAGAAATGGAAATATAAATTTAAGTAAATATTTCATTTCCTCAAGTGGGGATCGAACCCACAACCAATCGGTTTTACAGTCACACCTTGTGCCGCTGCGCCACGACTGGCCTCATTAAATAAAGATTATCAACGTTATTAAATATTTGAGATATAAAAAATTCTGTTAATAATAATTTATAACGGTAACTAAGTGGATATTTCAATAGGAAACGTTTTATGAATACAAAAGTACGCCCTTGGAGCGTAGCACGTAGCTGCGAAACATCTCATGAAATTTATCATTTGTTCAGCCTCTTCACGCACCTTATTGGTGGAATTTCAAGTTGCCGGGCTCTACTTAAGTGAAAAGTTTACGTTGAAGCTCTTTGACAATATTAATGTATGCTTTTAAAGTTAATTTTAAGCTTACAAAAGAAAAGATAAAAAAAATATGAATTTTAAAATCTATACTAAAATTGTGATATTTTAATTTATGCGTAAAGCACCTACGCATGAACATACCTAAGAACTTGTTTTAAAAATTTTACCACCCGTATATTTGTGTTAGACATACATATGTATATTAATAATAGACAATATTTGAATACATTACAATAAATATGAAAATTTAAACATAACATTTATTTAGATTTCACTATACGTTTTTAGTCATTTACTGTATAAGAAGTTTTAAGATTACATCTGTTCTCCGTAGAAGAGTAGACTGTGACAGGTGAGGTGAGACCTTATCGGCCGTGTTTGTAACTTCGCCTGACTTGCGACTTGCACATACGATATTCGAAATGACAAGTTTGACTAGTCGCGAGATTGAAATCACCCAACTGGAATTATGGAATATTACATAAGTTCCTTTAGCTCTAACGTTATTTACTTTACTACTCACATTTACTTTTTTATACGTATGTATGTACAAATATGTTTAGTTAAAAATAGGCTATTACGAACATATGAAGGTTTTTAAATTCTTTTTGGTTACTCGCTCTGGTAAGCCAAAGTGTGGCGTTGTGTTCCGCCACTCGAAACGCAATGTCTCGAAATTGGACAACAAAACGGAATATTTTAACACTAAAAAAAATGTAAAGTAATTTTTCTTTTTATCTACATATGCATGTATACATGTACAATATACATACAAAACATTATATAAACTTATCATGTAAATACAATCCCTAAACAAGAATTCATAATCAACATTTTAAAAATAAATATTAGCACTGTTGCCTAACCTAATCAAGTTAAAGGACATCTTTACTCAGTGCCACGCGATAAGACCAGCATAACGTGTGTATCATATTTCCGAGAGCAATATGTATAATATTATAGTATTCCTTCTCGTATCAATATCTCCGGTACTTTCTATATTTGATATTGAAAATATAGTTGGGCAATGGATTCCAATAGTGTCGTTTCCGGAAATAGAGTTCTTGCCGTTTTGCAACACTTATGAAGTAAGCTATACAAACACAAATTGCATATGTGGAAATGAAACAGCTCCTTTGATCAGATACAAAAGGCTTGATGAGGCACTGGGGTCGTCCAGTGAGTTCCCAACAATAATTGTTTTAAAGAGTGAAGAAGTAACGAGAGCTCTCAAGAAAAAATGTGAATGCAGAGGGAAATATAATTTTCACGTTGTTATTCGGTATATTAGTGAAAAATATCATGTAGAGTATGAAACACAAAATTCTCCATTCATACAATACACTCCCGAGGAACCAAATACAGCAACGATGTTGGTTAGAGTGCCATTTGTACCTAATTTTAAGGAAGTTAAAGATATAATTTCACAATCTGATGATTTAAAAAACAGAAGTTCAAGTTTGATCTGCCCTAGTGCTTTTTAATTTGTTCTTAAGTAATTAAATTAACTTTTGATATATGTATTTTAATATAAATAAAGTGTATTTCATATAATGTTGTATTAATGGTACACTGTGAAACTGTGTATATTTAAAAATAGAAATTTAAAAAATGTATAAGTTATTTCATCATGTACAGATGTAACAATACGTTTTTCTATTGCCGACAACTTGAAACACTATTCGCTACCTGTATTACACACTGCACATTTCGGCAATAAAAATAAAAGAAATATAATACAAAGGAACACAGCCCCTCATTGCTACTAACTAGATCAAGCCAAGATGGCCTATATCCTGATATAATGTTTATTATATTTACTTAGTATAATTCAAATCAATAATTGTCTAAGGCACTTTCCTATTTTCATTAACGTTAAATTTAAGTTCACAACTTTTTTTAAACAAGGTAATAGGCAATTCGAGCAAAAAATGTTATTTTTTAATAAATCGATTTCTATGTGCATATTCATAAACAAGCAGGTTCAACAAGTTATAATATTATACAATACAGATTAGTAAATATGAATCTTTTAATTTTGTTTTGGGTATAGTAGATATATGTACAAATCAATGATGACATTTTTATTGAATATTTAAAAAAATACTTAAGATCACTATGAATAGTGTAAAATATATTTCAAAATACTCTCAGCGTGTACTGAACCGACAGCACAGTTTGAAAAGCTGTGACCGCTTCCACTACCACACATCTAAATGGAATCGTGACATAAATCCTTGACCCTCTCAAGGTTTACAAGGCAGTGGGAAGTGACTAGCTCTCAACTATTATAAAGCTCTTTAGTTCGTGGAATACTTTACTGTTGCTCACTCTCGTATGTACAACAGTAATGGACGCTATTTACCTGATATAAAAGCAAATATTTTATGCGATATAAGTACTATATTAAAAGATTAAATAATACATTTTATAAAAGCTCGTCTGCCAAAAAAAAAACAAAAAACAAATGAACAAGCCCAATAGTTTAGAAGCTATTCAAAAGTAATACTGGACAATTACGCTATTAAAAGAATGTTATTATAGATACACACATAAAGTAAACATAAATTATTTACAAACCGGAAGGATTTACAGCCTGGACCATTATTTAATGAAATATTTATTCAAATTTATATTTACGTTTCTTCTCTCTGGTTTCATGGCAAAGCGCGGCGTTGAGTTCCGCCACTCAACATGCAATGCCTCCAGAATTCCGGCGGAAAGTGGGGGACGGTTTGTCTTAACACTAGGTTCCCTTTGTCTACTCTGCTATGTGCGGGATACCATTATTTACATGATGAAAATATTCATCACTTTAAACACTAAATAAAATAAAAAATTTTATATACATACATACATACATNGACAATATATATATATATATATATATAGTAGATAAGATATAGTTTGATTACTTATATATTTTTAATGGTAAAAACGTCTAAAATATACGCAACAACACCTCTCCAAGCTCATCCTAACTGCTTACATAAAAGACCTTTTAAGTATTCACTGGGCTTGAAAGATATTTTAGCGAATGCACATGTTTACAGGCGGTACCTGAAACAATACGAGAGTTGAAAAGCGAGGTGTGGGCCGCGGAGGCGTCCGGCGGCGCGGCCAATCTGACCGGCGCTCTCACCACGGCCTTTGAGATACTCCATAGGGTAATAGAATTGCTTATACATAGCGTGGCCAGTTACGATGTTGACCTGTCCGCCTTTGTAGTTTCCAAGAATAGAAATATAATATCAATTTAGTACAGTTTATATATAGCAGAGTAAAAGACTATATGTTTTGTTTCTTGAAAGAATTTTAAAGTAACGTGTACATATGTGTCTTTTTATATAAAACCTGATGTTGATGTAAGCTAGTAAGCCTGATGCAGCTAGTAAATAACAACATATTTATATATATTTTTTTAAATACATATGAAAAATACAACGAATATTTGATTAATATAATTAATAACAAGATAATAAATTTTATAACGTTCTGTATTATTTAACAGTACAATCGAACGGGACTAGGTTGTCAATGTAACCAGGCAATCGCTGTTGTTGGAGCTGGAGGCGGCTCAGGGGGAGTGAAGGCCGTATTCCGTACATGGAATTGGCCTCATATGCCTGTTCGTATATTCACATACAGAGTTGGTGGCGACGCAGCTTCAGGACAAAATTTGAAAGAAATGGCTTGCACCAATAAAGGTCTTTGTAATCATATACTATTTACAAAATTATAAAATAATTTCGAGACTGTCGTGACTCAGGGCACAAGGGTTTGACTGTGACGTGACGGTTGTAGGTTCGATTCCCACTTGAAAGAATAAATATAATGAATATTGTTTATGAATATTTTCATTTCTTCGCTCAAATCTCAACGCCGGGCTTTTGTTTCGATGCTCTGGCACCAAGGCAAATGATTTAATCAAAAAAAAACAACTCACTAGCTCGGTACATCATTATTATGACATAATTGAGAATATAGCTCATAACGTTATAGATTAATAAATAATATTATGATGTCTTTAAGGCCGTCGTGACGTTGCGGTATAGCGTCTCTCTATAAACGGTTGTGGGTTCGATTTCCCCTTCCCACAGATTGAATTATTTTCATTTCCTCGTTTTGATAACTAGACCAAGCGCAGCGTCGATTTTAAGCACTCAAATTCTAAAAAATGGATGGCACAAAATATATTATAAATAGGTTCTCCCTGCCTACCCTGATATATGCGGGATACATACGTTATGTATTTAATAATTCCACAGGATTCCATGTAACAATAAATGATCACGGAGAAATTAAGTCCAAAGTGCTGCATTTTGTGGAAGTGCTGGCCCGTCCGATGGTCATGTATCAGACCATGCATCCTGTGCACTGGAGTCATGTCTACGTCGGCGGCAGGGTAAGGAGTCAAATATACAAATACCAATAAAATTAAACATAACTATCTATATTATGTTGTGTATTATAACAATGTATTGAAGGGTCTACTTAGAAATATAATTTCAATTTAATTTTTTTTTGAATAACAGAGTAGCAGCCTTGACGATGACGGAATGGGTCAGCTGATGACATCAGTCACAGTTCCTATTTTCGACAGGCGAAATCGTACTGTAAGTGTTCAATTTTGTTCATTAACTTTTTAAATAATATATACAAATATAAAATTATTAAAATGAAACATATTTCCAGCAAAGAGAAGCCAACTTATTAGGTGTAGTTGGCACTGATGTTCCTGTCGACCAAATAAAAAAGCTCGTTCCACCATATAAGGTATTTTTAGTATTTCTTTTTTTAATTTTAAATTGTAATATCATGTATAATATTGTATATTTTGAAATATCTTTCTATTGACAGCTTGGAGTAAACGGTTACTCATTTATGGTGGATAACAATGGGCACGTTTTGTACCATCCTGATTTAAGACCTTTGGTAAGATAATAAAATTAATGTATCTAAATTAAATTTTAACATTTGATGAAAATTTACATTGTAAATTAATTAAAACTATTTTTATTTCAGCATACAAACGAGGAGGTAAGGAACTATCCATCAATATTTAATAAATAGGTTTTCGTAGTTCTAATGTAAAATAGTGGGATTATTTAATTTACCCAAATATAAGAAAGGAATTTTTGCTACAGTACACAGAAACGCTACGACCTCTCTACTCCAGCGTTGATGTCACCGACGTTGAACTACTTGTAGATTCCGATGAGAATTCTCGAGTGAATCTTACTTCTTTGCTTCTTGATGTAAGTTTTGGAGTTTAACTATATAAAATTATACGTCAAAAATAAATATAAAAATGATACTTAGACCTTAGTAAGATCATATCAACTGTTAAATTAAAAATATTTGTGCTTTTAAATAAACGTATAGTAAAAATTTACTCTTAGTTACTTAGATCAACATTTCTATACAAATCTTATATATTTTTAAAAGCTTCGACGATACAATTTGAAAATATATGTTCTTTTAGCTACGACATGACATGATAGAACAGCGTGAAGGCGAGACGGAAATGGGTGTAAAAGTCCAATATGAGGGAATGCGACGCGTTGCGACGCGACGTCAGCGTTATTTCTATAGTCCAGTGGACGGCACGCCTTACTCCCTGGCCGCGGTATTGCCTGACGGCTACGGCATGTACGAACTGCAAGCCGAACAGGAAATAAAGCATAGCCCTATTAATGGTGAGATTTTAATGTTATATTATGCTACCCAAAAAGATCTCTCGTAGTAATTAATTGAATATTGACAACATAATGAATTCAATTTTGTTATAATTTGGTTAAAATGTAAATAAAACATATTTTTATTTTTGCAAGAAAATTTAAAACTATGTGTGTAATTTTTATTGTAATTAAGCTCTTCCAAATGATTTTTTGTTTTTTTCATGCAGTCACGGAATATTTTAAAGGAGAAAATTGGAAAATTCATCCAGATTGGTAAGATAATACGACAACAAACTGAAAATGTTAATACTTTATAACGATATAGCTTAATGCTCGAAATGGTCTATATAATAATGTCAGTCATAACATAAACATAACTTTACTTAATAACACTGTAGTAAGAGTAACCCACACTTTTATTTTAATTTAAACCAGAACAAACTTTGTAAGCATACCAAGCATAAGTAGCACAATACAATATTTACTGTCAATATTCTTTAACAAAACTCAAAGGCCCGTACTAAATAGGGTGTATTGTGAATACTCGTCGACATCTGACCAAACGTTCAACTCGCCCGAGGAGCAACTGCTGCACTTCCTGACGCGGTCAGGCCGCCCCGGCTGGAAGTGGATGTCGCTGCGTCCGCGCGCTCTTACGCTGCATAATGCCCATAAGAAACAGGACCGGGACTCGTATTATTGTAAGTGAAACTCGTCATCATTATGGTTAAAGTAATATTTGATAATATTTATCTTTGAATACTTTGAATTAAGCCAGTCAAGGCGCAGGGACACAAGACTCACGAGGAAATGAAATATTTATTTAAATTTATATTTATATTTCTTCGTTCTAGTATCTAGGCAACTGGCAAAGAGCGGCGTTGAGTTCTCAACAATCAATGCCTCTAGAATTCGGAATCTTCCGTTCCAAACAGTAGTAGTATCCGTTGCAAATAGTAGGGTAGGGTAGGCAGGTAGTAGGGTAGGGGAGGGCTGTAAGGCTGGACCCTACTATGTACGGGATACAGCGTAAAGTTGAAAAAAAATCTTTCAATACATTTTGATAAAATTTGGATAAAAAGAGTATTTAAAATATGATATTGTTCATAATAGATATCATATAGAAAGCAAGAAAAAGAACCAGCCTCACATTTCTTCTCGCAGAGTAGGGTAGGCAAAGATGTTAAGTAAGACACTCCGTTCCCCATTTTTGGCCTAGTTTTGAAGGACATTGGGTGTTGAGTAGTGGAACTCAATGCCGCGTTTTGTCTATCACATCGGATCTATGGTCGAACCCAAAACTATCGAGCTTACAATCGGAGGCTATTCCACTGTGCCACGACGGCCTCATAATATAAAACTTTTTATATATCTAATTTATTTAAAAACGATTTATTTCTTTTATAGGTGATAAAACATTAGTACAGTCTCTGGTCCGGGACGCAATGGTAATTAAAGAGTTGGACGCACACACTGGACACGCCAGCCACCACTCACAGTAAGTATCGTCTCGATGAGAAGCATGTTGCATAGCTTTAAAATACTTATCTCCAAAACACTAAAGTCCACATACTCCTATAATAAAAATCAAGAAAAAATCTCAAAAACTATCCCGAACTTAAGATATAAGTATATATGAATTCGATGATGGACCATATATTACGATATCGCATGACTCGTTCTTTTGCACCTATAGAATAAAGAAGACTTCGAAGCACTTTATTTTATTTTATTTTGATCACTAATGTCTATGTGTTTGTCACACGAATAGCCCGATAGCAACATTAATGGCACTACTAACAAGGTAACGTAACTATAAAATCTCCATATTATTAATTTTTCGCGTAGATGAACTCTAGATACATGGTTCAATACCTATTAGAAAACATGAGGATGTACTAATAATAATGTAGATTAGTCCAGATGTGTGATGTTTGAAGGTTCATAGAAGCTTTGAGTGAAATTCAAAGTCAATGCTGAGTTGTAGACTTGAAATCCCTTTTTTTATCAAGATTTGGACCCATATGAATAAGAGTTAACAACGCAATAGAATGTATTACATTAATCTTTTTCATAGACATATCCATTTCCTCATAAACCCACTAGAGGCTAGTTTGTTTTAAATGCGTAAAAAACAAAGCTAAAATAGCTAAAAGTGTGACAATATTAATTTTTGGAGTGAAACCAAGTGACATGTAAAATATGCACAGTAGCACTAAAAATAATTGTGTTATTTAAATAATTGTTTTTTTGCTGAATAATTCTTTGATGATGATGCATTTTGCTTTTCGACATATCGATGTTGTCATAAGCAGCCAAGGATGCAGGTAAACTAACCGCAATTTTATATTTTTAACAGGTTTTCTAGCTGGCTTGGATTATATTAAATGTATATAGATGACTAACATAATTGTTTGTTTTTATTTTTTATTTTACTATATGTATCACAATAATTTAATAAAATTCAATTAATAGACGTTAATTTGTAAAAATAACTGAATATGTACGTGTACCTTACCTTACTATTATAATATGTATGTAAGTTAACATGTCGATCTAATATTGTAATCAAATACATAAAATTAGAGATATTAATAATTAATTGTATGTACAGTTTGCGAGACGTAAGCTGACCTTTGCATTATAAAAGTGGAGCCAGAAAAAAAATAAAGTTTATTATTAGAAATCAATAAAAAAATCTAAAATATACGAATTCTTTAACGCCGGACATATCATAATCTCGTATGATTGTTGTTTGAGACAATAATGAATCTTTTCGATATGATATATATCACATTTGTTTTACTCCAACATTCAGTATGTTTACATAATTTTTCCATCATTATACAGTGATAGTAATTTTATCTTTTATTTTTCATAAATCGAACAAAAAAAATTAATGTTAGATATTAAATATGTGTCGCTGCTATCGTGACGTTACACCTATACTACTCGTATATATAAACACAAATGGAAAGCTCAGATTAGACCTCGCTGGAAATACATTTCATCTTGTTTAATTGTATAAAAAATAAGAAATTGTGGATTTATATATTATAAATGGAATCAAATATATTTGAAACTATTTGTGTTCGTTAAACTGACAAGCAACGATTTCTTTTTTCTAATTCAATAAATTCTTACAGACAAGGGCGCTTTCATAAGTTCGTGGTGTCTATGTCATTCATCGCTACTAGAAGTGGCCTTCTAAAGTGGACCGAAAACCTCAACAGCTCAAGGTCGGCTGACTCTTCTGAGCCGTATGTATAAAAATGGGCTTTTAATTAAAATTCCATTGTTCAATGCTTATTTTGTTTTAAACAATACACATAAAATAATTAATATTTTTTTTTACTTTTAATGAACTCTATTATTCTTTGTTTCAGGCATTTTAGTGAGAAATACGCTCGGGCATTTGATTCTGAGTGGTATCGTCGTGCTGTCGAACATCATTCAATAGAACCAGAAAGTTTTGTGTTTTCCGTTCCGTTCCGTGACGGGTCTGAGCCAGAAGATTTCAGTGGAAAGCCTCCTTTAGTGTTGGCTACTCATGCAGTATTTGTAGAATCTAGAGGTCACCGCGCTCCCGCCGCAGTGGTGGGTCTGCACTTCCAACTGGACTCGCTTGCTAAACATTTCTTAAATGTTACTTCTACGGTTGGTATTTTTAAATTGGTATGGTTAGATGTTAAACTATAATATTTAATTATTATTTATCTACTTATTTTGTCATATTACAGTGTACAGCTGGTAGTGTTTGTAAAAAAACATGTGCTGGAGACGAATTGGACTGCTATATATTAGACGATAACGGTTTTATAATTTTGTCGGAGGATGCATCACAAACAGGGCGATTTTTTGGGCAAGTCGACGGCACTATAATGGACTCTTTAGTCCAAGACCGGATTTATAAAAAAGTTACAGTTCATGATCACCAAGGTCGATGTCCGGATTCGAGGAATCCCTTCAGCGGTGCCAGTAATACGCTTTCTCCGATAAGGCCTTTATCTTGGCTCAGTGGATACATTTTCAATTTGATAGCGGTGTGGTATCCACTTTGGGGGACTGCACATGCACGTTCCCACGCCGAAGAGGAATTAGGTATAAATATTCGTTTTATATTTGTTTTATTATTATTCTCACATCAATCAAAACATTTTTATATGTCTTTTATGATGACTGATCTGTTTATCATTGTGCTTGTGATAAGATTTTGTGTTCGTTAATTATACAGACATATATTCGAAAGTTTCTCATAGTACATGTTATATGGTAAATTCATTTCATCAGTTTATTACAACCAATTTAATTCAAATCGAATTTGCAACTTAAATTAAATACCAATTAATTTACACATTTTAAAGACTACGAAGACTACGAAAGTGAAGACATAGAACACGAGGATGATTTAGATCGTGATCGTGGAACGTATGAAATTATTATCGATGGAATGGGGGCTTCGGACAAGGGGCACGAGGTGCCCCCAGTAAACCCAGGGCCTCCGCGTGAACCTCCTCGAGAGGCGGCGCGCTCCGCGGCGGTGCGGCCGTGCGACACCAGTGCCGAACTGTTCACTCTGCAGTCCACTAGGCTTAACGCAGCGCAACCGCTAAAGGGAAAGCTCACTAATTGTCATAATTCTGGATGTGAAAGGTAAAAAAATATTATTGTTAATTTATTTGTATACTTTGCTGTAAATTCGATAATTAATCATTTTAGGGCAAGTCGTGGCGCAGGGACACAAAATATGGGTGGGTTTAATCCCCACTCGAGAAAATGAAATATTTATTTAAATGTATATTTTCATTTATTCGCTCTGGTGTCGAGGTTAAGCGTGGCGTTGAGTTCCACCACTCAACACGCAATGCCTCCAGGATTCTGCGGAAAGTGGGGAACGGAGTGTCTTAACACTAGGTTCCCTCAGCCTACCTTTCTGCGTGCGGGATACAGCGTGAAGCTGATTTAATTTTTTGATTTCTAGGCTTATACAAAGATTATTTGCAATTTTAAAATAAATTATAACTAATTCAAATTTAAAACTAATCGATAACTATCTAACAAACTGCCACTGGTATAATTATAAAATTATCCTTTACCTAAAGGTAAATTTATTCATTTACAGATTTCTTTATTGTAATTATTGGGTTTTGGTTATTGGCAGCGCGGTTACATGCTAGTGAAATTTACTAAGTTTCCAAATGGTTTCAGGCCATTCAGCGTCCAAAAGATCCCGCACAGCAACCTGATTTTGCTAGTCGTGGACACGCTGTGCCCGTGTGGCGCCAAGCGCCTGGACGTGCGCGCGCGCGAGGCGGGCGTGCGCGCCGCCTGCCGTCGCGCCCCGCGTGCCCTGCCCCGCCGCCGCCCGCCCGCCTGTGTCTCTTACCATCCTGAGGTATTCCTTAAATAACACTATTATTATATTAGCTTTGCATTGTACGAGTAATTATAAAATAGAACCAGAAAAAACTTTTAAAATTAACTATAATATTTGAATAAAATAGAATGAATAAAAACTATTTTTTTAAATGGTCATAATTTTTAAGAAATGAAACACAAAAATAAATATTAAGAATCAAATATGTGACGCTGCCGTGACAATATAAACGGGTTTAGGCTTTAGGCCAAGCAAGTGACGTAACACCTACACTATTTATGAACACTCACACAAAGATAAAGCTCAACTTAGACCTCGAGGACTGTTTTTGTTATGTAAGATGTTAGACTTACAGTCAAAAATGGCGTTACCTTTTTTCGTTAATATAATTTTCGTCATTTCTATACTTTAAATATTAATACGTTTTAAATGATTCCAGGAAATCGAGATACAATCGTGTGGTCGTGGTGCCATCGCACGTCCTCTTCACGTGGTCGTCGGTGCACTTGTGTTACGGTTATATTTTAATTTGATAAACTCAACGTGACTATCCAACTTAACCCTTTAAACCAGACAGGTTCCCAACTATTTGAAGCTTTCAGTAACCATATCGTTTCATATCAAAGATTGTTTTATCCAGATGCCGTTTTATGAATTTTAATAGGGAAGCTCCGCGGACGTCCGCAGTATCGAGCGACGTGTTTCAGTGTGATTGGACAATACTTGTGAACTATTGTGCGTTGGTTGATGGCCGACATCCAAAACCGTCACTTTACTGAGCTCTTGCAACCGCGTTTAGGCACATCAATTACTAATTAATTGAAATTAAATCAATAATCTGAAATGATTTAATATCAATTAAATGGTAATTGATTCTTTTTTGAGTGGTATATCATGTATGAAAGTACACTTTTGTACAGTTTAAACCGACAAAGAGTACTTAAGCTCCTTTACAGTGACGTCGTCGGCCAATTTTGTAG
The DNA here is from genome assembly GCA_013403705.1 of Heliconius hermathena. Taxonomy (NCBI): domain Eukaryota; kingdom Metazoa; phylum Arthropoda; class Insecta; order Lepidoptera; family Nymphalidae; genus Heliconius; species Heliconius hermathena. Next base: position 34,563 of record JAAIXJ010000266.1, on the reverse strand, counting down.
GTGTATGTGAAATGTTTAAAGTTTTGATCAATTTTACCGACTGAAGATTTGGTCCGACCAAGTGAACTTTTGATCTTGTTTTGAGACAGGATTTTCGATTCGAGCTAGATTAAGGTAACGTTTAAATATTCTCTCTTCACCGTTAAATTGTCGGTCTTGATATCGTGTCAGCGACTCAGTCGCATACGGTGATAGATAGGTACCTAATATCTTGTTAAATTTAATCGAGAATTATCACAAGCTCGGAGATCTTATAAATTATAGCTAATGTTAATAGATATTTAAAGATAATAAATGTAAAATAAAATATCCTTTAATAACTGTTTTAGAAAAATTTACCTATGTTGATCCTATCACGATTTGTTCATTATCAAGAAATTATTTGCAAAAAAAACAGTTACCTATATTAGTTAATATTGACTAGTTCATAGATTTATTGTTTATCAATGTAAATAAGGAGCGTTTCTTTGTAGGGAGTTTGTTTGCTAAGTTTATGTGTGCCGTATCGTACTATCAGTATTATTGTGAAGAGTCGACGGGCTAGCATCGTAGAGACTGTTTATTTTTTATAATATTATAAATATACAAATAATAACTCCAAATATAATTCACAGCAAAAATAATAAACGATCTCATGAACAAAATACATATCGAAATAATTATTTAATTTATTTCCTTATCTATTACAATTTAAAATATTATGTTTAAAAGGTTGAGATTTAATTATATTTATAGTTAACAAGATTTTTTTGTCTTTTAGTGTGTTTCTTGTCATTTATGTTCAAATTATATAATTTATCATGTATTTTATTTATTATGTGTTATGAATGAAAATAAATAATAAATAATAAATTGTGCAGTACAGGGTTGGATTAGAATAGCCTTTGCCAGATTGTAATTATATAACAGTTTTCATTAAATATTTTTATCTTTGGAAGAGCTTCACAAGCATATTAACTTTAAAATTAATTATACTGTTGCTTATAATATATAATTTGAAATTACAAAAGTAAAGTGATATTTCTAAAACTATTAAAGCTCTTCCTGCGATATGAAACGTAGCGACAACAACTGTCAAATACATGTTCTACATCTGTCCTGTAATATTCTCACGATGTCTCCTCGGCCGACTCCCATTCCACATACTTTTTAGTAAATTTTGCCTAATCTTTGAATAATATTGTACGTATTTGAGATATTGTAAGCGGTCTCGTTTTGTATTGTACATATTTAACTTAAAGGGCCTACTAAATTTTAATGTGTGTTGCTAATGTTAATAGTTCGATTTCGACTTCTTCTGTCATACGTTAATATTTATAATATGTAATCACATCTATCTCACGATTCAGGATATGTTTTGCATACTTGTGTACATCGTTCTCATTGACAAATCTTGTTCTGACATGCAGTGTAGTCCTTTGATTTATTTCCGTCTATCGAGGCGGAGAGTTAACTCAAGCATTTTGTCAATCGGAACTATCTTCAATCGTTAAGGGTCTACTGTCTACATACTTTTGGATATACATTACACATATTGCGATAAGAAAAGGTCTAACTAAAATAAATTTAATCATCTGTTTGTACTTATCATAAATATGAATTAGAAGTTAAATTCAGATTCATAGCATATACATTACATTATACCTACCACATAGATATTAGAATGGAGCTTGGTCTTGTCCACGAAGATCTTCATTATTCAAGTAATACTCTGAAATAGTACAAAACTCTACATACATTGAATGTCTCGCATCTTGTGCCAAACCACATCTAAGTTTCGTAATTATGGATTTTATTGAATGGGACCGATACTTGAAGACTAACAAAGGACAATACCAAGCTCAAAGTCCGAATAGAGTTAATCACAGTATTCTCATCTTGTCCTCTCCTTTAAGATTTTGGTTAAACATAATTATTTTCATCTTATATTTATGCATTTTTTTGTCAGCTATGATAAGATATTTTGAATATAATAAATGATTTTACATTTGTATGCAGTTTACTGTGATCAATTCATCAATAATAGTTCAATATATAATTCCGACATTATTGCATGTTTATGGGTGAATTTTTCAAAAATTAAAGAAAAATATACTCCCGGTGTCGTTGTCACTATTATTAGTAGAAAATCGTTGACGTTGCTTAAATTGTTAAATATAAAAGTATAATATTTGTTATATTACATGTATTGAATAGTGTTTAATGAAACAAATTTCAATATTAACAATATTATAAGTGTTTAAGCGATATTTTTCTATTTTCGTTTGAGATGTGACAACGACGCCGTGACCCAGAGCGACTCACGAGCGGCGTAAATGATAGTGGGTGCGCTTTTGAGATAATGTACATTTTGTATAAATATAATACAGTAAGGTATCGATGTAAAGCGTAATATTCATCTGGTGAGTGGCGAACGACTGGTAATGTATTGAAAGTGCTTCTTGTAAGCGTCGAGTCTTCCATAGCAGTCGAACGCGGGGCGAGTGTTACTGTAACTAAGCATTAAACGATAATAATAGAATATACTTAACTACTTAACATAGAATAGGAGAGATCGCGCGGCGGGTTGCGACACTCGCGGCGCTCGGGTTTAGTTGTACGAGTATAGACACAAAACAAATACCTCGTTTAGTTACGCAAACATAGCTAGTGTTAGAGTTCATTTCGCGTTTAGTTATTGGACATATCAATTCAGGCACCAATGAGACTATAGCGTAAGCAATTTTTTGAATATTTTCAATTGTAATCTTATATTATTCGTTTTAGGTGAGACCTCGCTTTCTGTCCTGACGTTTTCCTAACAATATATAGTGAAATATGTTTGGCCAGTTGGAAATTTGAAATTTTTGAGTCTAACTTCAAGTTAAATTCGAAAGTGAGGTCTTCCTAAAGTTATGGTACATTTTAAGGTTCGTACGTGCAATAACTTTATGTAAGAAACGGTGATTTCTAAAGTAACGCTACGTTCGTGTATCGGTGTCTACTGTATACAGTGCGTACACTTTTCTAAGAGATTTGATTATTTATTTAATATCTGTTTTAAATGTTCCACTGTAATCATCCCCTCGTTATCGCTTCTAGTAATTAGGTAATATTCGAAATTTTATGAAAGTAAACTTGTGAAAGGCAAATTTTGATGTCGCTGTTTTTGAATTATCTTTTATTATATTAGTTAAATGATAAATGATATAGTTGTTGTGAACTCGGGCACGGCCGACTGTGAACATGGTTCTCTAGAATAATTATAGTCGAATACTGTTTCTTTTGTTACTTGCCAGTTCATGCTATAGGTAAACCGTAATTACAACAATAAAGTTCTCTTATAACATTGTGAAAAATATTATTTTGACTTGTTTTTTGTTATATCCTTGTCCTGAACGACAAATACGCCCATTCCCTTGCCCGGCCACCGTGACAAAGTTTTACGTTTGACAGTAAAAATTATATTGTGGGTTCGATTCCCAATCGGTGGAGTGATATATTTCACTATTTTTATTTTCCTGCCCTGACTATAGCCCAGCGTAGAGTTATGTCACTCAATACGCAATGAATGAGAACGAAGTACCGTTAGGTAAGTGACACCTCTATCCTCTGTACAGCATATACAGAGAGAGCACACTAGGTGTTGCCTGAAGTTGTATATTGGTAGAACTGCCAGAACTGGTTGCTACCCACCCGGTAGGGTAGCAAATGCGACGGTTTAAGGTTGGATTCCCACTTGGGACATTACTTAATATTTTCATTTCCTCGCTATGGTAAACAAGACTCGAGGACGCCGTGACAAAGGCAAAGTGCGTGAAATGCGCAGCACAACACGCTATGTCTAGAAAATTCAGCGAAAAATGAGAAACGGGGAACGTCAATTATGCTTTTAAAATATTTTTCGATACATTTACACTTGGATTAACATTGAATAATAGTTACTGGCAATACAGTTATTAAGCAATCATCTATTGGAATTAAATAAAACAACAACATACGTGGAAGAAGAGAATTTACTATAAACGGATTTAAAATTCCACATGAACATTATTTAATAAATGGAAATACAAATAGTATTACATATATAAGCTTGCAGCAAAAACGATGTCACGTTTTAATAGTTTAATGGCGTCACTAAACTTGTTCTCGAGGTCTGTATTGCCAATGTTTTTGGCGGCTTGACATAATTGTCGTAACACTTCTTCTAGACGACGCATACACCTGATTATTGAACCTAAACAATATATTGTAAATATTAATATGAGAAATTACTTTTTACAATAATACAGAGGAGGCATTGATGGCAGTAATATTGCGACATATGTTGTAACACTTGATTTTCAAGAAATTGTGTATAAAAATTTAGTTAAAAGTCTTTTGATAAACTCATAAATGCAATATAGCACTTGAATGACTAAATTATATAATAAAGTTGTTAAAAAAATATTTATAATATTTTTGAGTATGTAAGATCATACGCTGTCGCTATTTGTGTGTTCAAATCCTATTGAGATTTTTTTTTATTACTTTCACGCTGTATCCCGCACACAGCAGGGTAGGCAGAGGGAACCTAGTGTTAAGACACTCCGTTTCACACTATTCGTCGAGTTCTGGAGGCATTGCGTGTTGAATGGCGGAAATAAACGCCGCGTTTTTATCTCGACAGCGAAGAAATTAAAATATTTAATTTCCTCGGGTGGAGATCGAGCCTACAGCCAATCGATTTTACAGTCACACTTTATGCCTCTGCGCCACGACTGACCTGAAGTTTATTAGACTACTAATATATTCTTAGTAATTCTTAGTATTAAATGTAGCATTTTATTCTGCTAGCTAGCTCAAAATATCTCTATATATAATATCACCAAAATATTTTTTTTAATTTCACATTTACCAATATCAACCAACTACAAGATTTTCACACCTAACCTTTAAAAATATTACAAATATTTACAAACAACAACAAGCAACCTTCAAAGACGTCGGTCATCTTGCATATCTGCAGGAAGGAGGCGCCCTTGGCCCAGGCGAGCACCACGTCCATGAGCGTGCACTTGAACTTGCCGACGTACTCGTCCTCGTCCAGCTCCATCTTGGCGTCGATCGACACCTTCGCGATGCGACGCGCGTACTCCTACAGTACGACAGATACTTTAGTAATTCATTTACATTTTACTAATGAAAATTTTCTTGTCTTACTTTTTTTTACTTATTTATCTTATGGTTATATATGTAGAATTGATTTAACGCGACTGTTGTGAGTTCGATTCCCATACAAGGATTCCCCTAATATATTTTCCATTTCTTTGCTCTATGAACAAGACAAAGCGAGGCATTCAGTTCCGCCACTCCATACATAATGTCTCGAAATTTTAGCGCTGCGTGGAAAACGCAGTATTATAAAATGAGGGTTCCCTGTGTTCCCATCTATACGCGGGACCCAGCGTACCTGCAGCTGCCGCAGCACGCCGCGCAGGTCCTCGCCGGTGGCGGAGGCCTGCGTGGAGTTCTCGTCGCACACGAAGCAGCTGACGAGCGCGGCGCTCTGCTCCGCGCTCAGCGAGTTGAACACGCCGTTGAATATTAGCTCCGTTAAGAGCAATTCATCAGCACTGGGAAACAAATAGATATAGTTATTTAAATAAATAGTTTATGTTTGTTTTGTAATTTTCGAAAACATACGTCATTAAGAAGTTTTCACAAAAAATTTATAAAATATCAGGTAAAATGTGGCAATCAAATTGGTCATACACATGCCTAAGAAAACTTTAATTAATATAAAAGGGTAGTTGACATAGTTATGTCCACCTCAAATATAAACATTCCTCCACCACCACAACCACACTTGGGGCAATTAAATATTTTCACTGTCCCCGAGTTCTGTCACTCAATACGCAATTTCTCGATCGAATCCAGGCGATTAGCAAAAAATAAAATATTTTGACGCTAGGTTCTCTTTGCGTAACCAAAAAAATGTGAAACTGTTTTTTAATTAAAAAAATATTCCATATCACTTACCTACTCAATTCACAAGCTATCCTCCCTTTCAGTTCAATAACGTCAGCCAACGTACAATATCCAAGACGTCTCAACACTCGTTTTCTCTTCTTCAATTCATCCATTTGCAATATACTTTTAGCTTTCCTCAATTCAGATTTAGCTTGAGATAGCTCCTCGTACAATTCTTGTTTCTTTTCATATGCCGCTGTTAAAGCACCGCGGTTTTTGTCTTTATGTAACTGATGTGAATATAACCTGGAAGTAGTATTAGATTATCAGAAACACGTGGTCCGTTTGCGGCTCCTCGGCTCCTCGAACTTGTCCATTTTGTTTATTTATATAGTTTTCCGCACATAGCAGGGTAGGCAAAGCGAACCTAGTGTTAAGACGCTCTGTTCCTCATTTATATGATTATAATAGCTATTATTTAAGTAAAGTGAATTGTCGTAATTAATAGAAAAATGTTTGGTGGATGAAAAGTAGCTTTATCTTCCAGTGAAAGTCTCAAAAAAGTCAGCTCAGCACTTGAAGTGTAGTTCAGACAAACAGACAAAAAAAACATTTGTTTGTGTTTTGGTATGGTGTAAATAACTATATGTACTTGGGAAACAGACTTATTTTGAAGTCAAAGATAGACATTTTAATTTTGTTTATGTTGTAATGAAAAGATTAAAGTAATATAAATCTTTATCATTTTCTTTGTTAACTTTATATATTAATATTTTAATATTGAATGATACAAATGGCATTAGCTAGGAGTTTGTTAATAGAAAGGTCATATTATATAATAATAAAAATTACATATATTGTCCATTAAATTACCTTTCCTCCAACATCTTAATCTTATCCACACACTCTTTGAACACTGAATCTTCGATTTTCATATCTTTTATTGGATTTAATAACGGAGGGCCTTCTGGGAAGCGTTTTTTGACTTCGCCAATAGTTTTTAGTACGGATTTCCGATTGTCAGCCGGTCGGAGGTCTTTAGGATAGTATACTCGAAGTGAACTTATTTGATATATTAGAGTGTGGAGAACTGGTACTACCTCTACATCACCCGCCTAGAAGAGAAGAAAAAATATCAAGTTAAGTTATAAACAATAATACTCAAATTCAAAAATATATCTATAAATTTAATTTAAAATTGTACCATTGCAAGTCAAACATATTTAAGGCAACTAACTATTAAAATATCAATGCTCTAAAGAATAAGGATAGTAATTAAAATATTAATTTAGTGAGTACACATATGTAAGTTATATTTTGCACTATTCACTATACTCACCTGTCACATGCAATAATATTAATACATATAGTGGAAACACTGAATCCCTTTTAACGAAAATTATGCAGACAAAAGAGTTTGAAATGTGTCATTTGGCATTATAGTTTGTATGGAGAAGAAATGCAGAAAGTGAATATTTTTTAAATAATGTTTAAAAAGTACATTTAATTAATAAAATAAAAGTAACACACGCCACCATGTTACTTTTGTATAAATTAACATACACGTTGCAAAGGCAATGCAAAGTAAACATTAATTGCTCGGACCGGAATTTCACACTTATCACTTAATACCATTATTTTTTTGTCATTTTTATATAAATATTATAAATATTTAAAAATATATATAATATTAACATACCTCTCCCGGCGGACATGGCGGATTTGTATCACTGTCATTATTTTTATTCTTTTGAACATGTAAAAGAATGTCAACAATTATGACTGTTTCAGCTGAGAGTGGATTCTCCTCTTGCTTTTTGCCTTTACCTGTCTTGTGCTTGAAATTAACTATGATACCCCAGTCATATTCATATTTTTCTGTTTTAACCTAAAATATAATCAAAAGAATTACGTAGAATAAAAGCATGTTACAGATTGATTTGAGCTTTATTAAAAGATATTAAGGTGAATAAGTTTACAATTATTAATTTGGCTAAATTATTTTTATATCTCTGATCTGATTTGAGGTCAGTCGTAGCATAGGGGCACAAAGTGTGCCTGTAAACGCGACTGGCTGTGAGTTCGATTCCACTAGAGAAAATAAAATATTTTAAATGAAACTATTTTAACCGGATTAATCGCGTATATTTTGTAATTTTATACATTTTTGGAAACCCGACGTTTCGAACACTTTACAGTAGTCCGTGGTCACAGGTAGACTGAGATGGCATTCGTCTGTCAGTTGACATAATTATTATATCAAACTACCGCCAACGATTTCTTAATTGCCTCGCGTAAGAAATGAAAATATAAATTTAAATAAATAAAATATTTATTTAAATTTATATTTTCATTTCTTCACTCTGGTGTCGAGTAAAGCGCGGCGTTGAGCCTCCACTCAACACGCAATGCCTCCAGAATTCGGCGGAAAGTGAGGAATGAACTGTTCCCTCTGCCTACCCTGCTGTGTGCAAAGCAAATCATTGGGGTCTGCTACGCATAATACAACTTGTAACAATGGAGTCAACAACTCTAGTACTTTTTGGTTTTCCATGCTAATATTATTGAAGGGTAAAGCTAAAACACAAAAGTATTCTACTAAGATTCATTTGAACACATTATTTTTGTGATGCCACAAAGACAATTTTTATTCATATTACTATGATATACGAATTTTGTTTTAGTTTCCATATGTATACAGCATAATACAGTGCCATAGATAAACAAAAACTAATGTCAAGACAAGACACTCCCGACACGCTTTTCGACTCAATTCGAAACATTGCGTATTGAGTGGCGGTACTCGACGCCTCGCTTTGTTTTTTCGGCAGAGCAAGGAAATGAAAGTAATTAATTCTCCCGAGTGGGAATCGAACCCACAATCGTCGCGCTTATAGTCCAATGCTGTTCTGCTATGCCAAGATAGCCTCTTATAACATTTGTTATAATAATAAGATATACAAGTATTGTACCTTAACAAGTCTCCCAGGTTGCAAGAAAGGCTTCAAGTACTCAGGCCGTGTTATGAACGACCTGAACTGAGCTCCGAGAAGATCCAGTTGAGATCTGATAGTACAGTATGAAGCTATTGAATGTTCTTGTTCCACTGTCAACCTGTCATATTCTTTCTGTTTTGCTTTTACTCCTGTTGATAAGTTAAATAAATTAATTATAATTGATAAATATATAGCATTAAATTTCATTCATAAAATTGTGTGTATGTAGAATGTAGATATTTGGAATTTTGAAAAACGAATTTTATTATGAATAATATAAGGATTTATTAAAAATTAATCAATCATGGTGTCGAGGCAAAGCGCGGCGATGAGTTCCGCCACTCAACATGCAATGCCTCCATAAGTCGGCGGAAATTGGGGAACGGAGTGTCTTAACACTAGGTTCCCTCTGCCTACACCCTGCTGTGTGCGGGATACAGAGTGAAACTGATAAAAAAAATCTATCATGACAAATTCGAAAGAAGCATTTAAAGATGTTAACAAGATTTATTTTTTTATTTACATTAAGCAAACCTTTTAATACTAAAGCAACCTTAGAATATAAAATAAGCATTTGTATATTAGATACTACTATATTAATATGATAAGTTATTTACTATCTATAAGATCTGGAATGGCTGCTTGATTTTGGAATTGGAAAAAGCTCCTCTCCAGCATGTACTCTGGATTGATTTCCTCCACTCGTAACAGATTTAAGACCTACATAAATAAATAAATTTATATTATTATATCACATTACAATGCAAATCATTGTTACTTCTTTGCATATTATACGCATATTACCATTATTTACAACAATCAGGACAGAAATTTAAGCTTAATTATTTTTTTATTTATTGTTTATTATATTTTAGTACTTATTATATAGTAAAATTGGATTCAAAAGACAAAGGACTCGAATCAATGACACTAAAGGTATACATGGAAACAATATAAAAATTACCAAATATTCTCACCATATTATAAGTCAAATGGAAAGCCGAATTAATAGGGTCGGCCTTTCCTTGGACCATGCTCTTGACAACAGCAGGGGTCACCTTCTGGTCAATCATTAGTATGACGATACCCTTGTCGTCCAAGCCACGACGACCCGCACGACCTGACATTTGGATATATTCTCCGGAAGTTATCTGTGAAAAATAGGTCAAATATTAAAAACAAAACAGTTTCACTCTTTATCCCGCATGGCAAGACAGACAGAGAGATCCTAGTGACAAGACCCTCCATTCTCGGATTCTGCAAGCATTCGTCACATAAATATTGAGTGGCAGAGCTTAACAATACACTTTGGAATAAAAAATATTTGTATTCTTTCAAGTAAAGATCAAAATCAAAACTATCGAAAAAAAACTTTCAAATGCTGTTCCACTACGCTACGATGGCACAATAGATTTATATATATCAAATTAATAATTATAACTAAACAGACGTAAGACGGAAAGCATTTTTATTTGAAAATATTTTTATATAAAAAATATCCTGCATTTAAAAAATGCGATATTTTGTTACGAGCCTAGTATCTGGGATTTATTACATTTATAATTTATATTATTTATATATTTAAAGAAACCTGTACTTACAAATCTAAAATCTTTGCCATCAAACTTTTGGCAATTCGTAAAAACGACAGTTCTAGCCGGCATATTAAGACCCATAGCGAATGTCTCAGTGGCGAAAAGAGCCTGCAAAAAAAAATATTACGACATAATACTAATATATTGTCGAATTTCAGTTTCACGCTGTATCCCGCAAGCAGCAGGGTGAAAAAAAATCATAAAATAAAATATTTAATTTATTACCTTAATAAGTCCCAAGCCGAACAATATCTCAATTGTTTCTTTTAATATGGGCAAAAGGCCGCCATGATGTATTCCTATGCCCCGTCGTAACAATGGTATTACATTCTCCACTTGCGGTAATTTCCTATCCTCTTCAGAAAGCACGTCCATTGCATTGTTAAACACTTCGTCCACTAGCTTCTTCTCTTCAACTTTAAATAAAATAAAATAGCTTAATTATATTTATCAAAATAACATACTACATGCACATTATGCATCAAGAACTACAAAATCAAATAAAAAGTAAAAAAAAACTCCAAGTAACTATAACTCATTATCTTGGTCAACCTGGCAAGACCAGATTGTCAAACAAATCATTGATAATGTTGTTTGATTGATTGGTAGATTTATTTACAATTGTAAGATTTGTTAGTAGATTTTTTGGTAAATTGCTGCATGGGTAGATGAGTGGATTGAAGAATAAACAGATGAATTTATATACAATTTATACACAAATAAAAAATTATTTTGTTCAAACATGTAAAATTAAATATTAATATATCAAGTAGATATATATAATATACACATTGCATATTTAAACTTACTTGTATTAAAATCTAATTTGGCCATTTGCATGGCATACAGTTCACAGTCTTTCTTACTAAAACTGAATATAATGACCGGAGCAAAGTTCCTCTCCATGATCATCTTTACTATGTTAAATATATTTGTATTATTATTTCCACGAGGACCCCCTTTCCGTCCTCTCTGATCCCCTTTTCCTGCATCCCCTGCATTGCTTAGTACAGTCATTGCAGTGTTAAAATTGTCTTCTTTGAATTGCCCCTGACAAAAAGATATTTTAAATTTCATAAAAAAATTGTATTTAAAGATAACATAAATCAATTAAAAATTTAAATTACAATAAACATTTAGAGAAAAATAATTAAGTAACATCCTATTAATTATCTTTAAATATTGAAACTATGCAGTTTATTGATATAAATCTATAAATAAATTTGAACTATTTAATTTCAAAATTTAATAATGTATTCTCAAATTCAGACAGAATATGAAGAAAAGGGCTAAAAAACATAGGGCAATAATAGGGCAGTTGGCAGCTAACTGTGAAACCACCCGCCCGCAGTTTCTGCTCCTTGTACACTCATAATACATATAAACCACCTTCTGTAATTATTCTGTATATTATTGAAAACCGCATTGAAATCTGTTACGTAGTTGAAAGATTTAAATATCCATCGGCGATGTCACATCCGATGAATAGGAGCGCGTTTTAATAAGACTAAGATTCTTGTAACATGAATATTACAAATGAGGTGATCATGGCACAGTGGGACTGCACACAGCATGCAAATCTCAAGAATTGAGTAGGAAAGTTGGTAGCAAAGTGTCTTAACACTAGATTCTCTCTGCCTACCCTGCTATATACAGGTTACAATTAAGCTGAAAAACACATATTATAAGTAACCATTTACCTTTTCATCAACAACCAAATGTATGCCATCTCCACCAGCTGGGAATATATAATGCTGTAATGGCGTCGGCCGGTACTCTGTATAGACCACGTGGCAGGGCTGGGAGTGTAAACGGCATACCCACTCAGCGAACTGACGCGCATTGGGTATAGTGGCCGATAGGAATACATAGTGCACATTGTCAGGCAACAGGATTAATGTTTCTGAAATATTTGTTTATTACAAGTATTATCCATTCTAATAATATAAAACTGATGTGTGATGATTGTGGGTTCACTTCCACTCAGGGGACTAAAATATTTTCATTTCTCTGCTCAAAGTATATGCCGCCATTGAACTCTGCCGCTAAACATATAAGGTCTCAAATGAAGAAAACAGAGAATGGAATGGAGAATGGAATATGATAATATGCAGGAAAAAGCTAAAACTGGGTCTGAAGTAAATCATTATTACAAAAATACTGTGGCTCTTGTATTTTGTAGTGTAATCTATTTGATGGTATTTCCATATAGCAAAAAAAAATCTTATTGCAAAATACTTCTGTCTGAATACTACTTTTTATATATAAAAGAACACTAGTTTTATTAAGGTTATTATTATATTATAGAATTGTCACATACCTTCCCACACAACACCTCTTTCTTTGTCTCTCATGTAATGAATTTCATCAAACACAACCCATCCCACTTCTCTCATTATTTCAGATCCTCTGTACAACATATTTCTTAAAATCTGTATAAAGTAAAGCTAAGTTAATGTTTTTCCTTTTTATTATTAAGACTGTAGACTTGTGATAAGCGGTTTTACAAAAAAAGTGGAATTATTTAAATAAATCAGTAAAAAATATCAAATGCAAGTTAGACTCGCCTACCAAGTGTCACCAATTAGATTCATGATTGTTAAGGGGAACTAAAACTTGTATAATAAAAGTTGAGAAACTTAAGTTTTTATTATTTTTAAATTACCAATATTTCAATTTTTGTTTTATTTGAACTATAAGTTTTCACTTCTTGCCATATTTGATTACTCTAATCTAGGCCAATAGGAAGTAGTTTATGCAATCTATATGTGGAAAAAAGAAATATAAATGCTTGTATATTCTGATTGTGTTGACTTAAAAGTATAATTTTTACTGTATTTCAGGGGAATCCAGGTCTACACCTGGATATTTTATATTAATGTCAGGCAGTTACTTGCATGCCCTCCTCTTCCTCTTCAGAAAAATGATTGACATACAACAAAGTAATCCTACAAGGATTTACTTTTTTTTAAGTATAGAGCCCTAAAATAAAGTTTTTTATTGCAATAAATTAGTTCTTATTACCTCAGTTGTCATAATTAAACATGAAGCAGAAGGATTAATAGTGACATCTCCAGTAATGAGCCCTACATCATGAAATTCTTCTGAAAATTCTCTGTATTTTTGATTTGAGAGAGCTTTAATTGGTGTTGTATAAATTACTCTTTGTTTATTCTTTAGTGATAGTGCAATTGCATATCTGAAAATAGTATTATATTTATTAGTAAATTAAATTTAAAAAAAAAAATGTCTTTTTTTAAATATTGTATTAATGACAATACATAATAATTAATTAAGTAGTAACTCAAATCTATACTAATTTTATTAAGCTTTACAGTTTGATTTGTTCAATATGCTAATCTCAGGAAATAATACTTGAATAGATTTTTTTATACAACTCTTATTTAACAAACTTTTTATTTAACACAGGCAAAGCCACAGAAAAAAAGCTAGTACAGTACAGTACAATATGTACTAGCCATTAATAAAATAAATGAAAAAAGGACTTACTCTGCTACAACAGTCTTTCCAGCTGATGTGTGTGCAGAAACCAAAACTGACTGTAAGTTATCTATGCACATAATGGCTTCTTTTTGAAAAGGATCCAGAATAAAACTGTATTGTTTTGCTGGTTCAGATGTAAGTGGTATAAATGGAACATATTCCTGGTTAGGTGGTAATGCCACTTCGTGTGTGCACCCTTCATGTGTTTCTAAAGTATGTATTACTATTCTTGAACCTAAAATATCTAAACTGAAAAATAGTAAAAATAATATTGTTAATTAACATAAAAGATAGAAAAAATAAAGCACCTGTCAGTTGATACATTTTATGAAAATGTGGAAAATAAGATCTTTGATTTTATACTATAATAAGATACTTACTTAATATCACTTATAAGATCAATTTGTTCGTCTTCTTCTTGTTTCGGTTTTTTAGACGTATCCTCATATTGAACTAGTTCGTGAGGACGCTTAACGGGAGGCTTCGTGGATGGTTTTTTCTCAGATATTCTTCAGTGAAAAAAGTTTGCGTTACTAAAGTTTATTGATACTTCGTAAACCATTACACAGGTTAGAAAATACTTACGACTTATCTTCATCCTTAGAAACGTTTGGTAATTGAACAGAATCTTCATTGCGAGGAGATTCCTCAAAACAATCGAATAAACCAGTTATATCAGCCATAATTGCCTTTCAAAATTAAAAATAATACAAATTAACGTGTTCGCAACATAATACACATTTCATATGTCAACAAATGTCAAACATGAAACACAGGTTAAATCAGTAAAGTCAAACAAAAAATATAATGCAAAGAACTTGAACTGAAATAAAATCAATACACACGGTATAGATTATATTCAATACCGATAGACATAATTAGTAATTACAAATAGTAGTTCAAAAACTCGAAAAAATACATGACGCATACGAACACAGGAAATATTGCTCCGCGGCATTTCTAGACATATCACAGGCATCCGATCGTGTGTGGCATGAAGGTCTTTCTTGATTCTGATTCTTTACAAGATTCGTCAAACCCTACCCCTTAGTTATTTTGCCATTATAAAATCATATCTTCATCAAAGACACTTTTATGTTAAGCACGGCGAAGACAGAACTGGCCTGTTCGAAATCAAAGCAGGTGTTCCACAGGGCAGTGTAATGGGCCCTGTCCTTTATCTAATTTACACCTTCGACTTACCAACTACAGAAGAAGTTCTCGTGGGGACATTTGCCGATGATACTGCTCTCATCGCATCTCATGAAAATCCAGCAACAGCGTCAGTAATGCTACAAAAAAGTTTAAATAACATATCGGTGTGACTCGAGGACTGGAGAATTAAGGTTAATGAAACCAAATCGGTGCATGTAACTTTCGCTCTTAGACACGGTACTTGCCCCAGTGTCGAACTTAACGGAGTAATAATCCCTAAATCAGAAAGTGTGCGCTACTTGGGCATGTATTTAGATAGACGTCTTACATGGAAAAAGCACATTTTTACAAAAAGAAAAGCTCTAAGTGCACAATTCCGAAAGCTTTATTGGCTCTTGTCACGGAAATCAAAACTCTCGTTGTATAACAAACTTCTCCTGTACAAAGCTATTCTTAAACCTATGTGGTCTTATGGAGCGGAAGTTTGGGGAACTGCAAGCAACTCAAACTTAGACATAATCCAACGCTTTCAATCAAAAATTCTTCGCATAATAACGAATGCCCCTTGGTATGTCACTAACTCTCAGCTACATCGAGATCTAAGGATACCCACAGTGAGAGTAGAAATTACCAATAAACATAAGTCATACTCTCATCACATACAAAAACACCCCAACGTGCTAGCCCGGAGATTAATGAACCCAGCATTTGAAAGACCATTCAAAAGACTAAAACGGAGAACCCCACAGGATCTTCTCCGGTCATGAAATAGGATCTCTTAGGAGACCGTTAAATAATGTGTTTATGCCACTGGACGTATACCACCAATGACATTAAGCTCCTAACCACCAGCTAAATGCCCAGATGAGGCAGTCACAGGTTTCTTTGACGTTAAAAAAAAAAAATTCTTCGCTCTGGTGTCAATGCAAAGAGCAGCGTTCAGTTCTACCACTTAACACGTAATGGAACGGAGTGTCTAACACTAGATTGCCTATCCTGCTTGTGCGGGATACAGCGTGAAGGTGAAATTATAAAAAATAGATTTCTTTTAATCACTTTTATACGAATTTCCACTATATAGAGTGTTATATTTACAATAATTTAAATTCAAGTTTTTCATGTCTACAAATCGTAACACAATTTATTTTAAAAAAATATCGAGTTTAGCAACGATCCATTTTTTTAAATCAAAGTTATACTTTTTAGGCAGACTACAGTGGGTGTAGATTCAAATTTATACAAACGATACAAATAAAAAAAAAATATAATATAGAAACAAAACTATTGAATATTCATATTTTTCAATGCTAAAATTATATGTCCATTTAGGTGTAATTATTCTAAGTGTAAACTTTTCTCATATAATACTAAAATGTAAAATAAAATTAAAAATGTGTTCGTGTAAACATTCTAACGCATCTTTTGAGATTTCTCAAATTAAACAAAACAAAATGATCTCTATCTACACTAATGCAATATTCTCTTTTACATATAACATAAACATAGACAGTTTTAAGTAAACATGTATGATCAAAGTTGATTTGGATTTCATCATTAATTATACGATTTTTTAAACAAAATCTGTATCATGTAGGATAGACAGACAGAGCATGATATGACATAAGTTAGTTTTGGAGACATAACGTATACTGGAACTTAATATTACACTATGACAAGTCTAACTAGAAATAGAAATAATAATTAATAGAACCAAAATCCGTCGTTTTCGCTGCAGTTGGAAATTTTGTACTAACAAAATTTTCAACTGCACCACAGCGGCGAATAAAGAGTTTAATATAAAACAGGTGCTAACATATCTCTCTGACACTTGTTCTGCTATTTACTTTGCGACAAAATAAGATTTCATTTAACTGTACCAGATCCAGACCTCCATTTTATGTAAAAAGATTTTTCTTCGAGGTAATTTAATTCACATCAGTGTTAGAAAGCTTTGTCACAACAACTTGTTGTACTGTGCCTGCGATTTGATATATTTTACTAATTCTCCTTATTCCTTTTAGGGTTCCATACCTACCTACAAAAGGACCAGATGGAACCCTTATAGGATCACGTTGTCGACCGCCCGTCTATGTGTCAAGACCATTTATCTCGAGATCACGTGGAGATACCAAACGGAAATTAAATATGAAATATTCAGGTTTCTCTTCAGGTCTCTAAAAGAATAGAAAAAAATGAAGCTTCTAAGTCAACGCAATCAAAAGATGAGAACATTTATGCATCGTCATAAGCTGTTGACCCGTTGATTAGTTTCAGGATTGTAATTCTGAAATTGGTACAGAAACCACGACGGACGAGTCTGATGCGCACTTTACCTGTTTTTTTAAGTCTTGTTTATATTCTAAATCATATTTTAGGTTAATTGCAATTTTAAATAATCCAAGGTATCATTTTATACGAATACAGGCATAAACCTTACCTAAGAAATTATTCATAATATTATATATTCGGTATTAGCGATTAATTTAGTTCTGTATTCATCCAACCCAATAATAATTTGTTCCTATCAAATATGTTTAATAGAACGATAAATCACGTCGCACTAATGAGGTAACAGCTAGCTGTAGTTAAATCACCTGCATAATTCGTACGCAATGGCGTATAAGTAATGATTAACTATATTGTTCGTATCTTATCAATTTTAGCAAGTAGTATTTAAGTCGAGGCCAGTCGTGGCGCAGCGGCACGAAGTGTGACTGTAACATCGACTGGTCGTGTGTTCAATCCCCACTCAAGGAGATGAAATATTTATTTACATTTATATTTCCATTTGTTCGCTCTGGTGTCGAGGCTAAGCGCGGCGTTAAGTTCTGCCACTCAACTCGCAATGCAGAATTCGGCAGAAAGTGGGGAACGGAGTGTCTTAACAATAGGTTCCCTCTGCCTACCCTGCAGTGTGCGGGATACAGCGTGAAGCTGACTTTTTATTCTTTTTTAGTTCTAAAGTTACAAAGATATACAGCTATTATTATAAGTGAATTCACATGTATTTTTTTCAGCTTCACACTATATCCCGCTTATGGCAGGGTAGGCAGAGGGAACCAATGTTAAAATACTCCGATCGCCTACTTTCTGTCATATTTTGTAAGCATTGTATGTTGAGTGTTGGATCTTAACGCCTCGCTTTTCCTTGTTAACAAAGCGAAGAAAATGAAAATATTAATAAATAATGATTTATTTTTCCGAGTGGAAATCGAACCCTCTCTATGGTATTAATATATATATTTTTAAAACATTCAACCTTATCTATTATCTATGGTAATACATGATATTATTATAATTATAGTCATTATAAAAATTTGTAACTTAAATTAACAAGTTTGCATTTTCGTTTGCAATCTCGATTTTTACTAGAAAAGTATTAACAATTGAAACAACTTTTCTAATTTCAGTTCCATTTGGTCGTCTCCGCGAGTGAGTTTGAGTCAGCGCAGTCTTTGATCTGTGTTTGTATCTTGCTCTCACTCGGCGAAGACGCTTGACCTATATAACGATAAGATTGACAGATTTAAAAAGGAAAAAAATTGCTTAATATGTTAAAGTTGAGTTTTTAATGTCAAGTAATTATAAGTACGGTAGTATGTATAGATATTTCTTATTATTACTTTGTAAGTGTAAATGTTAATAGGGTAGAGACTTGAACTTATAATATTTTTAAAAGTTCTTTTCTCATCGACTCCATGATAATAAAATATATTACTTGATACTTACATATATACAACATTTATTATAACATTTTTTTTATTATAATATATTTTTTTAAATGAAAGCAAAAAAAATATATCTAATACTTTAATTGTGCCTATTTAGGATTCCATATCTCAATAGGAAAAAGTGAACCCTTTTAGGATCACGTTCTTGCTCGTCTCTCAAGATAATTTATGTTAAAATAGTGTAGATCTACATCAAGCTGAAATGAATACAAAGAATTCGGTAAAAATCAAGCTTCTCAGTCACCACAATCAAAAGATACGAGCATTTATGCATAGTTTTTGCTGCATTTTCTATGAAATTCACCACGTCATCAAAATTTATGGGCTGTTATTTTCACAAAAATTTACTACTTTTACAGTTTTTGTGTAACTTTTTTACAAAAGTTACACAAAGTGCAAGTATACAGCAAAATAACGTGCTGCATTTACACAATTTACATTACGAAAAAAAGAGGGAACCTACTGAGATCTCGCAAATGAGGTCTCATAGAAAATATGAAGTATTTCCAAAATAATATTCATGGAGAAAAAGCAGCTTTAAGCTATTAAGCAAACCGGAATCATAAATCGAGCACAGCTTATAGTGCAGCCGTACCCTATAAATTACTTTATCTAGTGAAGCGATAGTGGAAAACATAGAAATGAAAAATGAATTTCAACACTCAGACTGTAAAATGTATACTGTAGAAGTGTAATACTGACATTTATTAAAATATATACTTTTACATTCCCTACTTTTGCAAATGTAAAATATTGAGTTAAGAGATAATCTTTTTTGATATTCATATTGTTAAATTATATTTTATTCCTTTTTAAGTTATGTAGAGGCCGTCGTAGCGCAGGGGCACAAGCTTGTCACTGTAAACGCGACAGGTCGTGAGTTTGATTCCCACTCGAAGTCATGAAATATTTTCATTTCTTCGCTCTCGTGTTGAGGCAAAACGCGGCGTTGAGTTCCGCTACTCCACTGAGTGACTGGAAAATTCAGCGGAAACTGGGGAATTGAAGTGTCTTAACACTAAGTTCCTTCTACTGACCCTGATATATGCGGGATAAAGTGGGAGGCCAAAAAACAGTAATAAGAGGCAAGCAGACAACGTATGACTTTTAACGCGATGATTCTAACTTGATTATATGAAATATTTTTATTTTTTCGCTCTGTTAACTGAAAGAGCAGCTTCAAAATCCATCACTTTGTCTTCTAAAGTGTCAATGAAAATAATTTAATTTGAATAAAATCATTCCCCTCGGCGACGACCGAATAACCACCGCGTTTTCAGGTGGACGCTGTCCCACTGAACTACGACGACCATACCAGATGAAATTATTATTTTTATATAAAAGTAATATTTCGTTTGAACAAAAATACCTAAACGTATAAAAATATAAAGCAAATCCATTCTCTGGACCTGTCTGTTCGTGTCAGGTGTTTTCAAATCGGCTAAACCGCATGTCGTGCGATATTCGCTACAATAATCATTGGTCCAATATTCACGTACAAATAACATTATGATTTTTTTTTGTCTATTTTATTCCTAAATTAAAATAAACACATAATTAACTGATGTATATTATATGTTTCTGATTACAAGTGTAAGCATTTCGGGAAAAGATATTTAGTTTCCATTGATGTTGGTCACAGCAATGACGCTGACGCGAATGTCAATTTTATCATTCAATAAATAATAAAACAGTTTTATCGATTTTTTTTTCACATTTTATTTCATTTCCTCGAACGGGAATCGATTTCACAACCAGTCGTGTTTACACAACCAGTCACACACTTCTGCCCCTGCACCACGACTGGCCTCAATATCTTCATATTATTGTAAATATTTAGTAATACTGTAAATATGAAAATTTGTGAGGATAGNTAGCCACTTTGCGCTGAATTTCTTAGCGATTGCTTTGCGTTTAATAAAAATATTAAATATTTCATTCGTCCTCCTCCATAATTGATAATTTTCTATAGATTTATTTTAACCGGATAAAAGTAAAACAAAGTAACAGAAGAAAATATCAAAGTAGTAAAAGAAAAATAAACTATAAACTTATAACATTTTAAAATAACGAATGTATTATTTTAATATATGTACATTTTTAGATTCATATATAAATATAGAAAAAGTGCTTTTCTTAGTTCAATTCAGTTCTTTATATATTCACTCGAAACAATGAAATATTTATTTAATAAATTTAAATAAATATTTCGTTTTATCGAGTGGGCATTTCCATTTCTTCGTGCGGAGCTCCTCCATACAACACGCAATGCCTCCAGAATTCGGCGGGAAGTGGGAAACGGATTGTCTGAACACTAGGTTCCCTTTGCATACCCTGCTGTGTGCGGAAGGAATATAGCATGAACCTGATTTTGATTTCATTTAATTTAATTTTTGTAAAGAAAGGGCAAGTCAAACGGGCATACTGGTCGCCTGACGGTAAGTGATCACTGCTGCCCGCAACTACGTGACACCAAAGGAGCTGGAGCTGCGTTACTGGTCTTTGAGGTGGAGATAGTAGATGCGCTTTTTGAAGATACCCTAGTGTTATCGAACTGGAAACAAACGAAACTGCCGCAGGTAGGCATTCCACAGTAACATGGCGCGTGGAAGGAAGTTTCTACAATCTTTACGATATTTATTGTAATAGGGCAGTCGAATTTTAAATTAAAACTATTGATTAACTACTTTTTAGAAAACGTATAATAGGGAGTTGAACCTGCGCCTCTTGGAATACGTCCAAGCGCTCTGCGCGCTAAGCTATACGTTCTCATCAAGCTACGTCGAAATTCTTATACGCTTTTTATAACTTTTTTATGCTACTTATTTAATATTTTTAACAATTTTAAAGTGTTATTCCACACTAAGAAAGTATCTTGCTTACAGCAGAATAGGCAAGGGAAACCTAGTGTAAAGGTACGCCGTTCCCCACTTCCCGTCGATTTTTTCGAGGCATTGCGTGTTAAATGGCAAAACTCAACGCCGGGCATAAATTACTAATTCATTCTTTCGAGTGGGTTTCGAACCCAGAACCATCGCGTTAGTGTCACACTTATAATAAAACAAATTTAGTGTTTCGTTTCAAAGAAAGATTTTAAAGAAGTAAATTCGTATAATACATTATTTGAAACAATATACGCTGCACATCTCTATTGATATAATTAACGTAATTTACTTTGTATTGCACGTGATTTTTCAATACAAGCTATACGTAACTAAATAAAAATCTAGAATAATAAAAATCTATATGCCATATTGATTTCTTTCTATATTTTTGTTATATACATACTTCAAATACTTTTTCTATATCAACTTGTCGTTTCAGAAGGCTGAAGATTTTATGTGTCCGTAAAACAGAACTGTCATAACAAGACCCTATAGAATAGAGGAGTAGGAAAGTTCGTAGGAAATAATATTATTTTATGTTTTAATATCTTTTGTTACCGACGACGCTCCTTTGTTATGATTCTCTACAGACAAACAAATAGTTTACTTACATTTTTTTGTGATCTTGAGGTTATCTGAAAAGGAAAAAATATATATTAAATAGAAATAATATAGATTTTTTTACTTTCACTCTGTATTTGTTAATGGTGTGGAGGAAATAATGACGTCCAATTGTAAACATTTTTTTTCTATTTTAACTTCACACTGGATCCCGCATATAGTATGGTAGCAGAGGGTAGCACCTAGTGTTAATACACTCTGTTCCTCACTTTTCGTTCAATTTTCAGCAAATAAAATTAACTCATTCCCCTGAACAGTCATCGAACCCACAACCATCGCACTTAAAGCCAGACATTTCGGCGCTGCGTCACGACGCGACGGCCACATCATAATAATGTAGTATAATGAGTATAATGGTTCCTTTTCTTACTCGCGAAACTTATTTATGAGAGAAAGACTGAGAAATCAGTTGACCTTCAGTAAGTGTCAATGATGTCGTCGAAGGTCATATGCAAAGCGTAAAACTGAACGGAGGGCATGTTTGAGGCATTCTAAGATAGTGTAGAGTAGTCATTGACGCTGTAGAAAGCTTTCTACACCAACAGGAACAAATGATTTTTAATAAATTTTGAGTAGATACCAAACTTTATGTTAAGTTGAATGAAATAATCAAATAAAAAAAGACAAGTGCGAGTCAGATTAGCCCATTGACCGTCCCATACCTGTTTCAAGATTAAGGTTCAACGGGAAGTACGGTTTACAAAAGTTAACAAATTTGCATATATACTCATTTTGAACGAAATGAACTACAACTATAAATATATAATGGAGTTTTGCTATAAAATAGCAAAAGAAATGACTTTTGGACTTTCTTTTACTTGTATTGTAAGTTCTAATTTCGTGTCAAATTTCATAACTGTAGGTCAACAGGAGGTACCGTAATAGTGCCAAAAAAAACGTTTGACGTTCTATAAATTTTATCATTTAAAAGGATAAACTATATTAATATATTGTTTTATAAATATTTATTCTTAACCAATCCTCCTAGTATAAAATTAACGCAACCTTTTTATAGAAGCTTTTTTAAGAATAACTTTATCTTTAGAGAATCTAACCCTTTAAGTTTGTTTTCTATTCATTGTATAGTACGAGACATTATCCCTACGTCGGACGTCGAGTGACGCTGAGTCGGCGTTATAGTGATGTAAATAAACTGCAACGTATTAAAGGCGGAGTGGTCATGTCCGGGATCTATCTGCGCTACTAAGTGTTTGTATCGCAGCTCTTTGCTTAAGCGAAGTGATACAAATTTTTTGCTTTCGCTTATAAAATATTTTTTGTTGTAACTTTTATTATAATACAGGTATATTTAATAAAGTTTTTTTTTATTTTTGTTAAAGATTTCTTAAAAAAAAAATCAGCTTCACGCTGTATCCCGCACACAGCAGTGAAGGCAGAGGGAACCTAGTGTCGAGACACTCCGTTCCCCATTTTCTTCCGAATTCTGCAGGCATTGCGTGTTAAGTGACAGAATTCAACGCCGCGCTTTGCCTCTATGCCAGAGCGAAGAAATGGAAATATAAATTTCAGTAAATACTTCATCTCCTCGAGTGGGCTCGAACCCACAATCGGTTGGTTTTGCAGTCACACTTTTTGCTCCCTGCGCCACGACTGGCGTCATTTCCCTAAATTTCATAAATTTTTAAATTTTTAAATAAAGAATTATTTTAGAAAACTCGTGCATCCTATAAAGATACGTCGAAAATTGTATATGCTTCTTAATTGTCATGATTTTAGGAAGCGTAGAAAATAAATAATTAGTGAGAAAACAAAAATAAGTATACTTTTAATAATATTTAGGTACTTTTTCAGTTTGTTTTCAATCTCTGACACACTTCATGATATACTTGCTGTCCACAAAAGAGGCATGATAAGTAGCGAAAACAAACACAGTATCCTATCTTTTAAAACCAAAGAAATGAAAATAATTTAAATATAAACATTTTTCAAATGGAATTTGGAGCATTGAAATAGTGAATATGTTCGTTGCTTTATAGACAGATAGATTGTCGATCTAATCCCGGAACAGCCATAAACTCAGACTGAATCAACACGTAGGATAGTACAAACTGTAGACTACATTGGACTTAACCATTTTTAACCAACTTCTGTAAGAAAAGGAGGTTATCAATTCGTTATTCGTTTTTTTCTTTTTATGTTTGTTACCTCAAAACTTTTGACTGGGTGCTTTTGAGTAGGTACTTCTGCTATCCTGCTATGCGTTCCTCCGTCCGTCCGTCCGTCCGTCCGTCCGTCCGTTCGTCCGTTCGTCCGTTCGTCCGTTCGTCCGTTCGTTCGTCGTAGCTTATATTCACACAAAATGAATGTATGCGTCCGCAGAACTTTTTTTTGTTATTCGCCGCTTCATCAAAACCTATATGTTATACCCGTAAACCTACAATCTTGAATTTGGTTCGAATGGTGGGAGAGTCCGACTCGCGCTTGGCCAGCTTTTTCTTAATTACACTTAAGTAAACATTCGTGTAGTTCAAGCGGGTGTAGCCGCACGGGGGCCGCTATTAAAGAATAAAAATACTAAACAAATTTGTCATGACAGCTTTGCCGATTCATACAACAAATACAATAACATAGTACGATTCTTTTACAGAAAGATGACCAAGAGCGTGTCAGAATCGCCTATGAAAGGTTCTGTAGCAGCGAAACAGAAAATCTTTTATGACCACTAACACTATTATATTTTACTTCATATGCTATTGTTAACCGAGATCAAAAAAAAGGAAGTAGACCTATCTAACGATATCTCACACGGAGTGCTTTCTCGATTTTTCTTCATCCCTCTGTTTCATGTATACTCGTAAAGTTAATAATTTTATTTTTCAAGTCATTCTACTTCTGCTATCCTGCTATGCGGGACAGAGTGTGAAGTTAAAAAAGTAGTACATCAATCTCTTGTTTTTCAGTTTATTAAATATCTTCCAATTTTTATATCAAATTACAATTATTTCTCGATTTCTTTTTGAACCTATCACCATTGTTTGAACGTATTGTTAATTAATGTCCTGATCATTAATGTTATGATTTCTATATATATATATATATATATATATATATATATATATGTATATATATATATATATATATATATATATATTTTTTTTTTTAAGACTCATTTAACTGTTTTTTTTGTTGTAAGGTGAAACTTAACTGCGTACACAACGAGTAACAAAAGTTGTTTGAAATTATTGTAACCACTTAGTAAATATTAACGTGGCGTTCAGTTCCGCTACATAAAATGCAGTGTCGCAATGCTTTCCTCTGCCTACCCTGCTGTGTGTGGGATACAGCGTGAAGCTGATTAATTAATTGCATTTTTAATTTGCTCAAGTGGGTCAAATCCACAACTAGTTGCGTTTACAGTTACATACTTGTACCCCTCTGAGCCACGACTGGCCTCTTTATGTTTTAAAATATTAAAAAAGTGGAGTGGTTTATCAACTTTCTTTCTTATTCTTAAAGCGCGAGATGTGAAGGCAATTAAACTATTATATAATTAGTCAAACACCATAAAAATACAATTTTTATTGTCGAATTCGTCTATTTTCCCTGGACGTATAAAAAAAATCAGCTTCACGCTGTATCCCGCACACAGCAGGGTAGGCAGAGGGAACCTAGTGTTAAGACACTCCGTTCCCCACTTTCTGCCGAATTTTGCAGAACAATTCGGCAGAACTCAATGCCGCGCTTAGCCTCGACACCAGAGCGAAGAAATGGAAATATAAATTTAAGTAAATATTTCATCTCCTCGAGTGGGCATCGAACCCACAACCAGTCGATTTTACAGTCACACTTTGTGCCTCTGCACCACGACCGGCCTCGGCGCCACGACCGGCCTCAGCATAGTATAGCGTTTATATTTACTGCTCGCGTTTAATTTTATTGTAGTTGATTGTATTTTATTTTAAATTGATATTATAATACCAGATTATTATTATCATAAACTGTATAAAATAATTTAATATTAAAATTTGGTATCATCAAAGAGACTGGCTGTTAGAGCACTTTCCGTTGACCTAAACTCAAGAAACTTGGCACTGAGAGCGGCCTTCGCGTGTAAAAGTGTGGAAGTATTATTTTTAATTTTATAAAACGTGTGAATAAAGTTTAAATCTTAATTATGAAATCTTTGCAAGTATAATATTTTTGACTATGTCATATATAAAGTAGTATAAATTTATGTGTTGTCAAAGATTGTTATTTTAGAAGGTACTTATTTGCTTTGTTAAGTAATAAAGTGAATTTAAGTGGGTAAGCTGGAATTATGTATGACAAGTTTAGTTCATGTCAAGCTACTTAGTTAATACAATACTTATTGTGAACTCAGTGTTTTATTTACGTTATATATTTAATAGACTATAATATGTATTAATTAAAAAAATTGATCGATCGACTATGATAAATGTGATAGTGATTTTCTTTATGTATTAATTGCTTATAAAACTTTTCTTATGCTTGGAATTTTCTTATTTCACGTCAGTTCGCGCGCGCTTGAAATATTCAATTGCTTATTTCAGTGTATTTAAAAAAAAGCGTCTAAACGCGAGTCGGATTCGCCCACCGAGGATTCTGTACACATTTTAGTATTGTGATTGGGAAATACCTTTTAGGTTTTGATGAACTTTAGGACTACGGGAAATACACTATAGGTTCTGATTACGCGGCGAATCGATCAATACGCTGAAAAAATGATATATGAATGCTAATATCTTTTGACCACATTGTATTAGCTTTCTGGGCTCCATGGAAAAGTATACCTGAACATCTAAAATTAACTTCACCTTGATACTTCAACGATCTTCAATAAAATGATCTTGACAGACGGACAACAAAGTGATCCTATAATAGTTTCGTTTTTTTCCTTTTGAGGAACGAAATCTTAAAAATGGAATATTTTTTTTAATTTCGTTATTTATACCAAAAAAAAAAAAATTCAATAAAATTAAATTCATTCAGCTTCACGCTGTACACTGTCCCACATACATCAGGGTAGGCAGAGGGAACCTAGTGTTAAGACACTGCATTCCCCAATTTCTGATAAAATCTGGAGGCATTGCGTGGCGGAACTGAACGCCACGCTTTACCTCGACACCAGAGCGAAGATTTGTCTTTTCTATTCCTGCACGTTTGTGATCAGATGAGTAGGCCAATTACTTTGTTTCCCTTTATAGTTTCACACTGTATACTACGCAGCTGTAGGCAGAGGGAACCTAAGGAACGTTAAGGCACTCCGTTCCCATTAAGATACTTCCCCTGTACCAATACTGTTCCTCACCATACGCCGAATTCTGAAGGATTTCGTATCGAGTGGTGGAACTCTAGGTCGCGTTTTATTTTTTTTGTGTGACGCTGTATCCCGCACACAGCAAAGTAGGTCTCTGCCTAGGGGCACAAGCGCGTGGGTGTTAAAACGGCAGGTTGTGAATTCAATTCCCACTGGTTTAAATAAAATATTTAATATTTTCCTTTCTACGCTCTGGTAACGAGGCAAAAGCGCAGCGTTGATTCCACTTCTCTATATACAATGCTTCCAGAATTCGGCGGAAAGGGGGGTGCGGAGTGTCTTAACACTAAGCTTTCCTTGCCTCCCCTTTTACATGCGGGATACAGCGTCAAGCCGATAAGAATAAATAAACGCAATAGTTAATACATATTTATGAATCATTACCAACATTTCGGGCAGATATTATCGCTAATAAGGTAATTGTTATTGCCAACACTACGCTTAGTTATGGTATTCGGCAAAGCGTGATCTTTTAATTAAAACGTATAATCGTTTGTGTGATTGTGGTTACGTATCTAACCTCAGTTTACATGATCATATTTGAAAGTATAGATTTGTAAGTTTATTGTGTGGCGGTCGTGGCACAGGGACGCAAGCGTGCGACTGTAAAAATATCTAATTGTAGAAATGAAATATTTAATATTTTCATTCCCTCGTTCTGGCAAAGAGGGAAAGCGCGACGTTGACTTCTTTCATTCTTCAGAATTCGGCGGAAAGTAGGGAAGTAGTACAGGAGTGTCTTAGCACTATGTTCCCAGGTCCTTCTGCCTACCCTACTAAAACCGAATACAGCGTCAATCTAAAAACAACATGAAAAACTAGCTTTTATCATCGACTTTCAAATGGAAATAGCGAAGAGAAGGATCCAATACAAAATCAATTTTTCAATTTCTAAGATAAGAGTGTAAAACCAAAGAAGCTCATCAGCTTAACAATATTGTTATAGACTAATATTACATTTTTTACCTTCCTTGAATTAAACTATGCCAGACGTTAACAGAGTGCAATACGATGGGTACAGGTTCGATGTTCCCTAAATGTTCATGAAATATGAAGATATAAAACATTCTTTCTACTCTGGTAACGAGGCATAGCGGGATGTTGAGTTTTGCCACTCAACACGCAATGTCTCTACAATCGGGCGGAAAGTGGAGAACGGAAACCTTAATGCGAGCGGAGTGTTTTAAAACTAGGTTCCCAGGTTCCGTCTGCATGCGTTATACGTGTGCGGGATAAACCGTGAAGGTAAAAAAGAAAAAAATAGACATTTTTTATTGGAAGTAAAACGTAATGCTGTACTTCGGTTTATAATTATGACGTTCTGCCTTCGAATACAAAATTTCTGTTAACATATTTTATAATGGTCGAAATCGGATGATCACTTTTGTACCTATAATGCGTCGCTTCTAATCCCACCTTTTTTTGTCATGAAAATCCCAGTCTGATATTATAACCACACACATCTGTGGCTTATGGGCAAGTAATCCCTTCGGCTCTGGGCCTTATCACTTACGTCATGTCAAATCATGTCGAATTTGCGGTGATAAACCTAAGACTAGATTTACATACAATAATTTAGTCAGTCATCAAGGCGCAGAGTAGCAGGCACAAGATCTTACTTTAAACGGGACTGTTGTTGGTTCGATCCCCACTCGAGAGAGCGAACTATTTGCACTTCTCCGCGCGAAGATATACAATCTAGAGGAAAACTGAATAAATATATATAATTTACATTTTTTAGCTTATCGTCTCTTTGTATGCCTTCCTCATCGAGCGCCAACCGTCTCAATATTGGACTGCTCGCATCCATCTGCTGAAAGCCAATTTCATTATGTTGCAAGATTGTTGTTGGCTTCATCAATAGTCGGTACGTCTGAAGACACGACCGACCCAGTTCTACTATAGCGTACTAATTTTCACGCAAAGTCGTTCACTCGTTCACTGGAATCACTTATTAAGCTACTTTTAATTTAGGACGACCCAAACAGTGAGTGCCCACGTTTCGGCTCCGTAAGGTCATCACTAGTAGGAAGCAATGATTAAGCACTCTAGTCTTTGGGCAGAGTGGTACAAACGACTTAAGAGATATGTGATGATGTACGACTTTAGAGATATGCTGCCCAACCAAAGCATATTTTTCTATGCGTTTCCATCTTAAAGTTATGCCAGTCAAGCTA
Organism: Heliconius hermathena; assembly: GCA_013403705.1. NCBI lineage: Eukaryota > Metazoa > Arthropoda > Insecta > Lepidoptera > Nymphalidae > Heliconius > Heliconius hermathena. The sequence goes on along the minus strand of JAAIXJ010000266.1, from coordinate 4,669 downwards.
TATAATTTAGATAAGGTATACGTGTCCTTGCGCATTTTTAAGAATATTGCCACGTGTACGACCTGGTCGACGACTGTTCTCGGGGTTGCATGGTCATAACTTTCGTCTTGTAAAATCTAGGATTTAAAATACTTGTAGTATTTATTTTCATTAAAATTAAATTGAAGTATTCCCAGAGCTCTAATTGTAAAAAAATAAAAAGATAAAACACAAAAAAATTGTTACTATATCAAAAGTGATGTCTACACAAAATAATATCATATAGCGAAGCGATTTGTAGGGTTTTAAGGAAAAGGAGATTGTTTTTGCGGAAAAAGATAAAAGCGTTTTATTTTATTCTACCATATTATTCTTTTTACACTAGACTGTATTATTTTGTTCTTTGAGTACGTATTATTAGCGTGATCTTTAAGTAAGTACTTTTACATTAGAGATCTCGAAAAACATTTAAAAGTGTTATCATTTTATAAAAAAAAATATATATTTATAAGTATACTAGCGGACCCGGACGCGGCTTCGCCCGCTTAAACTTTACGAATGCTTATAGATATATTTAGGAAATTGTTTGTGAAAATATGTAACTAATTTAAATAAAAAAAAATATAAGTAAACGTAACCATAGTAAAATATTAATAAAAAACTAAACAAAACCAGCTACATTATTAATAATTTTATCTCTTTCTGTCTTTCTATTTCCCCGAGCTAATATCCAGAATAACTGAACTAATTTTTATTGGACTTTCAGTGATCGATTTTACTGATTTACCCGGGAAAAATCTTTTTACTCGTTTTCCTTGCGCGCGTACATAGATACTATATGAAATAACTAAAGTCCTTTTTACATTAAATATGATAAGTTTTGCGAGCAATATCAAATAAAATCCCAGAAAACTAAAACCACAATTTATTAAGTGTATAACAACGGTATAGATAACCATCCAACCAAGATGAAATAACCAACAATTCTCTCCTTAATACTTAAATAATATTACACCGATGCCGCGCAGGGCCGCAACTTACACCACACCAAGAAATTTATGAAAATCTAACTAATCTGCTCCTCGAATAAGCGAAGAACCAAAGAAAAGTATAAATTAATTATAAACAGCAAATAATTACATAAAAATTAACAGTAGTTCGAAAATGTATGAAAATTTACAAAACCGTCAAAGTCATCTGCCCGTTCGCGTCGGTCATACTATGCCGGTCGTATGCTAGGTTATTTCGAATCAGTGACATCTCCTTAATTATTTATTAGAATGTTATACAGTGAACTATAATTTCAATCTAGATGAAATGCTAAAAGTGACTATTATATTCATTTTCATAAGGATCAATATCAAATTATAGAAAATACATACAACAAAAACCCGATAAATATAAAGTAAATTAATTAAAATGGTTACTTGTTGTTACTGTGTTACTTTGCTCAAGCTTCAGAGATAAATATGGTATGTGTATCGCGGACTTTTTTAAACATTATTTAAAGGACAATATTTTTGTAAAACATTATTTTTATGTATCTCATAAGGTTGAGTCGGCGCACGCCATGTATGCGTTAAGCAAGCTCATTTTGGGTGACGTTTGCTTATAACAACAAATAAACTTTGCAAACCGTTGCTTAGCAACGGTCGGTTGTTATTAACATGGCGGAATAAATTGCCTGTCAAATTGAAAAATATTTTAATATATTAGTATATATCGACAATATTACAAATGTAAGAAAAAAAAGTAACCTATGTTCATCCGAAGACCCTCAAGTATCTCTGTATGAGTATTTTATTACAATTGAATTAGCGGTTTGGCCCTGATTGCGGCACAGACAGACAGACAGACAGAGTTACTTTCGAATTTATAATATAGGTATGGATTAAGGCACATTTGTATATAACAGCAATAGATGAGATTATAGGCCATAACAAAATCTCTATAAGGCCGTTAGTACTTAATTGATAGCACTTCAATAGAAGGAGTTTTTATAAAATTATGCTACCGAACCGAATTTTCGAGGCATTGCGTGTTAAGTGGCGGAACTCAACGCCACCCTTTTCTCTAGGTACCAGAGCGAAGAAATGAAAATATTAGTAAATAATAACCCATACCCTCGAGTGAGAATTGAAACGCAACCTGTCACGTTTACAGTCACACGCTAGTGCCCGTGCGCCACGACTGTCCTTATTTGTAAATTGTTTGCAAAATATATAAGCAAAAGAAATTACTTTTATTTCCTTTCCAATTTTCCTTCTAAGGGACTGCCACTTAAAAAATGTTGGTCTAAAATTGTACTGTAGCGTGGAAGCGTGCGAGTAACTGGATATAATTTAAGTAACTGTAGAGAATTGGCTAAGGACCAACACTGTTTGTTACCGAAGTTATTTTGAAGTGCATTATTGTAATAATTCAACATTTTAGTGTTATCAGTTATAACATACACTGAGTGTTTACTGAGAGTAGATTTAAAATGTTATATTATTTTATATTAAATAAAATATTCTTATCTCTCAGTTTCACGCTATAACCCGTATGTAGCAACGTAGATAGAGGGAGCCTAGTGATGACATTCCGCTCCTTGTGTTCTGGAGAACTGTTAAACCTGTTGTCTGCAGCAGAACCTTCTGGATAGCCACTTCACTACCATACAGTTTCGTAGGAACTTCCTTCTACGCGTCGTGCATCTGTGGAATGTCTAACAAAACAAAACTAAATAATAACAACATTAGTTGTTAGCAGGCAACGTGGCAGCTTTGATTAACTCAAAACAATTATATATTGTATAACAAATCAGGTTTAAAATATTATGATGAAGCTACCTACAAATTAGTGACAAAGAGGTCATTGGGTAATATGTACAAGATAACGGAATTAAGTTATAATTTTGTTTAACCTAAAATGTTCTATTAAATTTTTTATTATTATAAAATAATGCTGTATATTACTTTCGTTTCCTTACTATGATAAGACCAAGTGCGCCGTTGAGTTCCACATTTTATTGAGCCGTGGGCTGGTCGTACTATATGTTATTTATAATACACGTTTGCAAGATTGAATGCACGTAAATGTAAATAAATTAAGTATTTTTCTCAAGTATTGGTCGAATCCACTACCATTGTAGTAACAGTCAGATCTTCTCGTGTATTGTTTTCGATTAATAAAAACTCTCGTTACATAAGATATTTAAGTGTAAGGTTTTTGATGTCACTGTAATGTATAATATACTGTAATACGTAGTAGGTAATCCATTAGTTAATTACATATTATGATTATTTGCTAAGTTAAAATAACAAACAATTGCTAATGATTCTCTTTATCTTCACTCTTACAGCTGTATATTTTTCAAGGTTTACTATACTCGTAGGTATAAAAGCAAAATAAAAGTGATATCTCTTGTTTAGGATTCCGTGCCCAAAGTGTAAAAAGGAACCATATCACTGATATTCCGCTGTCCCTCCATTTGTATGTCTGTTTACCTATCATCGAGATAATCTCTTAAACCGTGATAGTTAGATGGTCGATGTGTTTCCACCTGCCACCAGGTGCCACAATAATAATAAAACACAGAAAATAAATGTTTATTTAAGGGGCTCTCTATATGGCAAACATGATTATTTGATTTTATAGAGAATATACAAACCCTGTGTGCGCGTCTCCGACTCACACTTGGCTAGTATTTTCATCTTCATGTATAATTATATCTATGAATGAACTGGGATCGAATAAACAACTATCGCATTTACAATGTCCGACTGTACCACAATGACTAGTATCTAATAGAAAAAAATATACTTACATGCTTATTTGATTTTTTTTCTACGTATTTTTTTATTTTAAAATAATGTTTATTTCTCCCTAGTAGAAGCCATATGTGTATGGTTTAATACTAAATATAAACTTTTGACCTTCTCGATACCATAATAATGTCTTATTAGAATTATTAAGTGAAGATATCGTAATTGAGTAAATATTATTATTCAGTAATAAGGCGATGAACGCTTTCAAATAAAATTGAAATCATAAAGTCGTCCATTTGTATTAAATTAAATTAATACAGAAACATTATTATAGAACGACAAATATTTTTTTTATTTTTATTTAGTTTTTTTGAAGATATATTTTTCGAAGAAATAATATATTTGACCATTATATTATTAAAATGATTTAGTGTAAATGACTTTTTATTTATTTTTTACTTGTCGTCGTCCTTTATATTCTATGAGGGAGATTTACAATATAATTATCAGTGTAAAATTTAAAAACGTCTTATTTGAGACCACTATTGTATTTAACTGTTTTTTTTATGTTTGTTATCTCAGAACTTTTGACTGGGCGACCCGATTTTGATGAAAGTCACATACGAGTGTGTCTTAAATTTACATTAAGTATATGTAAGACAAATGTATAAATCAAAAAAATCTATACCACACTAAACGACTCCGATGATTCTTTTTTTATCAGAAATGATATACTTCAAGGTTAGTTTGATGAGAGTTTATGGAATCTGTTTATGGGATCCGATTGAAGATGGATTTTTTTGTCAAAAAATATTCTTTAAAATTACTCTATAAACAATTATAACGCACTTTTGCTAAGAGCTAAACTCAGTGGCGTAGCTAGGGTATTTGCTGCCTGGTGTGGCTTAGGACTTGATGCCCTTTAAAATGGTCAAAGTAAT